>CM035128.1:71976387-72576387 GCA_020205605.1 Panax ginseng | reverse complement strand
GCCACGTTCAGTGAACTTATTCTCCAATAAGCACCTACATATTTTCTTTAGTGTCTCCACACAATTGATCATGAGATCAATCATCCTCATCCAATCAGCAAGCAACGTATGTACCAATCTATCCGGATTTACTAATCCCCTTTTTAGTAATCCATCGATTGGGAACATTTTAGTTTTTAAACTATCTAAGAATTTAGATCTCATTAGCATGATCTCATCATGATTCTAAAAACATTGCTTAAAACTATGGGTTTATCACATATTATTAAAATAGCACCATGTAGATAAATTAAAGCCTTTAGTAAACGAATACTTTTATTAATAAACGAATAAGATTGTTACAAAGTATATGCTTTATCATCAACATGATTGGTTTATATGCATACTACTTTCATGAATTTAATAAACTAATATAATTAAAAGGATAAAATTAGGGATAATAAATGTATAAATTATGTGCCTATCACTGTTGGATGAATTCTAAATACACACAACACGCAAGTATACGTGGTCAACATGTAATATAGTAGTAAGTAGAGTATTGTTCCCACAGAGATTAGCAAGAAATTAACCCTCACAATTACCAATCCTATATTAATCCAAATTTTATTAAACTATCCAATTTAAGAATTATAATTATAAAAACTAAATATATTAAAAATACTTAGATTACCAAACAATCAACAAACCCTAAAAACTAAAATTTTAAACAAATATTAGAGAATTATGCTTACAACTTCACTCTAAGTTTCACTCTGATTATTACCCTTTATTCTAGTTTAATTCATCATCTCAGTTTATTAATCAAGAACACTTAAGTAGAACTAGCCATCTCTTGATGCACTAATACCATAGTAACTTAAATTCACAAATTAGATAGAATTAAGTTAAACACCTTAATTAACTAATTCACTATATCTCTATATGAATTACAATAAAGAAGATATAAGTTCATGTTCTCTATCCGATTACATGCGATACTAGGCATATCTCTATCCTAACATTTATCAAGATTACATTCAATCACAAAATTCAAGAACACATGCTATATTGACTAAGTCTAGACCTATGTTTCCTCTCTCGAATCCATACAAGTCCACATAGAATTGGTGATCAGGCAATTCATAAATTCAAGCATAAATCAACATAGATAAACTGAAGCATATATTATTAAACTAGAAATCAAAGATTATATAATCATCGTTCCACCCAAAGATCCGTTATAAGCCTAAAAAGTAATTTAGTTCATAATCAATGAAATAAAAAATTGAATTAATCAAAGTAACATCATCCCAATTACAAATATTAAACTAACAAAAAAGAATGAATCCAGAACCACCCTTCTCTCTAGCCTTAATCTGTAATTATCGTGAAATCTCCTTCAAAATCTTCCTCCAATGCTCTTGCTCCAAATTTTAGCCTTCAATGATGTTAATTTCTTGTATCATCCTTGATTCTTGTTGTTTGATGTTAAATATATGCCAAGACACGTATTCTGACTCTAATTCCATGCACAATTAAGTTCCAAGCATTCCAATCACTAGCCTTCACGTTATTGCAGAAGTTCAAATGAAACAGAGATCAGACTTTCCTCTGCACTTCTCCTTTTCCTAGGGTTTTGCTTTAGTAATTATCTTGCCCATGGATTACCTTTCTCAAATTCTCAAGACTTCCCCCCTACGGGGGTTTTGTATGTAAAAAGTCCGCATTTCATCTGCTATCCTTATGTCTTTGGTCCACTTTTAGCTCCTTTTCTTGCCAAATTTCGCAATAATTCCACCCTTTATGTCCAATTGCCACGCCACCAAACCTAAACACAAAACAACATTGAAAAAGTAAAAACAAAACATAAAAATAAAGAATTAACACAATTTAAGCTCGAATTAGAGGCCGATTCGTAGGTATAAAACCCACTCATCAAACTCCCCCAAACTTAAGCACGTGCTAGTCCTCAAGTACAAAACAAAACAAAAATGATATACAATGCAATGAGATGTAATGCATCTAATCTATATGCCTACGAATCTAGCAGTAATAATAAAATCAAGTTTATTCATCCGACCTCAAAGAAAATCAAGCAAACTCAACAATACTTCATATCAAAACCAATCAATAAATTCCATCATTCATCAAATCTTAAACTGTTATTACGGGTATTGTGTGTGTGTACTCAACAAACATGCTAACTGATGCAAATTCAAATTTAATACATAACAAATCTCTTAGAAGGCATTATATAGTGTAAACTCAAGAATTTAAAAAACATACGAGATCCAACTAAAATCAAACAATTACCAATATTAAGGGTCCAAATAGGGTATTTATGCTTTATTTTCCAATCACAGGGGCTTTTTGCTCTTATTGCCCATTTTATTCTCTTTTTTTTTCTTTTTTTAGACAGTGAGTGCATTTTACGCTCCATCTCACGCTTGTGTTTATGGGTAGTGCATTTTACGCTCCTTCTCGACCCACCACAAGATTCAATTATTCAACTTGGGAAAGTTCCCATTTTTAGATATAAGAATCTTGTATACCCCACTTTTTCCCCCAAACTTAGGTTCTTGCCTAATTCTTCGCCTTCACTGCCTATCCTTGCCATTCTCTTATTTAAACTAGCATTATCATTTAGAGATCCTTTATGTATCAATTTGAACTTATTCCGTTAACATAAGTGTTATTACGTGCTAACCTTATTATACCAGTTTTAAACAGGCAAAAGATCCAATTCATAACAGAAAATTACATCAAAGTTCTATTATTTGGTACTGTACTTGTCTACTTAATCCCAATCTCATCATTGGCCAAAATAAAATGAACTATATCAAACCGCTGGACATATGCAATATAACAAAATACTTAACTAAATTTATATATATATATATATATATATATATATATATAAACATAACATAATTAACAACTAATAAAAATTATTTACAATCCTAAGCTACTATGCAACTAAATCACTACATGAATGCAAACATTTAATAATCCTAAAACATAACATTAAACTAACATATTCAAATCTAACTAACAAAATTAAACATGCAAACATAAAAATTAAACTAAATCCCCCAAACTTGAAAATTATAATGTCCTCATTGTAAAGATAAAGCATTAAATGTATGGGGACTTCCTTGTAATCGCCTTAGCTTGGGGTGGTGGTAGATGTTGTTCATCATCTGAATCAGAGGGTGGGAACCTTGGCATCGAAGCTGGCTGCTGATATGGGAACTGCGCGGTGGGGTTGAAACTCTGAAGCGTCATATTTAACGAGGCAAAGTACATATTCATGGCCTCAAACATATGATCCTACCTCGTCGCGAGTCGTCGCGTCTGTCTTCGGGCATCTTTGTTGTACTCATCCACTTGTCGCTGGAGGCTCTGAAACTGAGGGCTAGATGTAGCATCAGGTTGTGGTATCTCCTCCATTTATTGCTCTCCCATTGTCTCATCCCCCGTGTACTCGCCGTCATCTGAGGTGTCTTATGCTTCAGCCTCATCCTCCGAGGCTGGTGGAAATATTAATCCAAGTCCTCTAGGGTGCGACTCACCCCAGGGCAACACTAAATACCGCACAATCATCATCGTGTCTAATGCCTGAAGCGACATCTAGGTGGTCTCATCACCGGACCATCTAACTCACGCTTGCCTACACAACCCACAAATGAGCGATAGGTGTGGCAAATTGCCAGAGAATGGTCGTAGGCATCTTCAGTTAGAAAAATTGATTATAGCACCCACATCGATGAGAAAGTCTTGGACGACGGCATATAAAAGCAATGTCTTCTCCTTAGTCACCTATGTCAAGTGTGTGGATGGGAATAACTTGGCGCACATGAACGCGTACCATATCTTTCCATACCGGTTGAGATCCTTACTATGGAAGATAGTGCCCCCTTTTCGGCCCTTGACCCATGTGGTACCTGGCTTTGTAATTTCCATCAAAATAGCCTCGTAGTCGGGATCATGGTTGTAAGACCCTGAATTTTTAGAAATGAAAGTATTTAATTTTCATATAATTATTATGTTATTTAGTAATTGGTTAAATTGATAAAGGTTAAAGTTAAGGGTGATATTTGAAAATTTTTGCAAACTAAGCAAGTGGTTATAAAATATTCGATTGGTTGGGGAATATTCGTTTTAACAGGAATATATTCGTACGATGGCATAATTATTGGTGGACCCCACAGCTGGAATTATTGTCGGAGTTAGAAAATGATAGAATTATCTTTTATAAAATAACAACGAAAGTTTTACAGTTAAAATGTTGAAATACTCGGTGGTAAAATAACAGTAATACGCGTGGTTGAATAGTAGCACACGATATTGATTATTGATGCTTACGTGAGAAGTCACTCAGTTATACTTAATTATTGCTATAGTAATTCCTGCATAGTATCTCATGTTATTTGATTCAATTATTGTCACATTATCATCTGCATAATATTTTATATTATTAAATCAATAATTGAGACGAAAAAGTTATTCATATTATTATTTGCATTATTGACGATGTCTAGAAAGTTTTGTCGAGGAAAGGGGTTTGGTCACCTAATTGCGCGTCAATGGGGAGAAATCCTTATCGAAAAGCCCCATCTTTCCTAGGAATGATCTGGTTATTAAATATTGTGAGTTATAATATTAATGAAGAATAATTGTTAAAAGATTAAAAATGTGTTGATTAAAGATAAGTGATTTGTGATAATTATTTATTTAATTTTTAATATAAATAGAGGGGTTTGTTATGAGGTGTTTGTTATAAGTTTGACTTATTATTCCATGAGGAGATGAGCTAATTTTTCAGACCGTTGGTTGAAGTTATAATAGTAAATCAATATGGATCGTTGGTTGAAGATATAATAGTATATCAATATGGACCGCTGGTGGAAAGTTATAATAGTAAATCAATATGGATCGCTGGTTTAAAGTAAATCAGTATGGACCGTTGCTTTAAGTTTTAATAGTAAAACAATATGGACCGTCCGTTTAAAAGTAAATTAATCGGGGATGTTTATGGATTAGTTACTATTCAGTCCTTTTTCCTATAAATAGAAGCTTATTCCTTCATTATTTCTTACGAATTCACTAAAACTCTAGAGAGAGAAACTATAGAGAGCAAGAAGAAGAGTATTCTGCTACTTCATTATTGCAGTATTCAGTCTTCTACTAAGGTAAGGGGTATTATTTAATTTATATTCGCTTACGATATTATTTTTCGTATTCGTAAGAATATTATTTCATTTAATATTCATAAGGGATATTGTTTTTTCGTATTCATGAAAAGAGTTATTTTCTTTCAATACTTGTAAGAGTTGTTATTCCATTCTTTATTATTCTGTTGGAATAACTTGTCTACGCGGACTACCGTATGCATGGTGAAATCCTTTTGTTATTCCATTTTTATCATTCTGTTAGAATAATCTGTCTACGCGGACTATCGCATGCATGGTGAAATCCTTTTATTATTCTATTCCTTATTATTTTGTGGAAATGATTTGTCTACGTGGACTACCGCATGACAGGTGAAAATCCATTTGCAGTTTCGTATGTTATTTCCGTCTATATTCTTAAATCTAAACTTACTATGGTAAGTATTACTTCTATAATCCCTGAAATTAGTGGAATATCTTTGAGTTTTGCGCTTCATCTAGTATCGTTTTATTTGAATATTGATATGAACTTTCTTATTAAATATCAATAATTTCACTCGGGATACTATTCACGAGTTACTATTCATGGGTTACTATTCACTCACGCATTATTCACTCGGCGATTCGGGGTACTTTTCATGCCAGGGTACTATTCACGAAGTACTATTCAAGGGGTACTATTCACCCAAAAAATTTATTTCTTTTTTGTCCAAATATTTTTGATACATGGATATTATTCTTAAATTTTACTCCACAAAGCAGTATCAGGTTGACAATTTGGACATTATTGAATTCTGGATAAATTAAATTATAAATATTTCAAATTTATCCTTTGCTTTCTATTAATTGAATTCATATATCATTGTCATCATCCTCATGCTTATATTGTGATAAAAGTCATCTTTTGCTTATGTGCATAGATGGACTGTTGATTGGTATAATTATAACCAAGGATCATTCGGTATAATCATGACCATTGGTGAAAACACGAATATCCTTGGCCCGTAATCCATGGATAATTCGTGGTTGTGATACTAATGAATATCATTAGCCGTAGTGCAAGGATGATTCGCTGATGTGAATTATTTATTAAGTTGAGTCTCAGTGATAAAATTGATGATAAACTTTTTAAATCATAGAAGATAGTAGATATCATGCTCTACTTGACTCTTCTAATGGATTGTTTGTTCCGCTGCAGTTGTTGATCTAAAACTTATTGTCTATTATATTTTATCAGTTCTTATACTATTGAAGGCTAATGATAATTTATTCTGCATTATCTTAGTCATAATATTTCTTATTGGGCTAGTTGAGCTCACCCTTTTGCTTTCATTATTCTCTTCAGGAAATGAGAACGTAGCCGGGACTAGTCGAGGAATGGAGTGATGATCCGAGATGGTGTTATAGTAGTCCACACTATTCTATAAAATAGTGTGACAATAAATGTAACGAGGATTCCATTTGAGTTTTGATATTGTCTTGAAGACAATATTCGTGTAAAAACTCTCAGCTCATGTTGTATAATTAAGTTTTTATTTTTATTGAATGTCATGTATTTGGCGACCCAAGATGGGTGATGTATACCTATTTTAGGGGCGTCACAATGGTCACGTAAGTAAGCATACTGGCACTCTCTAGGAACTCGTAATTGATAGTACGTGTTAATGGCATTGGCACTGAAAGGAACTTGTTTGCCCCAGACAAATGCTGTGAACTAGGCCTTATCCTCTGCGTTGGCATAAAATTCATTGACCATATTCACAATTGTTGGCTCGGGATCTTCCGTGAACTTATTCCAACCTTTCTCATAGATTTGTTGCATCATTTCACCGTCAATGTGTTCAGGTGCCAAGCCCCACTCTAGTGTGAGTTCCTTTGTCACAAGATAGTCATAACGGTCCGCGGCGGCGGCACTTATGAATTTTCACCTATCAAAGGTCCGTGTTGGTGGTGTGGACCCTGAACTCTCTCCATGTTGTCGTTTTGATGCCTGTTTAGGTGCCATTGGATTGGAATTGGTGAGCTTCAACAAAAATTCCCCCAAACTTCACTCAAGCAAACCGTCGAACACTTGGCATGCTAGACTTGTAATACCCCCAAACTTAGTGATTTGGCATCAAATATGGTGGTACATGTGGAGATTTTGCAAGAACTAACTACTTACCCTAAGTGTATGAACAAATTGTTGAACTTTTCCTCTCTTTTGGCTATCAAAAATTGTACTCTAAGAACCCTTATTGTTAAAGACTGAAGATTGTATGGAATGGATTGGAATTTAGGTGGTTAAAGCTTGGATTTATAGAGAGGAAATAGTGTAGAGAGTTGTGGGTTAAGGTAGTGGTTTAATGAAATAGTGAAGTGGGGATTAATTGTTAGTTCGTGGGTAGAGAGTGGAGAAGTGGGGTTTCAGTTAGGTTGCAAGTAGAAATAAGTGGGGGGAAATGGTCTAAGTGCTCTCTAACTGCCAAAATTGCCTCTTCAGATTCCGTACCCCCGCCCCGGCAGGGGGTATTTAGTTTTAAATGCCCACCCCGGTGGGCATATGTTCTGTTAATGAAATCGAGTACCCCGCACCGGTGGGCTTTTGCAGGTCAAATAGTCCGCCCCAGCAGGCATACATACTGTTAAGGGAAAAAGCACATTTACCCCACTATGGTTATAGTGTTTTAAGCAATTAGCCATTGTGCTTTTAAAATATTCAATTAGACCATTGTACTTTTTAAAAATGTTCAATCAAATAATTTCATCCAATTTTTCTCACGGACATTAAAAAATTGGGGGGAAAAAGTACCTTTACCCCACTGTGCTTTTAAAATCTTCAATTAGCCCACTGTACTTTTTAAAAATGTTTAATCAAGCAATTCCGTCCAATTTTACTCACGGACGTTAAAAAATTGGGCCAATTTTCCTACGTGGCTTTAAAAAATAAAATACAAACGACGTGTCTCATTTTCAATGGGGGTACCACCATTACATCCTATTACCCCTTCACTGCAGTGTGCCTCTAATGAATCTCCAGGATCGTCTCCATCACTTGCCCCCTCCCCTGCTCCTGAATCACCTTCTGCAGGAAATTCTCGCTCTATCCGGTGGAGATTAGAGTGTCTAGGGTCAAATTATGGGCCTTCTCTCCGGTCACGGTGAAGTACCGGTGTTGGACGGTGTCTCAGTACTCGGCGACCATGCGCTGACGGAGGTCATGGAGATTCTTGCGTAGACCATTGAAGACGGAGGTGCGTGTTCAGTCGAAGGAGCTGCCGGGGCCGCAACCGGGGAGGGTGCAATTGGCGGCGTTGGAGCGGTCTAGGGATTCAAGGCAGAGTTTGATGAGCTTGGCCTTTTTGAGGGAGGAGGAGATGTGGGCGTCCATTTTGGAGCTGAGGTCTTTGACGGATTTTGCATTGTGGAGGATTTTGGATTGGTCGTGGGAGGATTGGAGCTGGTTGTAGAGGGTTTCGAGGTGTTTGAGCTCGTCTTTAATGGCTTCAACATCTTGGAAGAATTTTTCCAAATTTACACCATCTCTAGCTCCCCTGTTACTGGACATCTCAATGACGTGGGAAGGATTTTGATCATCGTTGTTGTATCTAGAGAATGAGTCGGAGGTAAATAGATCGTTCATCTTGATAATTTAATTCTCTTTTGTTTTATTTTCAGGTGGTTGGCTAATTGAATGGAGGAGAAAATTAGTGGTGGAATATGAAATGGAATGGTTATGGTGAAAAATCAATAAAGGGAAGTAGAGGAGAGAGAGAGGGGAATTCTTGAGAGGAAAGAAACGCGGGAAGGAGCGGGAAGAGGAATTGTTGTTATAGTCAAGTCTACTCTTTTCTTTCTTGTTGTAGTAGTAGAGGAGAGAGAGAGAGAGAGGAATTTTGGAGAGGAAAGAATTGCTAAATTGGACGGAATTGCTTGACTGAATATTTTTAAAAAGTACAGTGAGCTATTTGAATATTTTTAAAGCATGGTGGGGTAAAGGTGTTTCCCCCCCCCCCCAATTTTTTAATGTCCGTGAGCAAAATTGGACGGAATTGCTTGATTGAACATTTTTAAAAAGTACAGTGGGCTAATTGAATATTTTAATAGCACAGTGGCTAATTTCTTAAAACACTACAACCACAGTGGGATAAATGTGCTTTTCCCATACTGTTAATGTGCTCAAGACCCCCACCCCGGTGGGCTTTTCTTCCTACAAAGTCCACCCCAGCGGGCATGTGTTTTGTAATTGCACTTGAGTTTACTTATTCTTTGCATCCTTTACATATCTATGAACTTTTAAGTGCCTGAAACATCATTAAACATGAATATAAGTTAATATTGAGCAAATCGGGCATGCCTGGTTAGATTATCTAAAAAGTATAACTTAACTAACTACTTAATGAATTGAAATGAATTCATTATGTACTAACTATTATGCTAAACTACAATTTAACTAGCATGAATAAAAATAATTAGAATAAAAGTAAAATTGGGTTGCCTCCAAATTAGCGCTTGATTTTAAGTCTTTCAGCCTGACTACTCCCTATGTATGGGGCATCGGTAAGTGTGATTACGATGACATCCGTGTTGGATTCGCCACCCCAATAGTGTTTTAAACGCTGACCGTTGACTTTAAACGTCTCTAATGGATTCCTACTATATAGATCAATGGCGCCATTTGAGAAAACCCTTTTTATAGTAAATGGACTCGACCACCTCGATTTTAGCTTTCCTGGGAACAACCGCAATCTTGAATTGAACAATAGTACTGATTGCCCCGGTTCGAACGCTCTCTGCATGATTTTCTGGTCATGCCATTTCTTGACCTTTTCTTTATACAACTTCAATTTCTCATAGGCTTGTAGTCTGAATTCATCGAATTCATTCAATTAAAGTAGCCTGTTTTCACCTGCTTCTACTTGATCGAAGTTGAGCTTCTGAATTGCCCAATAGGCTTTATGTTGTAACTCCACCGGTAGGTGACATGCTTTCCTGTAAACCAACTAATATGGTGACATTCTAATTAGCATCTTGTAAGCTGTCCTATATGCCCATAATGCATCGTCCAATTTCAGAGACCAGTCTTTTATGTTCGGGTTTACTACTTTCTCTAAGATTTTCTTTACCTCCCTGTTCGAAAACTCAGCTTGCCCACTTTCTTAGGGGTGATATGTTGTAGCCACCTTATTGTAAACGATATGTTGTAGAAGTGACTACCCTTGTCACTTATAATAGTTCTTGGCATGCCAAATCTTGTAAAAAATATTCTTGTGTAAGAATTTAAGAACCACTTTGGCATCATTTGTGGGGAGTTCTACGGCTTCAACCCATTTCGATACATAGTCAACTGCAAGCAAAATGTACTGATTATTGAAAGATGGAGGCAATGGACACATGAAATCCATTCCCCATACATCAAAAATTTCAACTTCCAAGATAGTTTATAGTGGCATCTCATTCCACTTCGATATATTACCCACCCTTTGACATTTATCACATCTTTTCACGAACTGGTGGGCATCCTTAAAGATTGTAGGCCAATAGAACCCTGCTTGAAGCACTTTGGCCGTTGTTCTCTCACTTCCATAATGTCCCCCGTATGCAGACGAATGACACTCGTGCATTATATTCTTTACTTCACTATATGGAACACATCAATGAATCACTTTATCTATAAACTGTTTAAATAGATACGGCTCGTCCCACGTGTACCACTTGACGTCATGTAGGAACTTTTTCTTTTGTTGCCGTGTAAGATCAGTGGGAAGGACGTTGCTCACCAAATAGTTGGCAAAATCTGCATACCATGGAAAGTCTTCCTTAACTCCAAATAGCTACTCATCAAGAAACGACTCATTGATTAAACACTTATTTGCCTCGTCTTTGTCCATATTTTCTAGCCTTGAAAGATGGTCTGCAACTTGATTCTCTATCCCCTTTCTATCTTTTATTTCCAAATCAAATTCTTGTAGGAGGAGTATCCATCTGATAATCCGTGGCTTAGCATCCTTCTTCGAGATGAAATACAGAATTACCGAGTGATCCGTATAAACCACCACCTTTGTCCCAATCAAATATGCCCAAAATTTGTCAAAGGCATATACTACTGCAAGTAACTCCTTTTCTATAGTTGTGTAATTCATTTAGGTTTTCGTAAGTGTCTTACTTGCATAGTATATGGCGTGTAATATCTTCTCTCGGCGTTGACCCAAAACAGCCCCTACCGCGTAGTTGCTTGCATCGTACATTAGCTCAAAAGGCATATTCCACTCCGATGCGATAATAACTGGAGTTGTAGTCAACTTTTTCTTCAATAACTCAAATGCTAACTTACAATCCTCATTAAACTTGAAAACTGAATCCTTCTCTAAGAGACTGCACAATGGTGTTGCAATCTTAGAGAATTCTTTAATGTACCTTTGGTAAAATCCTGCATGTCCCAGAAAGCTGTGAATTCGCTCTATCAATCCTGCATATCCCAGAAAGCTGGTAAAATCTTGACTGTAGTTGGTGGTGGAAGATTTTCAATTATTTCCAAATTCGCTCTATCAATCTCTAATCCCTTCGTTGAGACCTTGTGCCCCAAAATTATTCCTTCTTCGACCATGAAGTGGCACTTCGCCCAATTTAGTACCAAATTCGTCTCCACACATTGCTTTAAAACTAT
Source organism: Panax ginseng (assembly GCA_020205605.1). NCBI lineage: Eukaryota > Viridiplantae > Streptophyta > Magnoliopsida > Apiales > Araliaceae > Panax > Panax ginseng. The sequence goes on along the minus strand of CM035128.1, from coordinate 72,564,588 downwards.
CACCAAGTTCTCTAAACAAACATCAAAGTTATCGCCATAGACAGAGAAGTCTTCCATGAAGACTTCCACATTCTTTTCCACCATATCCAAGAAGATGGCCATCATACACCGTTGGAAGGTTGCAGGTGCATTACACAAGCCAAAAGACATTCTCCTGAATGCAAATGTGCCATATGGGCATGTGAAAGTGGTCTTCTCTTGATCTTCAGGAGCAATGACTATTAGATTATACCCCGAATACCCATCCAGTAGGCAATAAAATTCGTGTCCTGTCAACCTGTCCAACATCTGATCGATGAAAGGTAGAGAAAAGTGGTCCTTGCTGGTTACTTTATTCAACTTCCTATAGTCCATGCAAACCCTCCAACCGGACACTATCCTCGTAGGAATTAATTCATTATCTTCATTCTGTACTATGGTCATTCCTCCCTTTTTTGGCACACATTGAACCAGACAAACCCACATACTGTCTGAAATTAGGTAGATGATTCCCGCATCCAACCACTTTATAATTTCTTTCTTCACTACTTCTTTCATACTTTGCATCCTCTTCTATAAGAATTTTGTGCATAAAGAAGGACGAACTTATTCCCTTGATATCTGTGATTGTTCATCCTATAGCTGATTTGTATTCTCTAAGCACGCTCAGCAACTTATTTTCCTATAATTCGTTAAGTGTAGAAGCAATAATAACAAGTAAGGTATTAGAATTGCCTAAATATGCATACCTGAGGTGTGTAGGAAGTGGCTTAAGCTCAAGTGTAGGTGGCTCCTCTAATGAAGGTTTCATCCTTGCTGTGGCTCTTTCTTTGGTGTGTAATGGTTCAAATGGTGATTTGAATCTGCTAACACGTGGAAAATAATCCACAAACTCTGGATCATCAAAATCTTCATCACCCAATAATGTAGTTTCCAATGGATCACTAACCAAACTCTTAACCATGTCTTCATTAACTATCCGATCAATGGTATCCACCCGATAACACTCTTCTTCATCCGTAGGGAACTTCATGGCCTTGAACACATTGAACTTGACTTCCTGATCTTGAACCCTCATAGTTAGTTCACCTTTTTGCACATCGATGAAAGTCCTACCCATAGCCAAAAACGGTCTCCCTAGGATGATTCGGATATTTGTATTTTCCTCGTAATCCAGAATTATGAATTCAGCTGGGAATATAAATCTATCCACCTTGACCAGGATATCTTCCACAATTCCTCTTGGGTACGTGACTGAACTATCTGCCAACTGTAGAGATATATTAGTCGGTTTTGGAGTTGGTAAACCCAATTCGGTGTATACTGATAATGGCATGAGGTTCACACTTGCCCCCAAGTAACATAAACACTTTTGAAATGCCATGTTCCCAATTATGCACGGAATAGTAAAACACCCCGGATCTTTCAACAGTGGCGGTTATTTCCTTTATAGTACTGCACTGCACTCCTCCGTCAATGCCACCGTTTCAAAATCCTCCAACTTCTTTTTCCTTGACAAAATTCCCTTCATAAGCTTGGCATAACTAGGCATCTGCTCTAGGGCTTCTGCAAATGGAATATTTATTTGGAGTTTCTTGAAGACTTCCAAAATTTTGGTGAATTGCTTATCTATTTTCTGTTTCTGAATTCTTTGCTGAAATGGTGGTGGAGGATACACAACCGGTTCATTATCTGTCTTTTTCTTTTCCACCTACTTTTCATCCTCTTGTTCGTTTTCAACCACTCTATTTTCACTTTCTTTGTCATCACCTTTTGCAGCCAAATTTTCTCTTTTCTGCCCCTCAAGTTGTTTTCCACTTCTTAACATGATCGCTTGATATTGCTCATGATTCCCCTTTGGATTTTTCTCTGTATCACTGGGTAAAGTTATTATTTAATGCAAAATCTATCTGTCCCATCTGATTTTCTAAATTCTTGATGGCTACTGCTTGTGATTTCATAACTTCCTCGTTGCTTGTTATATATTTTTACAATAACTCTTCTAAATCTATTTTTCTCTCTTGATTCTGAGCTGTTTGTTGAAGTTGATTCTGAAATCCTGGGGGATAAGATGGTCGTGGAGCTTCCTAAAGCTGATTATTACTCCACAAAAAATTGGGGTGATTCCTATTCCCTAGATTATATGCATTCTGATACATGTTCTGTGTAATTATATCTACCTACAAATTGTACTGACACAAAGTTGATTTCACATTGTTCTGTAGGATGTTCACCCGTGTACAATTCACAAATAATTGCAATTTGCTGAGTTTGTACACCCGATAAAACATCCACCTTCTTCGATACCGCTGAAATCTGTGCTGCTAATGTCGTCACCCCATCTACCTCTAATACTCCAGCTGCCTTAGGTTGTGTCAATCTTGCCGCAGGCCACTGGTAATTGTTAGCCTCCATTGTCTCTATCAACTCACATGCCTCCTCATAAATCTTAGCCATAAATGTTCCACTCAAAGATGCATCTATGCTAGCCCTAAGATTCGCATGTAACCCATTATAGAATGTGTTCATTTGCCGCCATTTAGGTAATCCGTGATGTGGGCACTTTCCGAGAAATTCCTTGTATCTCTCTCATACCTCATACAATGATTCCCCATGCTTCTGTTCAAACATAGTTATCTCGTTTATCATTTTTGCAGTCTTTGCTGGTGGAAAGAATTTGGCTAGAAATTTTTGAACAAGGTCTTCTCATGTAGTTATTGATCCCGGTGGTAGAGAATGTAACCAACTCTTTGCCTTATCCCGTAACGTGAATCGGAATAAGCGAAGCCTGACTGCATCATCTGACACCCCATTGTATCTAAAAGTGTCACATATCTCTAAAAAGCTTACTAGATGTTCATTCGGATCATCATTTACAAGTCCCCCAAACTGAATCGAGTTTTGTATCATCTGTAAGGTTCCAGGCTTTATCTCAAACGTATTCGCAGCAATCACTGGCCTGGTGATACTCGACTGAAGCTCAATAACCTTAGGAGTAGCAAAGTCCCTCAACACTTTCTGGTCTTCGACAACCATTACTTCTTCTTTTTCAGAATTCTCAAAGTTTTCCTTTGTATCCTTAATCCACTTACTTAGTCTTTGAAACCATTTCTCAATGTCGTCCTCAAAAGGAAGGAAGTCTGGGTTTTTGGACTGAGTTTGCATAAACTAACTTCAAGAACCTGAAATAGAAGGCACAAAACAAAAGAAAAAAAGGTTTAAGTAAAACTGGACTAATTAAACTGATATTGCAAAATATTAAAATCTATACTATCCCCGGCAACGGCGCCAAAAACTTATTGGATGAATTCTAAATACGCACAACACGTAAATATACGTAGTCAACAAGTAATATAGTAGTAAGTAGAGTATCGTTCCCCCAGAGATTAGCAAGAAATTAACCCTGATAATTACCAATCCTATATTAATCCAAATTTTATTAAACTATCCAATTTAAGAATTATAATTATAAAAACTAAATATATTAAAAATACTAAGATTACTAAACAATCAACAAACCCTAAAAACTAAAATTTCAAAAAAATATTGGAGAATTAGGCTTACAACTTCACTCTAAGTATCACTCTGATTATTATCCTTTATTCCAGTTTAATTCACTATCTCAGTTTATTAATCAAGAACACTTAAGTAGAACTAGCCATCTCTCGATGCACTAATACCATATTAACTTAAATCCACAAATTATATAAAATTAAGTTAAACACCTTAATTAACTAATTCACTATATCTCTATGTGAATTACAATCAAAGAAGGTTTAAGTTCAAGTTCTCTATCTGATTACATGCGATGATAGGCATATCTCTATCCTAACATAAATCAAGATTCTATTCAATCACAGAATTCAAGAACACATGCTATATTGACTAAGTCCACACCCATATGTCCTCTCTCGAATCAATACAAGTCCACAGAGAATTGGTGATCAGGGAATTCATAAATTCAAGCACAAATTAATATAGATAAACTGAAGAATAGATTATTAAACTGTAAATCAAAGATTACATAATCATCGTTCCACCCAAAGATCCGTTATAAGCCTAAAAAGTAATTTAGTTCATAATCAATGAAATAAAAATTGAATTAATCAAAGTAACATCATCCCAATTACAAATATTAAACTAAAGAAAAAGAATGAATCCAGAACCACCCTTCTCTCTAGCCTCAATCTGCAATTATCCTGAAATCTCCTTCAAAATCTTTCTCCAATGCTCTTACTCCAAATTTTAGCCTTCAATGATGTTAATTGCTTGTATCATCCTTCAATCTTGTTGTTTGGTGTTAAATATATGCCAAGACACGTATTCTGACTCTAATTCCATGCATAATTGAGTTCCAAGCCATTCCAATCACTAGCCTTCACATTATTGCAAGCAGCTCAAACGCGAAGCAGAGATCAGATTTTCCTTTCACTTCCCATACCGGTGGGGTTTTGTTTTATAATTGTCCGCTCAAGCTGCTACCTTTTTTGTCAAATTCTCAACACCCCCCGCCCCAACGGGGGTTTTGTATGTAGAAAGTCCGCCCCCAACGGGTTATCCTTCTATGTTTGGTCCACTTTTAGCTCCTTTTCTTGCCAAATTTCGCCATAATTCCACCCTTTAAGTCCAATTGCTACGCCACCACACCTAAACACAAAACAACACTAAACAAGTAAAAATGAAACATAAAAACAAAGAATTAACATAGTTTAAGCTCGAATTAGAGGGCGATTCGTAGGTATAAAATCCACTCATCAATCACTATGGAAACACAGAAGGTGGACAACTTGAAACGAGTTAAATAAACTTTTCCCCACTCTACTAGGGGTCGGTTTACAAATGCATCATCGAACTGATTTTTTTTACGGTCAACTCATTGAATTATATATTATTTACAAAAAGTGATTTTGTCGTCTATGTCTGTTAAATATTTAACAGAAAAATGACATGGCAATACGTGGCAATACTGACAAGTGAGAGAAGCTGAGTTGGATAACTAATTAAATTAAATTATAATCAATTCTATTACAAATAGTTAAACAAAATATAAATCAAATTAATATACATAACAAATAATTAAATTAAATTAATTAATTAATAATAAAATAAATTAATGAATAATTTTTACAAATGTATTTATATAAATTAATTAATTCATACTTTTTTTAAAATTTTAAATATTTTAATTTCACTTTAAAAATAAAAAATTATCTAATATTTTAAAATTGAGGGATTATTCTTCTTCTTCTTCTTCTTCTTCTTCTTCTTCTTCTTCTTCTTCACCACCGAACCCAGACTTCTCCCCCACTACTAATACCACCACCACCATCACCATCTATCTCTCTAAACAAAGAACCAACAACTCATCGGCGACTTTTGTTTCAGTAAGGAATTTGTTGAAATCACTGTACTCCAGATAACCGGAGAGAACCGCCGTGATGTTGATGGCTCCGGCGGTGGAGACGACGATGAGAGAGAAAGTGAAGCTGATGAGGGAGAAAGGAGCAGATATATCCATTGCTAAAAATCAACTATATATCAGATCTATATCCACAAATTTTCTTCCTTCTGTATAACACTGCATATATCCATTGCTAAAAATCAACTATTGCTAAAACAAAGTTCTACATCTCAGATCTATATATCCAAAAATAGATATAGAATCAAATGAGATTTTGAAATTGGAGAGAGAAATGAAATAGGGGTTTTGATTTTGGAGAGTTGAAATAGGGTTTTGACATTGGAGAGAGAAACGAGATAGGGGTTTGAATTTGGAGAGAGAAATTTAGCGATTGCTTTCTTTTTTAACTTTTCTTTTAATTTGTATTTTTTAACTTTTCTTTTAATTTGTAATATATTAAAAATAGTTAAATCCATTTCATTTTCAATGTGGCAATAATTAAGATGATAATCCAAACTTCACCTATATGGATGTTCATTTAAAGGCTGAGGTGGATATTCCGTTAAAAGTCAACTCATTTAACAGAAATTGTAACGATTTGATAAATATTTGAAGTTCAATGAGTCGATTGTAAAAAAAATCAGTTCAGTGATGCATTTGTAAACCGACCCCTAGTTGAGTGGGGAAAATGTATTTAATCTGTTGGAAAATTTATGGTTAAAGCATGATAGAATCTATCAATTAATGCTAGACATTGTTAATATGGTTGAATACGAAATCAACAAAAGTTAAAAGAAGTAATTCGGTTAATTAACGAATCCGTAACAAAGAGAATCGCTAAATGTGTTAAACTTTGGAAAAATGGAAAAAATCTTGAATTTGATTATTTATGTGATTGGAATTGTTAGAAACATGCTAGGGATGTTTGGTAGTAAATTTATATCAATTGGGTATCATTACATTGTTGTTTGGTTGAGATGTTGGCATATAAGTTCGTAGCAGGGGAGTGAAACTGCAGTAGCTAGGCCCGCCCTTGAAGTGGGGTCCTCTGCGAAGATAAAGGGCCCTGCTTCGACGGGGTCCTGCAGTTGATCGATGTTATCTATTTTGGTTGTTCGATACAAGAAGTCCTAAACTGACCTAACCTAACTTAACTTAAGGAGCATACATAATCTTGAAACATGTATCAATACGTATTGCAAGATGTTTTAGTAGGTTTGGAGTTTGAATTATAATTTTTTGAAAGAAAAGCTAAAAGACGAAAACTATGTTTAGAAAACCTTACGTCTTTTAAAAATCTAACCTTTTGAGCATGTATTCACAACTTATTTAGTTTTATAAATACGTATGAAATGTGAATTCAACGTACTTTGCATGCTTAGTTTGTTTGTCATGAAATTTTAATATTTGAAAACCAATTGAGTTGAAAACTCTACGACTTGTATTGTGAACTTTTGAACAACTATGATATGATACTTTATGCATCTAGAGATAACCAACATATTTGCACATCTAGTTAAACACGTTATAAACTACGCAAGCATGAACTAAAAGAGTTTCTAAGTAAAGAGTTATACAACCAAATCTAATACATGCAAGCATGCATAGAAAGAGGTTGTTTGGCAATGTTATGTGATTTAATGAATACTATGGTTAGTAGTTGATATAACGAGCTCTTTTAACTTTGTAAAATGGAAATTTATGAGTAAATTTAACAAAGGGCCAAACCTAGCTTAAAGGTTCTTTAACGTGAATATGTGAAGCAGCTTAAACTAGAATACGTGAAGTAAGGGATATTTCACGAATACAAATAAAAGATGAGCATATGGTACTAAAGATTTTCAAAAGTAAGAACAATGTAAATTATACATCTATGAGTTTGACTGTGTATGACCTACATGAGTTTAGATATATGTGATAAATGCATGTGGATATATATGTCAAGGTGTGTGTGATTAATGAATACCTATACATACCAAAATAGGATAATATAGTTCCTTGAGGTGATTTTACGCTATAGGTGGTAATCAACGCTACAGGCAAGTTTTCTAACTTACACGACTTTGAATATTGTGCAAGTCTCTCACCTTAAACTTCCTAAGTTATTGCAAGCTTCCTAACTTCATTCTTATAATTGAATGCAAGTATTTAGACCTTATTTCTTATTGTGAAACTTCGAATTATTGTTATATCAAACATACTTATATTAAAAAAATATCTACATTTGTAAATATATCTATATGAACGATCAACCACCAAGAAGTAAACTTCATGGGGGATTGGAAATGTAAATATATAAAAGTTGTATATATATAGAGAGAGAGAGAGACGATCAACCGCCACAAAGTAAACTCCACATGGGACTAAATGTAAATATATAAAAGTCATAAATATATATAGAGAGACGATCAACCGCCACGAAGTAAACTATAGGCCGGACTAAATTTAAATAAAGTAATAAATGGCCACGAAGTAAACTCCAGGCCTGACAGAAATGCAAATATATATATATAAGCTGTACCTACGGCTACCCGGGGTGTCCCCGGGGTCCGTGGGCCCCGCCGTCTCGAAGTACTTGCACGCATGCAACGCTTTTCCTGCTTGAACCTTCACAACTTTTAATTCGGGCATCCGATTGAGACGTATAATACCTTTTCGGAATGTTGTTGTTGAGAACTACACAATGACATGGGATAAGAGGTTGTACAAAGTCAGGAAGATAGGGCCATTCCTAGATCTTCAGGTCTTCAAATTCCATCTGGTGTGATATCTTGCGTAGTAGTCACTCGGGATTTGAGCTATGGTTCCTGAAGGACACTTCTGTGTAATATGTATATTGAAATGTTGTTAAGACGACGCAATATGGAATCGAGGTTGAAAAATGACATTTTTACCCCTCACCGGGGTTATCTCCGGTTCTGGGCAGATATAGCAGTCGTTGCTCAAGGTTATCTCTGAGATTGGGCTGTTGTAAGTGTTGAATGTCTTTAGGGTTATCTCTGAGGTACGCTTGACCTCCCGGAGTTATCTCCAGGGTTGGAACTGAGTGCCTCGGGGTTATTTTCGAGGTTGAAGCTAATTCCTGGGGTTTGGAACAAGTTATTCTGGGGTTATCTCTGGAACTGCAATTGCATTCCTCGGGGTTATCTCCGAGGTTTTAACTGAAACTTCTAGGGTTGTCTCTAGGATGGGACGAAGTATCTTGGGGTTGTCTTCGAGATGGAAAACTAAGGATTCCGGGGTTATCTCCAGAACTGGAACTACATTCCTCGGGGTTATCTCTGAGGTTGAAACTTAAACTCCCAAGGTTGTCTCCAGGACTAAAACTGGGTATCTCAGGGTTGTCTCTGAGATGGAAAACTGAGTATCATGGGGTTGTCTCTGGGATTGAGCTAAGTTGATTTCCAAGGTTATCTCTAGAAGACAATTCTGCCCTCCTGCAAGGTTAGTAATAGGAATGCAAAATTTTGAGTGTCTACAGATGCCCCTCTTTATCATATTCATGCAATGTAATGGCATGGATAGGATAAAGAATACTAGACACTTGAAATGTGATAAGATAATCATTATGCAATTCACTGCAGCATGATGCACATGCATGATGAATGTGGTTTGTTGGACCATTTTCCAATGGGATGTGATGACTGTTTGTTCCTGCGACTTCTGATGGGGACTGGAGTTACCATGATGACCCTAATGAACTTCTTGGATGTGTGCTCTAAAGCTCTTACGAACTTCCAGGATGTTGGCATTGGGGTTATCACAAAAGTCCTTAATCCTGGGTACAGACTTTCCACTGATATTGTATCTCTCATGTACAAGAGACTCTTGGTATTGTGCTCCATCTGATGGAGCTGTGTATAACATATTCCATCTTAAGTCCTTCCCAATGAGGATGGTCTTCCTTGGTTTGTATCGTCAGGTCCTTCCACTATTCTGTTGGAGTTACTACCAACAATTTGTTGATTGTCAGGGTTGCCAGATCCTCGTTGAAATGTGCATCAACGGATACCGTTACCAGACCATTTCCACTGCTTTGTTGGGTTTAATTTCCAACGGCTAGTGATGTCAAGGCTACTTGACCCTCACTGACATGTGAATCAATGGATGAACTCATCGGATGGCTTCCAATACTTCGCTGGATTTACTTCCTAGTGGTTAAATGTTGTCAAGGTTGCTTGACCTTCGCTGACGTGTGCATTAACGGCTAAACTTGTATGGAATCTCCACTAGGGAGAAGTGTTTTGGAGTTAGGACCCCGAACTAACGACATCAGACCTTTGTGCGGTATTGCCGAGTGTAGTTTGCAACAGTTATGATCATTGGTATAGTGAACCCTGTGTTTGGGTGAATACCAATGAGTGATATGTAGACCCGCAGTTTAGTCTTTGAAAACCAGGATTTCTGGCTTCTCCGCTCAATCGTATAGCATCTTTTTTCCTGATTTGACTTTTTCAGCTTGTGAGACTTCCTTTGCAACTCAAATTGGACCAAGCTGGAGGGGTGGGACCCACCTAGGGGAGCCGTAGGTACAACTGCGGCCAATCGTTGGTGGCCTTAAGTGTCTTGTTAATTTCATAAGTCATTTTCATATTACGCCACATAGAGAATTCGAGAGCTCTTCTTCAGATCTGCTGAGTTCAGGCGGCTTTCTGCAAAATTTGTCACCGTAGAAGTGTTCTACACTGCCCTGGTAACGTATGCATGTCTTCTTTTCTAGTTTTTATACGTTGGAAAATGAGTTATCACATGAAATGCTTCTAAACACATAGTAATGAATATGCATGCTCATATGACTTGATAAAAAATATTCAACATAGCAAATGTTAGTATTTAACCATGCTGAACATAATGATGTGAAAAAATTTGACTGTTGAAATAGTCAAATTGGCACCTTTTTCTGCTATTTCTTATCTTATTTGAGGACAAATGAGCAAAGGTTGTAAAGTAAAGTAATCCTGGTAATTTAGGCTACCCTTACGGATTATGACTTTGACATTTTTATGCATATAGGATGTTTATGACTGTGGGTAGGTGTGCTACTGAATGGTCACCTAGTTATGCCTATGTACATGTGGATAGTCCTGTTTACAAAGGAGACTTTGGCAAAATTTTCCAAAAGTCTAGGCATTGGGTAGACATACATTTTTAACTCTACTGTAGACGTATGTTAAAGTAATGCATACATGCATATAGTCTTAAAATGCATTTGAAAAAGCTCAAAGTTAGAATTTACCACACCCTTTCTGAGGTGATTTGGAGACTTGTGTCCAGATATATGGATCCAGATCAGTTGAGTAGTTCCCGCAGGACCACTTCAGGTGTGCAGAGGAGGTATTTTGATGTTCCTTGACCCCGTTCAGTTAGACAGCCTCGTCGTTTGGCAGGGGTGGTGATCCGTCCTATCCGGGTTGAGGTATCGGATGTTGAGGACGAGAAGGAGGATGTGCCAGTTGCAGACCCCACTCCTGCTGTTCATGCTCCCCACAGGGATCTTCCAGGCATTCAGGTGATGATTCCAGAGCTTCTAGGTGATTTAAGTCGCCACCCCTCGGTTTACTTGCATGCAAACGAGGTAAAAGCTGGGTTTGATCTTCCTTTTTTCCTATTGATGAAGAGCAAAGGTTCTAATGTTGATATGTTTTTATGATGCAGGGTCCCGACTTTACGCAACCTCGAGGGAACTAATTCAGCATACATTCTGTATATCAGGCTCTTCATCCTGATTATCGAGAGATTGTGCATGGTTGGGGATTTGAGGCATTCTTTTCCATCCTCCCCCATCGTTGTCCCTAGGGTTATCTTAGGGCGTTGTCTGAGCGCTGGTTTCACCAGACTTAATCTCTCTATTTATTAGACTGTGAGGTGATGATGGCGCTGATGGATTGGCGATTTATCACTAGTATGGAGTTTGGAGGGGCGGTCATGCCTTGTACAACAGACATTACCTCGACTATCGTTAGATCCTTGCTAATAGTCACGGTTGAGGCGCTCAAGGGCAGGATAGTTTGTACAGGTCCTTTGAGCGTAGATGATATGAGTGGGCTATTGAGTGAGCCCATACCCGCTAATGTTAGAGTCAGGGATCGTATTCTTCGGTGATTATTCCTGGTTATTATTAGGGGTTGATTCATAGTGGATAACTCTTCCACGGTGTCATTCGCTTTGGTCAGCGCCACACGAGATGTGGACCGTATTGGAGAGTATGACTGGGGCTCCTACACCTTCACCTATTTCCTTAGGGGCATGCGCATGTATTCGCAGGGCTTGATAGAGGCTTGGCTAGGATTTTACCTATTTCTACTGGTGAGTATTTCTCTTTTGATTTCCCATGTATAAGTTAAGAGTGTTGACTGACAGCGGATGTTTTCCTTTGTGTTGGTAGTTTTGGGCCTATGAGAGGCTCTCATGTTTGCGTCCTATTAGTGTGTTAGGTCCAGATACCTATCCACAAGGACGACGATGGCATCACTCCACACTGGCAGAAGGGTTCTATAGTTGAGGGTTTCACCCATTATTGTCTACAGTTGGAGTTGTTAAGAACTGATGCTATCACTTGGGTTCCCTATTCTAGAGAACATTTGACCGTTGGGTTTGAGGATGGGGTACCCAACTGGTGTCCAATAAGTGATATCCACCCGTAGGATTCCTCTCTTCACAGATGGAGGATGGGAGCTCTATTTGGGAGAGCGTCCTATTAGAAGCACCAAATGGGAGATTTGTATACCGATCTTGCCTCCTGCCAGGCGTTATTGGCCTATGACGTAGTTGTCTGTCATTGATATCTAATTGATCGGTGTTGACGGCTTTACATTGTCAGAGGGTCCATATACTCAGGATATGTTCCATTGCTGGTGGTCCCCTCGTACCATCGGAACCCAGACCCACGCCACTAAGTTCATAGGGGATATGGTTCCTGTATTCGTGATGATGACAGATTGGATGGCCTATGTCCGAGATCCGACTCATTTGACACAAATTGACAGCTTAACCCGACAGTTGGACCGGGCACATTTTTTCATCCAACACTTGGGCAGAGATCCTTCAAAGGCAAATACTTTTGATCCTTCCAGCTCTGGGGCTGGGTGACCCATATGGTTTTGTCGGGGTAGATCCTCCATTATATAGGCCTGACATCCCACTTGGCGGAGATCCAATGACTCAAGAGGAGTTACATCAGTGGACATGACTGATGATGTAGACATTAACACCGTTGTCTTCTTCTGATGTGTATTCTAGCTATATTTTTTGATAGGCCTCTGTTAGATACTGGGTGGCTATGCCCCATTCTCGCTATATCTTTTGATAGGCCTCTGTTAGTTGTTGGACATCTGTGCCCCATTTCCCTGAATTTTTGTTGTACAGAGATGATGTATTAGATGATGATGTACTTAGGAATGTATGTACTATTTTCCATTCCCTACATCATATTGCCATCTATTATTGATCATACATGTATCATGTTATGCATATGTATGTCCAGAGATATTCAACATTGACCCCTGGATGGTCTTATGATACGGCCCACACATATGTCTTCTTTGACAGTTAGCCGCATTGATCACACCCCACCAGTATTAGTAGCCTCCCGTATGAGGTCATGGCATGATAGTTTGTCAAGTCCAGACCGGGTGACCGTAGATCAGTTATTACAGCATTCCATGACCCTCCTGATGTTTCAGGTTTCTGTGGGCTTTTAGAGGGTATGTTGGAGCATTGGGTACCGGAGAGGCAGGTTTTCCGGTTTGGGACCCATGAGTTGACTCCCACCTTAGAGGAGTATGAGCAGTTGATGGCTTTGCCATTGGATAGGCCTTGCGTTCGGATGGCTATTGGCGATATGAGCTGACAGTTCATGACCCTTACCAGACTGAGGCGTAGAGTAGTACAGGATGAGATTACATCTGACCATGTGGTGACCCAGCATTTTTTGATAGACAGATTTGGCTCATTGGACAGCTTTGTACGACACTCCGGGGATTTCACCACATCGGAGGATCAATGTCGTGTGGCCAGAGTAGACGTACTCATGATGTTCGTAGTGACTTATGTGTACATGCCACTGTATATGGATGAGTTGGACATCGGTGTTGTCATGGCAGTGAGAGCTCTCAAGGAGGGTCATACATTGTGCCGATGATTGTGACAGAGACATTGAGATCGGCCACGTATTGCTACACCTATCCTTCAGGGGTATTTATAGGCAGTTCAGTCATGTTGTATGTGTGGTTCATGTCACACCTGAGACCGATTGGCACCTTCCGACGACATGGGTACTACTTTTCCCATGATATAGCTATGTCTTACTCCTTTCAGCTAGCGGACTGTACAGACGCTATATCCTGGTCGGTGTTCTTGGTAGGGATCGGAGATCCATTTGACATTTTGCTGTGTACAGGGCTCACTTCTCCCTATAGCTTCATTACTCATTAACTTGGCATGGATTATCTCCCTCTGGCTTGTTTAAGGGGAATGACCACTTATCACCCACTGGCTATGATGTCACAGTTTGACCAATTTCAGGATGTGCATCCTTTTGAGGGGGCATTAGGTCAGCATTTGGCTTCTTGCCATTTGTTAGCAGAGGACAGATCCAGGTTGTATGCTTGTTGAGATCAGCGTGAGCTAGCTGTGTAATAATCCAGGATTTTATTTGTAATTTAAAATATTTATTAAATTAAAAAAATATTTTATTGATGTGGTTGTTGTTAGTAGATATTTGTGAATAAAATTTATTAGATAATATTCTAATTTAATTTAATTTAATAGTTGGAGAGTTGTTAAAGATTACATGAATTGCTATAGAGCTGTTTTAATTTAATAATTAAAGTGGTACGTGAAATTATTAAATAAAATTATAATGAGATTATAATTTTGTGATATTTGTTTAAGTGGAAAATTTATTTAATATGTTATAATTAGTTTATGTAACTAAGTTTGCATATGGAAATCCAAATAAATAATATGGGACTATAAACTATAAACTAAATGATTTATTAAAATAAATTAAAGTAGTTTTAAATGGATTTACCCAAATAAGGCTTAAAGATATTAAGTCTTTATTTTAAAAGTGTTTTGCCAAACAAATCTTTATGGCTTTTGAATTTTGAATTTGAATTAAAATAATAATAAAAATAAAATATAAATAAAAATAAAATATATTAAATTTTTATAACTGATAATTTATTATAATCATTATTAAAACGTCGGTTTTTAGACGTTTGGGTTTATGTGCATTGGTTTTATGTTACATGAAAAGAATTGGCCTAAGCCTAAGAAGAAGAGAAGAAGGGAGAGTTTACAGAGAAGAATTTGAGAGAAAGAGAGAGCTTGAGAAAGAAGGGAAAGACTTCTGTGATTCTAAATAATTTTTTTTTTATCAAAGATTATCTCCAAGCAATTGAAGGTATAACCTCTCAACCTTGAATTTTACGTTTATTAAAAGAGTTCATGTTCTTGAGTTTTAATTTTCTGTATTGCATGTTTGATGAATTGTTGTTAGAGAAACTAATTTATGGTGTTTATTAACAAATTGTGATGTTAGAATTAGCATGTAAACAAGGAATTAGTGTGCTAACTACGTTCATAAGAAAGAAAATAGATTACAGTGACTATGTGTATATATATGGCTTATTTTGAAGTCAAAATTGTTGTTTAATTCATAGTATAATGTATAAATTGGCTATTGATTGTGAAAATACATAAATAAATGAAAACAAAGTAATTGAAACTAACTATTTTGGTTGTAAAATGAATTTACAGTGAAGAAATTCGTTATAAATGTCAAAAGAAGAAGAAAGAATAGAAATAGTGAAATTAAAGGTTGTAATTTTGATGTTTATGTTGTTTATGTGGTTAGAAACATTAGTTTATGTTTTTGTAAACATATTACAACTTGGGTAAGTTTGTATGTTTGTTAGAAAAGAGTTTTTAGGCCTAATTTAGTTTTCTGCAGTGTTTATTCAAGAACTGCAGAAGGTACCCCCGCCCCAGAGGACTTTTATAGTGTAAAACCCCCGCCCCCTGACTTACATATGTTGAGAAAATCAAACCAGATTATTTTACTAAAATGGGCATAACTTTTACATATGAACTTTGATTGATGCGATTCAAGATGATCGGAACGAGGACGAATAGACCTACAACTTTTGTGTGTAATATGATGTGCACGAATACAAGTGCAGTCTGTTGTGTGTTAGTATAACTTAATCTAAAGAGAATGATAACAAGTGCAGTCTGTTGTGTGTTAGTATAACTTAATCTAAAGAGAATGATAACATGTTGAACATGTAATATGATGTTGTATCAAGTTGTTAATGTGTACATGGTGAAATGACATGATAATTTAATTAGTTGTAATAGAGCTAAAATGTGATGCTCATGAAAATATGTGATGTTGTTTAAACTTATACTTAGTTAGTTAGCTATATTAAAAGTGGGAAAGAAACTCATGAAACCAATATTAGTGTAACTAATGAGTTTTGTTAATACATATGGTATGTGTAGGACTTGTGGTGGACGTGAGTAGTGATTGTTTAACCTACGCACGAGGCAAGTTCTCTAACTCTACTTTTACAATTGTGCAAGTGCTTACACCTTATTAATACATTGAGCAAGTTCATAAACTTTCTTATAAATATTTGTTCTAAATTGATTATGTTCACGCAAACTCTTTAACTTAACTCTTACTTTGAGAAGGGTTCCTATCTTTATTTTATTTCTTATTATGCAAGTTCCTAAATTCTGTTATTCTTATGTTAAGCAAGTTTATTCCTCAACTTGTTATTAATCATGCATGTTAATTAACTCACTTCTTTTATTGAGTAAGATTATAGCCTTAGCTTATTATTGTTCAAGAAAGGTTGTTATAATATTCAATGTCTACGCTTTCTAATTCATTTCTAAAACGTGATTGCGATATATAATGTTGATTTCTCTTATGACTCATGATTATTGTGATGCCCCCAAATCTAGGTCCTTTTGAACCTCAGATTCGGTCCACCACGATACTACAATCGTCAAACTATTTATATCTTTTATTCATAATTTAATGAATATAAATTACTTATTATAATTTAGAATATAAATTCTTTCCATTACCAGGATCTGCACAATGACCCCAAACTTTTATAAGTTTCTAATCTTGGTCACTTACTATTCCTGTATTACATCACATTCGATGTTATATAAATATGCAGAATAATTTAAACTTTTTCAATCTACTTTAAAAATAAATCTTTTATTGATATCTTGACTCGAATCAATTATAAATCCCTGAATCAAATCATGTAATGATTCATTCTATTCGAATTACTGTAAAAAATATTTACATCCCAATTCAAATTTCACTATGTACCGCCTAGTACAACTTTATAACTTAGCATGTATTACACATAGTAAACTACTATCATATACATCTATTAGAACATAAACATGGTTCAAGAGCATCTAGTTAAATAATAAATCAATCTCCTTCGATACTATTGAACTTTATCAATAAAATAGCATGTAACATTTACCGTGTATCCTTAACCTGCAAAGGTGGTTATTTGCAAGGGTGAGCTCGACAGCCCAGCAATTCTAACAATTTTCATGAAGCACATAGCATATAATAGCATATTCAGTTCAAGCATCCATAATCAATTAATATTTACTACGCATGTTACTTCTCACATAACAGGCATCTAGGTTTCTTTCACAAGAATATCATCAATGATCAACTTTCACATTCCATACATATCTCATATGCATTTCATATATATCAACATTTGCATAGCATAATATAGCCCAACTAACAGTTATAGAATTCATATATCAAATAGGAACTGAAAGACTTGCCTTGATCATTGTTTAGCAATAACAGATTAACAGCTTACAGCTATCTGCACTTCACGTGCCCTATACAATTGTATAATCATGCACATCAACTATTAGCAACACATAATAGTTGTAATATAAACTTTACTCTACAATTTTTAGAGTTCACTCTACTATTTTCACTCTACTATCTGCACTCTATGATTTTCAGAGTTCACTCTACGATTTTCACTGCACTCTACGATTTTAAGTGTTCACTCTACGATTTTCACTCTACTATCCGCACTCTATGATTTTAAGAGTTCACTCTACGATTTTTTCACATCTGCACTTTTACGATTTTCGAGAGTTCACTCTAGATTTTCATCACTCTAAAATTTTCACTCTCACTCTAAAATTTTCACTCTACTATTTGCACTCTACGATTTTCAGAGTTCATATTCAAACTACTTAGCTCCATAATGATTTATCTCAATCAATAAGGCTTAACAACTTCTTTTAACAAAGGTTCAATGTTTATTAGCTTTTAAACCTTATATTGGTACTAACAAGCCTCTAGTAGCATGCTCATATGTATATATCTTATCTATATATGACTAACATAGTGTATCACTTCAAAACTTTACTTTCAAAACATGCTTTAATGACTTCTATTGTCAAACTAGATAAGTGTACTTATAGGTCATGTTTAAAGACATAAATAGTACTAGCATGCCATACTTCAAGTTCAGAGGTTAGACAATACAATGCTTATGAATATTGGTTTCAAAACATCTAAGTTTTCTTTTCTTCAAATCCATGTCATGCCAACTTAATCATTCAAGGAAACTTCGAATCATATGTCATATTCATTTGTGCATATTTCTACACATATTTACAAGGTCGAAATGTAGGCGATGCCATTTTCATGATTATTAGTTTTCAAAACTTGAATTTCTCTTTGAAATCACATATTATCCAAGCTATACAAGTTATCTTATACGAGGTAACTTAAGATCACATTTTATGCTCGCGTGACTCCACCATATGCTCACTACAAAGTCAGAACTCAAATGACTTACAGTTCGTCAAGGTTTGTTTTCAAAATCTTCAAGTTTCTTTTTAAAACACATACTAACTCATGCTAAAGCATTCCATTATGAGTATGATAATCTTATATGTCATGTATAATATCATGCATTTTCATGTTATATCACTTAGAATAACATATTCCATAGTTGGGAGCACTATACTTGCGTATGTGCTCGCTTGACGCCCTCTGATCGCCTTTGAATACGTAACAATCATAAAGATGACTATTTTGACCTTTCCTAACGACTTTAAATTGAAAATCTTAAAGAACAAAAGTTGTAGGTCTATTAGTTCTCGTTCCGGATCATCTTGAATCACCTCAATCGGAGTTCGTATAAAAATGCTATGATTAATTTACTACAGCAGGTCAAAGTAGTCTACCCAACATCGAAGTTCGAAGCAAATTGCACCCCAATTGGCCTTGGGGGCGCGCAAATGCGCCCTAGGAACTGTAATGACTTCTCGCACTGCTTTCTTCAATTTTTATAGACCCCTACTCCTTCCCATCATCATAACATGAGTTATACTCATCCAAATTAAATCATTTTCGATTCTATGGGTTTGTAACTCATTAAACTACAACATACCAAGTACCCATCAACTAACATAAACATTAACTAACCCAAATATGAATTTAAAACTCATGTTCATGAAAATGTTCATGTTTTGGACAATTTAGCAAAATCATTCGCTACGAACTCGTTTCTAAACCAAATTGGTTCGTTTAACTTTCGTTGTTTTCGTTTCTAACTATATTAACAATATCTAGCAACAATTCATGGATTATAACAATCCTTAGCCATCAAGTTTTGGACTTAAAAGTGACTATTTCATGACATTTCTAAGAAATTACAAACTTAGGAAATCAAGAGCATATAGGTTAGAATTATTACCTCTTGATGACCTCAATTTGCTAACTATAGCTTTCCAACCCTCCAATTGCTCTCAACTCTCCAATTCTACTGACTTTCTCTATAGCAACTTCTCAAAAAAACTCAACCAACGTAAATGAGAAGGAAGGAGCTCTATTTATAGAGGAAGGATTATCCAAATCACGGCTTTGCACATTGAATTAATACAAGGGGGGGAAGAAGAAGCCATCGGATGTTGGAGAGTTGCTTACCAACTCCACTTCCCCCATCCTTCTAGCCATCATCAGACTACAACGTAATGAATAAGAAATGAGATAGGCCTTAGCCTTTTTGCCAAACACGTGAATGAGAAATAGGGAGCAATTTGACACTAAATTTGGGACAAGCCAAATAACTCAGCAACTTGTTATTCTAAGGCTTGGTTTGGTTCTTTAAATTTCCAAAATGTCATTTTAATGTATAAATGCTACTACACCAAGTAAAGTTAGGGATTATTTATGTACTCACATCATATAGTCCATATACATTAGTCCACATATTTTAATCTTTAAAATATGTGTGGACTTAATAACTTAATATCTCTTTTTACTATTTACTTACACATTGGTATTGAAATAAATATTTTAATAACACATATTTATTTACTCTCATCTTTTAGGGTACACATATAATTGTCTCATCACCTAGGATGAGATAACAAAACTTATTTAAATCAACTTTATGATTTAATAACT
The DNA here is from genome assembly GCA_020205605.1 of Panax ginseng. Classification (NCBI taxonomy): domain Eukaryota; kingdom Viridiplantae; phylum Streptophyta; class Magnoliopsida; order Apiales; family Araliaceae; genus Panax; species Panax ginseng. Next base: position 72,544,714 of record CM035128.1, on the reverse strand, counting down.
TTTATCATATGTATATCATTAGTCCCAATTAAATGTCACACTTCATGTAATCTTAAGCCATAAGTATTATATACTACTACTACCCATATTTTCCATATTACGCGTAGTAATACTATTAATATTTTAATTGGGTTAATTATAAAATAGTTGGATATTCTCAATCCATCATTTTTCTTAAAATTTATCATCTCAAATATACCCAATTATCATAATGATAATTAATATCAATTATTTATAAACTCACCATTTATATTCTTTTAATACTTCGCATTAAATTTCCCTTTGATTTATCTTCCCTAGCTATGCCACACAAGACATAATTATGTGAACTTAGAAATAAATAGTTCACAACCTTATAATAATATAATCTCACAAAATAATATTATTCTTAACATTACATCTCTCACAAATATTTAAATAAATTGGTCCCCTTCTTTTATTAGACACTTATTATCCATAACAAATCTCATCTATCACATCTTTTCGTATATTATCACACTATGTAATATATTAAAATTCCTTTTTAATTTACATATTCATTCCATTTTCTTTATGTTAACACATATTAATTCATCATCCAATATAAGTGAATTAACTCTTTATATTCAATGTAATATCATGCCACTACTACGCAAAGCTCTATAATGTTATATTCAATAATATAACTTGATTAACCAACATTCATTCTTGGTTAATAAACTTCCATAATAAATATTTATTCCATTCACGCTTAGCTATCCTAATCCATTCATGGACAACTAAATTACCATTTATGACCTTTATATGAGTCCCTAGTACCCAGTCTTTGAATTTTTAAATTCCACAAATTTATTCTAACTCCCTACAGTACGCAAATTGCTAAGTCATAAGCTTGAAATGGCGGCAGCAATTGCTACCATACCAAGTTCAAAGAAGGCACTAGTTCAACATTAGCGTAAATAAAACCTATGCTCCTAATCACTTTACATATACCTCATACACGGTAACTCATCTAAAATCAACCTCTTCTTTGATTCCACATCATGGATTACTATTTTCCTTAACAATTTAAGGATCACACTTCGAGTTTTAAAACTCTATTTCCCTCAACTATAAAATCTCATTTATATTACTTCTTTCTACCAATAATACAAATTCAAATATAACACATATATACATTCCTTTAATCTTCACTTCTTTCCATATATCAAATTACTTAATAATTCTCTAACCAATTTAAAGGTATATCGATTTTCTTCTCTCATCACAACGTACATATATATACAAGTCCAAACCTAGCACACATCGAGTCTTTAATGGTATTCAATATAGTACACTGAGTGGTTTCCCACAATCAACCAACAAATTAGTTTCTGTCTCGTCTACACTATTTTCACAGTGAGTTAGATCGGTTACTAATTCGTATATACCTCCGCTCTTTAAAGGAATTGTTTAGCCCAGCTCCTATACATCCACCATTAAAGAGTACAGTTGCACTGCCTTAGATTTAATACTTACTTGTACAAATACTCAAGAAATTGCTGATTATCAAAGATATTTAATGTCACCAACTTACTATTATAAAATAATTTCACATAAATTATTTAATGTCGATAGATAAATCTTATCCATCTTCATATTAATTCATCTCTACAATTCATAATAAATATATAATAATGATATATATATTTATTAAGCACACCATTACTTATTACATAGTTTATATTACCCTATGTAACACAATACCACATACCTCGTATCACATATATATTCTTGTTAGAACCCTTCACACGCCTTAAGAATTTTGTTTACAAAATTCTTATTTTAATATTTTCTGAAAATTCTGGTTCTTACAATTATTCCATAGCATATTGTTATCACAATTTTGATTCAACTAATCCTTAGTTGATGTTTGTTGAACTCTAAATTACCCTTGAAGCTTATCCGAACCAAACTTACTTTGGTACGGACTTGTATTCTAAAATTGAGAAGAACAACCTTATTATAGGGGATTATTACGCGAAGCGTTTAGATGTTTGTGTACAATACATGGTACGAAGGGCTGATCACCCTAGGTACGGGGAGTCCCTACAGTATGACTATTTAGGTTAAAGTTGAAAGATTACTTGTAACCTTGGACATAGTTCATGGTCTTGTGACCCTCAAAGATATTTCATATTTTGAACTCTGTTCTTATTATCATTGATAAAGTATTATTGCATTCTGTTGAGTTTAGTCATTGGCGGTTATTATGTTGTTGTTATTCATTGCTATTCCAAGTGGGCATTTGTTTTGCTCACTCTTGCATAAATATAATTATTGCAGCTAAGGTTGAGAAGGTCGATGAACCTACCACTAGCAAAGGAAAAGGAAAAATGAGCAAGTGATGAAGACTTGTAATTTATTTAATGTGATGATGATAGACTTTATTTTTAAATGATGTGATGTAATTATTTTATTTTCGCACTTGATTTATGTTAAAGGTTAGATAACCTGGGAGACTTATTGATTTAATGATGTAACCCTTTTAATGGGAGGATTTATGATTTAAATTCTACTATATTTGGGTAGTTAGATGTGAATGCATGAAAAGTGAACACCAAATCTTGTGGGAATGAAGTACCTAGATTTAGGAGTGTCACAGGTTGGTATCAAAGCTTTAGGTTATGAACCTTACGTGGGGTAAAAGCCTTAGGAAGTAACCTTATAGAAGTTTGAAAAGATAGTGGTGATAAACTCTTATCGAGTTTTAAGAAGGAAGTAATAAAACACTTTATGTGCTTATGTGGTTGCAACCTATGTGTTTGTGAGTGTCAAGTAGTAATGATTAGTAATTAAAAATTAAAATTTTGTTGTCAGGATGGCTAATGTAGGAAATTCTAGTCAGGCTAGGGAGGAAGGACCCCAGATGCCTAGAGAGGAGGAGTCTCGAGATATTCAAGTGGTTTGGGAAAAAGTATTGCCACGGGAGTCATCTCCGTTGGTCACTGTGGTTGAGCAGGAAAGTTTACCTGATAAGGAAGATCAGGTAGAGACGGATGAGGAGGACTTCGATGAGCTGCCACAGTCAGATGGGGATGAGGAGGACGAGGAGGAAAGGATTTCACCAAACTCGATCGCTGCCCATATATACAACAAAGTATACGACTGCAATGTGGAACTTCAGGATAAAGTCGAGGAGTTGGAAGAGATAGTAGCTGAATAGCAGACCTCGATGGCGCAGAAGGACGACGAGATCCGGGATCTAGATGGACGTCTGAGTAATGTCAAATGGAAGCTAATTCACACTAAAGGAGAGAATGAGTAGATGACAGAGGAGATTGCAGAGCTGAAGAACAAATTGAAAGAAGAGTCCACTAAGAGGGCAAGAGCCGAAGACGCGTACGAGGAAGCTTTTTAACGATCTGGGGTAGCAGATAGAGAGGTACAAGTAAAGAAGATCAAGATGGAGGAAATAAATAGTGTTTTCAACACCGTGGTCAACCGAGATCAAGACCAAGTCATGTATTATCCGATTCAGTTTGAGACGCTATCATGGTACATGTTAGATCGCCGAACAATGTTCTGTATTATGGAAGAGGAGCATCGTAAGGCTATGCAGCATTTTAGTAGGTCATCATAAGGAATGTAATTATTATGTGATTAGTTAGTAAATAAGATGTAAATACCGATTATTATATAACCAATGAGATATGATGATATGATGATGATGATGATGTTATCCTGAAACTTTTGTAGTTTAGGAAAGTAATGTAGATAGCAAGGATGTTATCATGACTATGTTTTTAAAAGATGATGAATAAATAAAAGTTACTATTTATTCAAGATATTATGTGCTATGTGGTAATTTTTGAGATGTGCAAGTTGAGTATATACTACTTAAAAGATTGAATAATAATCTAATGAGAATATTTTAACAAAAAATGCCTCCAAGACGTCAACCACGACAAAGGACCTCTGAGGGATCTACTAATAACAATAATGTTGAGGCTAACCCAGTTCAGCAATTAGTAACGTTACTGACAGGAGCATTACAGAATCAACCGCAGAATCAAACTGCGACATTTAAAGACATCAAGGTGGTTGGGCTACCAGAATTATGTGGGTCCATGAATCCGGTTGAGGCACAGACCTAGATTGTGACGCCCCCAAAATAGGTATACATCATCCATCTTGGGTCGCTAAATACATGGTACTGAGTACAAATACAAACTTAATTATACAACATGAGCTAAGAGTTTTTACATGAATATTGTCTTCTAGACAATATCTAAACTCAAATGGAGTCCTCATTATATTTATTGTCACACTATTTTATAGAATAGTGAGGACTAGTATAACATCATCTCGGACCATCACTCTGTTCCCAGACTAGTCCCGGCTACGTTCTTATTTCCCGAGGAGAATAATGAAAGCAAAAGGGTGAGCTCAACTAGCCCAGTAAGAAATATTATGACTAAGATAATGCAGAATAAGTTATCGTTAGCCTTCAACAATGTTAAACTTATAGAATATAATAAACAACAAGTTTAACTGCAGCGGAACAAGCAATCCATTAGAAATGTCAAGTAGAGCATGATATCCACCATCTTCTATCATTTAAAAAGTTTTTCATCAACTTTATTGTTGAAACTCATCTTAATAAATAAACCACATCATCGAATCATCCGTGCACCATGACCAAGAATATTCATGTAATCATCAATGGTCATGATTATACCGAATAACCCCTGGTCATAATCATACCATCAACTGTTCATTAATGCACTACAGGCCAATGAGGACTTTTACCACATCATTTATAACATTACGGGTCATAATTATACCGAATGATCCCTGGTCATAATCATATAAATCAACAGTTCATCTATGCATGTAAGCCACAGATCACTTTTATCACAATATAAGCATGAGGATGATGACAATGATATAAGAATTCAATTAAAAGAAACAAAGGATAAATTTTAGAAGATTTATAATTTATTTGTATCCAGAATTCAATAATGTTAAAATTGCCAACATGATACTGTTTTGTAGAGTAAAATTCAAGAATGATATTGTATCAAAAATGATTTGGACCGAAAAGAAATAAATTTTTGTCATGAATAATACTCTAGGTGAATAGTACCCTGGTGAATAGTACCTTATGAATAGTACTTCGGGAATAGTACTTCAGGAATAGTAACTCGTGAACAGTTCTTCATGAATAGTTCTTTATAAATAGTACTTTGTGAATAGTACTCGTGAATAGTACTTTGTGAATAGTACCGTATAAATAAATAGTACTCATGGATAGTACTCCAGCATGAAAAGCTTAAAATTTAACAAGAATGTGCATAAAATATCCTTGTGAAACGATACTAGATGAATCGCAAATTTTAAGGATATTCTACTAATTTCACGGAGTATAGAAGCAATACTTTAACAAAATGAGGGTATAATCAGGAATACGAGACGAAATAATATTACTCACATACTACAGAGTATGGAAGAAAATATTATTTCTTATGAATACCGATCAATAATAATATCCCTTACAAATATTGAACGAAAATAATATTCCTTATGAATATTAAACGAAGACAATAAATATTGAACGAAAAATGATATTCCTTGTGAATATTGAATGAAAATAATATTCATACGAATACAAAAAATAATATCTCTTCAGAATATGAAATAAATAATACCCCTTACCTCAGAAGAAGACTGGATACTGGAATAGTGAGGTAGCAGACTTCTCTTCTTTTTTCTCTCTATAGCTTCTCTTTCTATAATTCCTCTTGTGAGTCTTAATGAATTGGTCAAAATGAAATAAGAATGAGCTTCTATTTATAGGAAAAAGGACTGAATAGTAACTAATTCATGAACGACCCATATTAATTTACTTTTAAACGGACGGTCCATATTAATTAACTATTAAAACGTAAAGCAATGGTCCTTACTGATTTACTTTAAACCAGCGATCCATATTGATTTACTATTATAACTTTCCACCAGCGGTCCATATTGATTTACTATTATATCTTCAACCAACGATCCATATTGATTTACTATTATAACTTCAACCAACGGTCTAAAAAATTAGCACATCTCCTCAAGGAATAATAAGTCAAACTTATAACAAACACCTCATAACAAACCCCTCTATTTATATCAAAAATTAAATAAATAATTACCATAAATTACTTATCTTTAATCAACACATTTTTAATCTTTTAACAATTATTCTTCATTAATATTATAATTCACAATATTTAACAACCAGATCATTCCCAGAAAAGAGGAGGCTTTCCGATAACTTTGTCATCTTAATTATTAATTTAATAATATAAAATATTATGCAGATGATACTGTGACAATAATTGAATCAAATAACATGAGATTCTATGCAGCAATTACTGTAGCAATAATTGAGTATAACTAAGTGACTTCTCACGTAAGCATCAATAATCAATACCGTGTGCTACTATGCAACCACGCCAGACATCGTATTTTTTTTCCATAATTATTTCAACAGTTTAATGGTAAAACTTTCGTCGTTATTTTATAAAATAATAATTCTGTCGTTTTCTAACTCCGACAATAATTCTGATTGTGGGGTCCACTAATGATTGTGCCGTCGTACGAATATTTCCTATTAAAACGAATATTCCTTGACCAATCGAATATTTTATAACCACTTAATTACTTTGCAAAATTTGCAAATATTACCCACAATTATAACATTATATCAAATCCACACCATAATATTCAAAAATATATTTCAAGAAAAAATTAATCTTTATTCATAAAAGTTGGGGCCTTACAACATCCCCTTCTTATGAAATTTCATCCTCAAAATTAGGGTACGTACCTAGTATGTCAAAGAGATGAGGATACCTCGTCAGATTCTAACTCTTGAGGTATAACATTTGAGCGTAGAATATATTCCTTCTTATCTAACATTTTAACAGGTATCTCCTCATACGTTAAATCTTCCGCTATCTCGTCCGGTTCTAATTCAATAATGTGGTTCGGGTCGTCAACATATTTATGTAACATCGATACGTGAAAAAACGTTATGAACACGCGACATATTTAGCGGTAAAGCGAGTCTATAGGCCACAGTTCCTACTCAATCGAGAATTTCAAATAGACCAATAAAATTGAGGGTTGAGATTTCCTCTCTTCATCGACTCTTGTTTCTAGAATAACATCTTCTTGAACCTTCTTCTTCACATTCATCAGCTCTGAGTGTGTAGCTTGAGCGGCTTTAACTTTATTGATTAAAGTTGGTTCTAATCGTATATTCACTATCTTTATATAGGTTCTTGGAGTCTTTAACTCTACCCCCATTATTTGTAAGTCGTACAAAATGGGTCTTTGTGTTAACAACATCGCACTTGTAAACGCATACGATCTTCTACTTAACGCGTCAGCTACCACGTTCACTTTTCCAGGATGGTACTAAATGGTATAATCGTAATCTTCAACAGCTCGAGCCAACGTCTTTGGCGCATAATACGTTCATTTTAGTTAAAGAAATATTTAAGGGTTTATATCGGGTTCAAGGTTGATACAAAATTTGATTTCAAGCTCTAGGGGTAGGCCAGGAAGTTCTTCAGGGAATACGTCAGGAAATTTATTAACAATAGAAATATCATTCAAATCTGACGTATTTTTATTTAAATTTGTGACATGGGCTAAGAAAGCTTGACATCCCTTTTTCAATAAACAAATAGCTTTATGGCTTAATATGACAGTGATTGAGTTTAGTGGTTTGGTTGCTTGATTTCACATAATAGGTTGGTTAGGAATATGAAAGCTAACATCCTTTCGAAAACAATTAACTTTAGCATGATGAGTAGTTAACTAGTCGATTCCTAATATCACATCAAATGCAAGTATTTTCAAAGGGATAAGATCGGCAGGAACGTGCGGTTACCGATTTGAATCAAGCAAGACTTATAGACAGTGGATGTAATGAAGGTTTCTCCCAACAGAGTTTTAACCAATAAGTCAAAGTCTAACTACTGGGGTCAAATTTAAACGTTGAGCGCAAGTAGGAGAAATAAAAGAATGGGTAGAACCGGTATCTAACAAGGTATATACTTTGCAAGAGTTTATGATTAACTAACCCGTGATAACTTCATTTGGGTTACACGCTTTTTGAGAAGTCACAAAAAATGCTCTTCCTGAAACCACTGACTTTATTTTGTCCATATCCGCCTTTGGTGCCACCGTCCCAGCTAGATTTGATTTTGCTACAGGACAAAATTGAGATATGTAATCGTCTTTTCCACAACTAAAACATACCTTGGAAGGCTGTGAACAGTTTGGACTTATGTGTCCCTCCTCTCCGCATCTATAGCATCTAACTGGCGGTCGTTCTCCTCCCCTAGCATTTGTTGTTGGTGATGGTGCTGGTGCTGCTGCCGACATCTTCCCATCATTGTTAAATCTTCTCTTCTTAAATTTTCCACTTGAATCATTTCTTCTATTATCTTGGCCATGATTACCACAGAAGTGGTTACCATTTCTGGCATGATAATTTCCTCCACGATGGTTATCATTGTTTCGATGACCGTTGCCACTGGTACAATTATTATAATGTTGTTGCTCATTATCTTTTGGTTGGGCTGGCTCATTATCGCGCTCCAATAACTGAGCCCTATTCACTACATTTGAATACAAACACAATTTGTGAGAAATAAGGTATTCATGTATTTTGGGTCTCAAACCTCGTAGAAATATTCGCATCATTCTCTCCTCATTATCAACCAAATGGGATGTGAACCGAGACAACTTGGCAAGCTTAGCCTCGTACTACGACATGGCCATATTGTTTTACTCCAACTTGATAAACTCCACCTCCTTCATGTGATGAATACTTTCAGGAAAGTACTTGTCGTTAAACAACTCTTGGAATTTCTCCCAAGACATTTTGAGTGCGGCAGGCTGAGTACGCTTTTACTGATTCCCACCAGTAATTTGCCTCTCCTCTCAACATGAAGGTGGCAAAGGGAACCTTTTGCTCCTCGGAGCATCCCAAGACATCAAATATCTTGGTGATCTTTTTTATCCATGTTTTCGCCTTAAGTGGTTCTGGCTCTCCCAAAAACTCTAGTGGTCCCAGCTCCTTAAATTTTTTAGCGGTGACCATCCGAGAGTTGTCAGTGTGTCCACCTGCATTTTGAACAGGAGTCTCTTTTGCCTGATGTTGTATGAATTGCATAACGCCTCTGAACAACCCATCGTTCATCATTTGATCGGTGTTGTTGTTTACCTGAGGATTATTGTCTTCTTATTGCACATTATCTTGGGTATTGATCGTTGGTGACTCAACGGTCTCATGTGCTTCATTGTTGATCTCAACATTTTCAGATGCCATTTTCAAACACTACCACAAAACAAGGGTTAATTGACATGTCACATATTATCCCTATACTCTGACCGACCAATTAAATACCAAATAAACTTAGGTAGGTCATAGTAGCGAAGGAATTCCCCATCTCCCCTCTTAGTTCCCTTCTCACATCTCAGTCAGGGATCATATCCCTAAGCTTTGATACCAACTGTGACCCGCATCCAAGACTTGGATACCACCTCACAATGATACCTATCAACTTGCCACCGTTCCTCATGGCATCCCCTACGAAAGTCTGGCTTCGGTGCATCCCAAAACTTGGAAGTCACCAGATAAAGGCTAGGGGCTATTTTCTATAGCTTTGATACCAACTGTGACGCCCCCAAAATAGGTATACATAACCCATCCTAGGTCGCCAAATACATGGTACTGAATACAAATACAAACTTAATTATACAACATGAGCTGAGAGTTTTTACACGAATATTGTCTTCTAGACAATATCCAAACTCAAATGGAGTCCTCATTATATTTATTGTCACACTATTTTATAGAATAGTGAGGACTACTATAACACCATCTCGGACCATCACTCCGTTCCAAGACTAGTCCCGTCTACGTTCTTATTTCCTGAAGAGAATAATGAAAGCAAAAGGGTGAGCTCAACTAGCCCAGTAAGAAATATTATGACTAAGATAATGCAGAATAAGTTATCGTTAGCCTTCAACAATGTTAAACTAAAAGAATATAATAGACAACAAGTTTAACTGCAGCAGAACAAACAATCCATTAGAAATTTCAAGTAGAGCATGATATTTACCATCTTCTATCATTTAAAAAGATTTTCATCAACTTTATTGTTGAGACTCATCTTAATAAATAAACCACATCTTTGAATCATCCATGCACCACGACCAAGGATATTCATGTAATCATCAATGGTCATGATTATACCAAAAAAACCCTGGTCATAATCATACCAACAACTGTCCATTAATGCACTACAGGTTAATGAGGACTTTTACCACATCATTTGTAACATTACGAGTCATGATTATACCGAATGATCCTTGGTCATAATCATACAAATCAATAGTCCATCTATGCACGTAAGCCACGGATGACTTTCATCACAATATAAGCATGAGGATGACGACAATGATATAAGAATTCAATTAAAAGAAACAAAGGATAAATTTTAATAGATTTATAATTTATTTTTATCCAAAATTCAATAATGTTCAAATTGACAACATGATAATGCTTTGTAGAGTAAAATTCAAGAATGATATTGTATCAAAAATGATTTGGACCGAAAAGAAATCAATTTTTGTCATGAATAATACTCTGGATGAATAGTACCCTAGTGAATAATTCCCCGTGAATAGTACTTTGGGAATAGTACTTCAGGAATAGTAACTCATGAATAGTTCTTTATGAATAGTACTTTATAAATAGTACTTTTTGAATAGTACCCGTGAATTGTACTTTGTGAATAGTACCGTATAAATGAATAGTACTCATGGACAGTACTCTGGCATGGAAAGCATAAAATTTAACAAGAATATGCAGAAAATATCCTTGTGAAACGATACTAGATGAAGCGCAAATTTCAAGGATATTCTACTAATTTCATGGATTATAGAAGCAATACTTTAACAAAATAAGGGTATAATCAAGAATACGAGATAAAATAATATTACTCACATACTACAGAGTATGGAAGAAAATATTATTTCTTATGAATACCGAACAAAAATAATATCCCTTACGAATATTGAACGAAAATAATATTCCTTACGAATATTAAACAACGACAATGAATATTGAACGAAAATGATATTCCTTACGAATATTGAATGAAAATAATATTCATACGAATATGAAAAATAATAACTCTTCAGAATATAAAATAAATAATACCCCTTACCTTAGAAGAAGACTGGATACTAGAATAGTGAGGTAGCAGACTTCTCTTCTTCTTTCTCTCTATAGCTTCTCTCTCTATAGCTTCTCTCTCTATAATTACTCTTTTTAGTCTTAGTGAATTGGTGAGAATGAAAGAAGAATGAGCTTTTATTTATAGAAAAAAGGACTGAATAGTAACTAATTCATGAACGACCCAGATTAATTTACTTTTAAACGGACGGTCCATATTGATTTACTATTAAAACGTAAAGCAACGGTCCATACTGATTTACTTTAAACCAGCGATCCATATTGATTTACTATTATAACTTTCCACCAACGGTCCATATTGATTTACTATTATATCTTCAACCAACGATCCATATTGATTTACTATTATAACTTTAACCAATGGTTTGAAAAATTAGCATATCTCCTTAGGGAATAATAAGTCAAACTTATAACAAACCCCTCTATTTATATCAAAAATTAAATAAATAATTACAACAAATCATTTATCTTGAATCAACACATTTTTAATCTTTTAACAATTATTCTTCATTAATATTATAATTCACAATATTTAACAACCAGATCATTCCCAGGAAAGAGGGGGCTTTCCGATAAGGATTTCTCGCTATTGATGCGCAATTAGGTGACCAAACCCCTTTCCTCGACAAAATTTTCTAGACATCATTAATAATGCAAATAATAATATGAATAACTTTGTCGTCTCAATTATTGATTTAATAATATAAAATATTATGTAGATGATACTGTGACAATAATTGAATCAAATAACATGAGATACTATGTAGCAATTACTATAGCAATAATTGAGTATAACTGAGTGACTTCTTACGTAAGCATCAATAATCAATACTGTGTGCTACTATGCAACCATGCGTATTACTGTACTTGTATCACCAGGTATTTCAACAGTTTAACGGTAAAACTTTCGCCGTTATTTTATAAAAGGATAATTCTGTCGTTTTCTAACTCCGACAATAATTATGATTGTGGGGTCCACCAATGATTGTGTCATCGTACGAATATTCCCTATTAAAACGAATATTCCCTGATCAATCGAATATTTTATAACCACTTACTTACTTTGCAAAATTTGTAAATATTACCCACAACTATAACATTGTATCAAATCCACACCATAATATTCAAAAATATATTTCGAGAAAAAATTAATCTTTATTCATAAAAGTTGGGGTCTTACATAGATCATGGAGATAGAGAAAGTTTTCGATGTTGCTAGAGTATATGAGAATCAGAAGACTACTTTTGCAACGTTTATGTTGAAAGCAGAGGCTAGTTATTGGTGGCAAGCCAATAAAAATCGAGGAGGTCAAGAGGTGATGACTTGGGAAAGGTTTAAGGAAATATTTTTCAAGACCTACTACCCAAAGAGTTTAAAGAATCAGATGGAGGTGCAATTTTTAGAGTTGAAGTAGGGCACAATGAGGGTGTCAGATTATGCAGCGAGGTTCAATGAGTTGGCGAGGTTTGTGCCATATCAAGTCAACACAGATGAGCGTAGGAGGTTTGAATAGGGACTGAAGCCCTAGTTGTATAGCAGAGTCTCCATGTTTTAGCTTAAGACATTTACTGCGGTACTAGAAAAGGTGATTCTCGTTGAGGGTGGAGGCGAGGCTGTAATGAAGTATAATTAAGAACAGAGAAAGAAGAAGAGTGAGGGTGAAGCTAAGAATGGTAGTGGTGGAAATGGTAGTAATAACTTGAAAAAGAAATGGAATGGAAGTGTGGGTGCTAGAAACCAAGAGGGAAACCAGCAGAAAAATAAGTTTGAAGCATGTGCTACAAGCGGGAGGTTTCACACGGGAATGTGCTTAAGGGGGGAAACGAGTATGCTTTAACTGTGGCCAGGAGGGTCACATTTCCCCAAATTGCCATCAACCCAAGAAGAATGCTTGCTACACCTGCGGGTCAAAGAATCATTTTTCTCGCGAGTGTCCTAAGAAGAAATCTGGTGAGACAACAGGAAACAAGAGAGGTAGCAGTGGAGGTACATTGACTATTGTTGGACCAACGTCATCGAACAGACCCACAACCAGAACCTTCAAAATGACGGTGCAGGACAAGGTGCAATCAAAAGATGTCGTGTCAGGTATTATCCCAATTAACGATATAAATGCATATGTATTATTTGATTCGAGTGTTACTTGCTCGTTTATATCTGATGAATTTGCTAAGAAGTTAGAATTGCCTAGGGAGGAGTTGAATTTCCCTTAACATATAGTAATTGCGAATAGTGAAGTAATTCCTGTTAAATTCGTATACAAGAATTGTAGGGTTAATATTAAAGGGAATGTTATGACAGTAGATTTAATCCTGATAAAACTTGGAGAGTTTGATGTTATATTGGGAATGGATTGGTTATTCAATTATGGAGCGATAATTGATTGCCAAAAGAAATGTGTAAACCTTATGACTCCATCAAAGGTGGTAGCAAATCACCTAGATAAGCGAGATGTCTGATGATTATGCAAGCCAAGAAGTTATTGAGTCAAGGCTGTGTAGGATACTTAGCTTACATAGTCGATACTCAGAAGAAGAAGGATGTGAAACTGGATGAGATACCAGTGGTTAGGGATTTTGTGGACGTATTTTCAGAAGATTTTCTAGGACTTCCGCCTGATAGAGAGATCGAGTTTGTGATCGACTTGGCACCAGGAACTGTTCCAATATCGAAGGCCTCGTACAGAATGGCTCCGGTAGAGATAAGTGAACTGATGGCGTAATTGCAAGAACGGCTAGACAAGAAATATATTCAGCCAAGTGTATCAACGTGGGGAGCGACAGTGTTATTCGTGAAGAAGAAGGATGGGTCAATTCGTCTTTGCATTGATTATAGGGAATTAAACAAAGTCACTATAAAGAATAAATATTTGTTTCCAAGAATAGATGACTTGTTTGATCAATTGAAGGGTGTTATATACTTCTCAAAACTAGATTTGAGAAGTGGGTATCACCAATTGAAGGTAAGGAAGGAGGATGTACCAAAGACGGCATTCCGAACTCTGTATGGACATTACAAGTTTCTAGTAATGTCCTTTGGTTTGACCAACGCCCCTACTGCATTCATGGATTTGATGAACAAGGTGTTTAAACTATTTTTAGATAGTTCTGTTGTAAGACCCCAATTTTTATGAATAAAGATGATTTTTCTATAAATATCATTTTTGAATATTATGGAATGAATTTGATATAATGTTATAGTTGTGGGGTAATATTTATAAATTTTGCAAAAGTACATGAGTTGTTATATAATATTCGATTAGTCGGGGAATATTCGTTTTAACAGGGAATATTCGTACAACGGCACAATCATTGGTGGACCCCACAACGGAATTATTCTCGGATTGAGAAAACGACAAAAATATTTTATGAAAATAATGGCGGAAGTTTTACCGTTAACTGTTGAAACACCCAATGTTAAAAGTACAGTAATACACGTGGTTGCATAGTAGCGCACGATATTGATTATTGCTGCTTACATGAGAAGTCACTCAGTTTTGTTCAATTATTACTACAGTAATTGCTGCATAGTATCTCACGTTATTTGATTCAATTATTGTCAATATTTTATATATTATTAAATCAATAATTAAGACAACAAAGTTATTAATATTATTATTTGCAATATTAACGATGTTTAGAAGTTCTGTCAAGGAGAGGTTTGGTCACCTAATTGCGCGCTAATAGGGAGAAATCCTTATTAGAAAGCCCCCTCTTTCTTGGGAACGACCTGGTCGATTAATATTGTGAATTATAATAATGGTGATAAATGTTGTTAAAATTATTAAGGTTATATTTATGAAGTTTTGCTTATTTTATAGATCCCCATTTACCCATTTTTCAAAATAATCGGTAGAAATTTCTTATAAGGCTGGCCCACATGTGGGGCCCACAAAAGAAAAAGGGGGGGGGAATCTGGGAAGTCACGGAAGTTTATATATATATTATATATATAAATTTTATTTTATTATTATTATAAATGTAATAAAACAGAAAACTTTTATATAAAAACATAATACTTTTTATAAAGTTTTGTTTTATTTGATTATAAATAGAATATATTATATTTTTATTATGCATAGTATTTATGTAGTAAAATCTTTTTATATAAAAATGTAATACTTTTATAAAGTTATTTGTTTTATTAGATTTTAAATAATATATATATATATATTATATAAATTTTGTTTTATTATATAATTATAAATAGAATATATTATATTTTATTGCATAGTATCATTTCCATTCTCCTATAAATAGGATGCTTAGATAGAATTGAAAACACACCGTAAATTCGAGAATTCTTCTTCTATAATCTTGAGCGTATTTCTTTAGAGTTTAAGAAAGCTTTGGCGTAGAAAATAGTGCAAGTTTTTCTTCAAGTATATCCCCGCCTACCCGTCGGAATACTCTTCTTTTTAAGGTAAGGGGTATTATTCTTTCGTATTCATGAAGAGAGTTATTTTCTTTCAATACTCGTAAGGGTTGTTATTCTATTCTTTATTATTATGTTGGAATAACCTGTCTATACGAAATGTCGCATACATGGTGAAATTCTCCTATTATTTCATTCTTTATTATTCTATTGGAATAACCTGTCTGTGTGGTCTATCGCATGCCTGGTGAATTATGTTGTTATTCCATTCTTTATTATTCTATTGGAACATCCTGTCTGTGCGGATTACGCATGACCTGGTTCCATTCTGTATTATTCTGTTGGAATATCCTGTTTGTGCGGATTACGGATGACATGGTTCCATTCTTTATTATTCTGTTGAAATATCTTGTCTGTGCGGATTACGCATGACATGGTTCCATTCTTTGTTACTTTGTTGGAATAACCTGTCTATGTGGATTAACGCATGCATTGTGAATGATCCTTTGTATTCATTCCTTATTAACTTGTGGAAATGATCTGTCTACGTGGATTACCGCATAGCGGGCGAAAATTTATTTGCATTTTCATATGTTCTATTATACTCAGTTGGTTAAAGTTTTGGCTTCTATACTCCATGAAATTAGTAGAATACCCTGGATATTTGCGCTTCATCCAGTATCTTCTCATGGAAATATTCTTCTGAGCATTCTTGAATTTGTACTCCACAAAGCAGTATCATGGTGACAATTTGGACGTTATTAGTTCCTGGATAAATTAATTTATAAATCTTTAAAATTTATTCTTGAACTTTTTTTATTGAATTATTATGTCATTGTCATCATCCTCATGTTTATATTATGTTGAAAGTCATATGTGGCCTGTAGTGCATAGATGGACTTGGTATGATTATTACCAGGGATTATTCGGTATAATCATGACCGTAATGTTATAAATGATGTGGTAAAAGTCCTCATTGGCCCGTAGTGCATTGATGGACAGTTGTTGGCATGATCATGACCATTGATGAAAACACGAATATCCTTGACCCGTAGTGCATGGATAATTTGTGGTTGTGATACTAATGAATATCCTTGGTCGTAGCGCAGGGATGATGTGGATTATTTATTGTTTGAGTCTCAAATGATAAAAGTAATGAAAACCTTTTAAATCATAGAAGATAGTAGATTTTATTCTCTACTTGACTCTTCTAATGGATTGCTTGTTCCGCTGTAGTTAAACTTGATGTTCGTTATATTGTATCAGTTATCAAGTTCTTACCAAGCAAGTTATCAAGCAAGTATTAGCATGGCTCCATTTGAGGCATTGTATGAAAGAAATGTCATTCTCCAGTATGCTGGGATGAGGTGGGTGAAGCAACGTTGTTGGGACTGGAGTTGGTACGTATGACTATGAAAAAGATTTAAACGATCCGACAACGTATAAAAACCTCACAAGATCGACAAAAGAGTTATACTGATCTTCATCGAAAGGACGTGGAATTCGATATTGGAGATCATGTGTTGTTACGTGTTGCTCCATGGAAAGGAGTTACGAGATTTGGAAAGAGAGGAAAACTCAATCCTCGTTTCATTAGCCCATTTTTAATCCTCGATCGAGTAGGAACTGTGGCCTATAGACTCGCTTTACCGCCAAGTATGTCTCGTGTTCATAACATTTTTCACATATCCATGTTACGTAAATATGTGGAAGACCCGAACCACATTATTGAGTTAGAACTAGACGAAATAGCGGAATATTTAACGTATAAAAAGGTTCCTGTTAAAATCTTGGATAAGAAGGAACATGTTCTACGCTCCAAGGTTATACCTCAAGTAAAAGTTTTGTTGAGGAACCACGATGTTGAGGAAATGACCTGGGAGTTAGAATCTGAAATGAAATCAAGGTATCCTTACCTCTTCGACATACCAGGTACGTACCCTAATTTTGAGGGCAAAATTTCATAAGAAGGGGAGGTTGTAAGACCCCAACTTTTATGAATAAAGATGATTTTTCTATAAATATCATTTTTGAATATTATGGAATGAATTTGATATAATGTTATAGTTGTGGGTAATATTTATAAATTTTTCAAAGTACGCAATTTGTTATATATTATTCGATTGGTCTGGGAATATTCATTTTAACAGGAATATTCGCATACACCAAGACAATCATTGGTGGACCCTCAAGAACGGAATTATTCTTGGATTGAAAAAAGCGACAAAAATATTTTATGAAAATAATGGCGGAAGTTTTACCATTAACTATTGAAACACCCTATTAAAAAAGTACATGAATACGCTGTGGTTGCATAAGAGTAGCACACGGTATTGATTATTGATGCTTACGTGAGAAGACACTCGGTTTTGTTCAATTATTGCTACAATAATTCTTTGCATAGTATCTCACGTTATTTGATTCAATTATTGTCAATATTTTATATATTATTAAATCAATAATTGAGACGACAAAGTTATTAATATTATTATTTGCAATATTAACGATGTCTAGAAGTTCTGTTAAGGAGAGGTTTGGTCAGCTAATTGCGCACTAATAGGGAGAAATCTTTATTGGAAAGCCCCCTCTTTCTTGGGAACGACATGTTCGATTAATTTTGTGAATTATAATAACGGTGATAAATGTTGTTAAAATTATTAAGGTGATTTTTATGAAGTTTTGCTTATTTTATGGACCTCTATTTACCCATTTTTCAAAATAATCGATAGAAATTTCTTAAAAGGTGGGCCCACATGTATGGGGCCCACGAAAAAAAAAAATGGGGGGGAATCTTGGAAGTCATGAAAGTTTATATATATATATATATATATATATATATATATATATAAATTTTAGTTTTATTATTATAAATATAAATGTAATAAAACAAAAAAATTTTTTATATAAAAAACGTAATACTTTTTGTAAAGTTTTGTTTTATTTGATTATAAATAGAATATATTATATTTTATTATGCATAGTGTTTGTATAGTGCCTGCATAGTATAGTAAAATATTTTTATATAAAATATAATATTTTTATAAAGTTATTTGTTTTATTAGATTTTAAATAATATATATATATATATATATATATTATAAATTTTGTTTTATTATATAATTATAAATATAATATATTATATTTTATTGCATAGTATCCTTTCCATTCTCCTATAAATAGGATGCTTAGTTAGAATTGAAAAACACACCAGAAATTCAGAGAATTCTTCTTCTATAATCTTGAGCGTATTTCTTTAGAGTTTAAGAAAACTTTGAACATAGAAAATAGTGCAAGTTTTCTTCAAGTATATCCCCGCCCTACCCGTCGGAATACTCTTCTTTTTAAGGTAAGAGGTATTATTCTTTCGTATTCATGAAGAGAGTTATTTTCTTTCAAAACTCGTAAGGGTTGTTATTCCATTCTTTATTATTATGTTGGAATAACCTATCTATGCGAAGTACCGCATACATGGTGAAATTCTTCTGTTATTCCATTCTTTATTATTCTCATTGGAATAACTTTGTCTATCTGATCTATCGCATGCACGTGAATTCTGTTGTTATTCTATTCTTTATTATTCTGTTGGAACATCCTGTCTGTACGAATTACGCATGACCTGGTTCTATTCTTTATTATTCTGTTGGAACCTCATGTCTGTGCGGATTACGCATGACCTGGTTCCATTCTTTATTATTCTGTTGGAATATCCTGTCTGTGTGGATTACGCATGACCTGGTTCCATTCTTTGTTACTCTAATGGAATAACATGTCTATGTGGATTACCGCATGCATGGTGAATGATCTTTTGTATTCATTCCTTATTAACTTGTGGAAATGATCTATCTACGTGGATTACCGTATGGCGGGCGAAAATTCATTTGCAGTTTCATATATTCTATTATACTCAGTTGGTTAAAGTTTTGGCTTCTATACTCCATGAAATTAGTACAATATCCTGGATATTTGCGCTTCATCCAGTATCTTTTCATGGAAATATTCTTCTGAGCATTCTTGAATTTTTACTCCACAAAGCAGTATCATGTTGAAAATTTGGACGTTATTGGTTCCTGGATAAATTAATTTATAAATCTTTAAAATTTATTCTTGAATTTGTTTTATTGAATTATTATGTCATTGTCATCATCCTCATGTTTATATTATGTTGAAAGTCATCTGTGGCATGTAGTGCATAGATGGACTTGGTATGATTATGACCAGTGATTATTCCGTATAATCATGACCGTAATGTTATAAATGATGTGGTGAAAGTCCTCATTGGCCCGTAGTGCATTTGATGGACAGGTGTTGGCATGATCATGACCATTAATGAAAACACGAATATCCTTGGCCCGTAGTTCATAGCTAATTTGTGGTTGTGATACTAATGAATATCTTTGGCCGTAGTGCAGGGATGATGTGGATTATTTATTAAGCTAAGTCTCAGCGATAAAAGTAATAAAAAAACCTTTTAAATCATAGAAGATAGTAGATTTTATTCTCTACTTGACTCTTCTAATGGATTGCTTATTCCGCTGCAGTTAAACTTGATGTTTGTTATATTGTATCAGTTTAACACTGTTGATGGCTAACGATAATTTATTCTGCATTATCTTAGTCATAATATTTTTTGCTGGGCTAGTTGAGCTCACCCTTTTGCTTTCATTGTTCTCTTCAGGAAATGAGAACGTAACGGGGACTAGTCGGGAACGGGTGATTGGTCCGATGATGATAGCATTAGTAGTCCTCACTATTCTATGAAATAATGTGATAATAAATGTATTGAGGACTTATTTTGAGTTTGAATACTGTCTAGAAGACAATATTTGTATTAAAACTCACAGCTCATGTTGTATATTTAAGATTGTATTTGTATTCCTCACCATGTATTTGGCGACTCAGAATAGGTGATGTATACCTATTTTGGGGGCATCACATCTGTGGTGGTATTCGTCAATGGTATTCATTGATGATATTTTGGTGTACTCCAAATCTCAAGAAGAACACGTGGAACATTTGCGTTTGACGTTAGAGACGTTAAGGAAGGAAAAGTTGTACGTGAAATTTTCTAAGTGTGAATTTTGGCTAGAACGTGTGCAATTTCTGGGATATGTAATTGATAAAGATAGGATTTCAGTGGATCCATCAAATGTTGAATCTGTGATAAATTAGGAGCAACCAAGAACTCCATCAGAAGTAAGAAGTTTCTTGGGATTGACATGTTATTATAGACGGTTTATTCAGGATTTTTCCAAGAATGCCACTCCGTTGACAAATTTGACGAGAAAATCTATAAAATTTGTTTGGACGGAAAAGTGCAAAGAGAGTTTTAAGGAATTGAAGAAGAGGCTCAGTGTGGCACTTGTGTTGTCATTACTTGATAATACAGGAAACTTTGTGGTGTATAGTGATGCCTCACATAAAGGGTTAGGTTGTGTCCTTATGCAGAGCGGCAAAGTCATTGTGTATGCATCAAGGCAATTAAAAGACTATGAGAAAGGGTATCCGACTCATGACTTAGAGTTTGCGGCGGTGGTATTTGCTCTGAAGATATAGAGACACTATCTCTATGGAGAGAAATGTGAGATCTACACAGACCATAAGAGTCTGAAGTATATTTTCACAAAGAAGGATCTCAACATGTGTCAAAGGAGATTTTTGGAATTAATAAAAGATTACGATTGTAAGATCTTTTATCATCCGGGCAAAGCTAATGTGGTTGTCGATGCCTTGAGCAGGAAAGGTCGAGAAAAGTTGATGTTGTTAACCAACCAGGAGGAGCTCATTTTAACAATGGCAAGGCTAGAGTTGGAAATCAAATTTCCAAAAGAAACTGATGAAAGATTGTTCCAGATGGAAGCTAGTCCAACTTTGGTGGACAAGGTAAAGAGTGCTCAACTACAAGATGAGGAGTGCAGAAAAATAAAGGAAAGTATGGTCGAGGGTAGTGAAGTGAAGTACAAGGTTGATACCGAAGGAGTGCTAAGGTTTGAGGGATGAATTTGGATTCTACCAGTACTGGAGATTAAAGAAGAAATCTTGATAGAAACTCATAACTTAAGATATTCGATTCATCTAGGAAGTATGAAAATGTATCAAGATTTGCGGCGATATTTTTGGTGGCCAAATATGAAAAGAGATGTTGTAGAATGTGTCGCGAAATGCTTGACATGTCAAAGAGTGAAGGTCAAGCATCAGAGACCAGGTGGATTACTTCAACTGTTAGAAATACCAGAATGGAAGTGGGAGCATATCACAATGGATTTTGTGGTAGGTCTTCCAACGACTCAAAAAGGATACGATGCGATATGGGTGATAGTGGATAGATTAACCAAATCAGCACACTTTTTGCCAATAAAGATTAGATTTAATCTTGATCAGCTGGCAAAATTGTACGTTAAGGAGATCATTGCGAGACATGGTGTTCCAGAATCAATTGTGTCATACAGAGATCCGAGATTCACATCAAACTTCTAGAAGAGACTACAAGAATGCTTGGGAACACAACTGAGAATGAGTACCGCATACCATCCGCAAACTGATGGTCTAAGTGAACAAATAATCCAGACATTAGAAGATATGCTTAGAGCATGCATCATGGATTTCAAAGGGAACTAGGATGATCATCTACCATTTGCATAATTCACCTACAACAAAAGTTACCATATAAGCATTGTCATGCCTCCTTATGAAGCATTGTATGGCAGGAAGTGCAGAACCCCACTGTGCGGGGATGAAGTTGGTGAATGTCAACTTTTAGGACCATAACTAGTACAGTAGACTGCTGAGGTTGTCAAACTCATTAGAGCAAGACTGGTAGATGCTCAAGATAGACAGAAGAAATATGCTGATCAACACAGATAAGATCGCGAATTTGACGTAGGAAATTTCATTTTCTTGAAAGTTTCTTCTTGGTGGGGGAAAATTCATTTTTGCAAGATAGGAAAGTTAAGCCCATGGTTTATTGGACCCTTCGAGATACTTCAAAGAGTGGGAGAAGTAGCTTATGAGTTAGCTTTACTTCCAAAATTAAAACATGTTCACAACATTTTTCATGTGTCGGTGTTGCGACCCTACAAACCCGACTACAAATATGTGATTGAATATGAACCGTTATAGTTCAATAAAGATTTATCTTATGAGGAGGTTCCTATACAGATAGTTGACAGGAAAGAACAAGTGCTCAGGAATAAAGTGATACCTTCTGTGAAGGTTATATGGAGGAACCACAATGTCAAAAGGGATACGTGGGAACTCGAAGATGAAATGATGAAGAACTACCCTGAGTTATTTATTTACTTTGTGTCTTCGATTCTGGGGACAGAATCCTTGTAAGGAGGGGAAAATGTGACAAATGAATTGTTTGAGTTGTGATTCTGGGGACAGAATCCTTGTAAGGAGGGAAGGATGTAACAATCCAGGATTTTATTTGAAATTTAAAATATTTATTAGATTAAATAAATATTTTATTGATGTGGTTGTTGTGAGACCCCAAATTTTATGAATAAAGATTAAAATTTCTCGAAATATTTTTTTTAATATTATGGTGTGGATCTGATATAATGTTATAGTTATAGGTAATATTTATAAATTTTGCAAAGTATGCAAGTTGTTATAAAATATTCGTTTGCTCGGGGAATATTCTTTTTATCGGGGAATATCCGTATGACGACATAATCATTGGTGGACCCCACAACAGAAGTATTGTCGTATTTAGAAAATGACAAAATTATCTTTTTATAAAAATAACGGCGAAAGTGTTGCCGTTAAAACTGTTGAACTACCTGGTAGTAAAAGTACAGTAATATGCGTGGTTGTTAATAGTACACCACGGTATTGATTATTGATGCTTACGTAAGAAGTCACTCAGCTTATACTCAATTATTGCAAATGATAATTCTTGCCGCATCATATCTCTCATATTATTGATTCAATTATTGTCACAGTATCATCTGTATAATATGTTATATTATTAAATCAATAATTGAGATGACAAAATTATTCATATTATTATTTGATATATTGACAATGTCTAGAAGTTTTGTCAAGGAGAGGTTTGGTCACCTAATTGCGCGCCAATAAGGAGAAATCCTTATCGGAAAGCCCCCTCTTTCCTGGGAACGACCTGGTTGTTAAATATTATGAATTATAATATTAATGATGAATAAGTTCGTGCTGATTAAAGATGAAATTGATAGTTCTATTGGAATTATTAGTGTTAGTGAAAATCGACATTTATTTCGATAATAATTGATGTCTGGAGGTTATATTGACCAATCGGGTAATTAACCGGATAAATCAGCAATTAATTGCTATTGATTCACATGATTATAACTATTTGTTCACATGTGTGTACTATTGATTCACATTCATTTACTATTACGGGAGTTAGTGCAAGATTGATAATACTTGCATGACTAAGTTAAAAATGGAGGTATAGATTGAGGTATTATACTGTAATTCGTATTTTCACATGTCTAGAACTATTCATTCACATGATTTACTATTAGGGGAGATGGTGCAAGTTTGATAATACTTGCAGGACTAAATTAAAAATGAAGAAAAAGCGGAAGGTATTATACTGTAATATTTTGAGCCCCAAAACGTGTAATTATCGAAACTATATTTTCCTATAAATAGAAGCTCATCCTTCCTTCATTTATCACCAATTCACTAAAGCTATAGAACAATTATTATAGAGAGAAATTTTACAGAGAAAGAAGAAGAGAAGTCTGCTACCTCACTATTCCAGTATCCAGTCTTCTTTTGAGGTAAGGGGTATTATTCTTTCGTATTCATGAAGAGAGTTATTTTCTTTCAATACTCGTAAGGGTTGTTATTCCATTATTTATTATTATGTTGGAATAACTTGTCTATGAAAAGTACGGCATACATGGTGAAATTCTTCTGTTATTCCATTCTTTATTATTCATTTGGAATAACTTGCATGCGATCTATCACATGCCCGGTGAATTACGTTGTTATTCCATTCTTTATTATTCATTTGAATATCCATCGTCTGCATGCGAATTACGCATGACCCGGTTCCATTCTTTATTATTCTCATTGGAATATCCTCGTCTGCAAGGGATTATGCATAACTTGGTTCCATTCTTTATTATTCATTTGGGAATAACTTTTGTTTGTGCGGCTCATCGCATGCATGGTGAATTCTTATGTTATTCCATTCTTTATTATTCTGTTGGAATAACCTGTCTATGTGGATTACCTCATGCATGGTGAATGATCCTTTGTATCCATTCCTTATTAAATTGTGGAAATGATCTATCTACGTGGATTACCGTATGGCGGCTGAAAATCCATTTACAGTTTTGTATATTCTATTATACTCGTATGAGATATCATTTCTTTTGTATTCGTCATGGAATATCATTTTCTTTGATATTTTTTTACGAGTTACTATTCACGGGTTACTATTCACCCAATTACTATTCACTTTAGTATTGTTCACTCGGGTATTCGGGATACTTTTCATGCCGAAGTACTATTCACGAGTTACTATTCACGAGTTACTATTCACTATAGTATCATTCACTCGGGTATTCGGGACACTTTTTGTGTCGGGGTACTATTCTCGAAGTACTATTCACGGGGTACAATTTACCCATAAAATATATTTCTTTTCTATCCAAATTATTTTTGGTATATGAATATTATTCTTGAATTTTACTCTACAAAGCAGTATCATGTTGACAATTTGGACGTTATTGATTTCTGGATAAATTAAATTATAAATCTTTAAAATTTATCCTTGAACTTGTTTTATTGAATTATTATGTCATTGTCATCATCCTCATGCTTATATTGTGATTAAAGTCATCTTTGGCTTACGTGCATAGATGGACTTGGTATGATTATGACCAGGGATTATTCAGTATAATTATGACCGTAATGTGACGAATGATGTGGTAAAAGTCCTCATTGTCCTGTAGTTCATTGATGGATAGTTGTTGGTATGATTATGACTAGGGATTATTCGGTATAATCATGACCATTGATGATTACATGAATTTCCTTGGCCATGGTGCAGGGATGATTCGATGATGTGGTTTATTTATTAAGCTGAGTCTCAGCGATAAAGTTGATGAAAAACTTTTTAATCATAGAAGATAGTAGATTTTATACTCTACTTGACTCTTCTAATGGATTGCTTATTCCGCTGCAGTTGTTGATCTAAAACTTGTTGTCTATTGTATTCTATCAGTTGTTATACTGTTGAAGGCTAAGGATAATTTATTCTTCACTATATTAGTCATAAAATTTCTTACTGGGCTAGTTGAGCTCACCCTTTTCTTTCATTTTTCTCTTCAGCAAATGAGAATATAGCTGGGACGAGTCGGGAAATGGAGTGACGGTCTAGGATAAGTGGCTTTAGTAGTCCCCACTATTCTGTGAAATAGTGTGATAATAATTGTAATGAGGACTTCATTGAGTATGGATATTGTCTAGAAGGCAATATTCTTGTTTAAACTCTCAACTATGTTTTGTCGTATTTGTACACGACAGTTGTATTAAAGAAGTTTGTATTTGATTTCTGTACCATGTATTTGGTGACTCAAGATGGGTGATGTATAAATATTTTGGGGGCGTCACAGTTGTTATTAGTAGATATTTGTGAATTATATTTATTAGATAATATACTAATTTAATTTAATTTAATAGTTGGAGAGTTGTTAAAGATTACATGAATTGCTATAGTGCTATTTTAATTTAATAATTAAAGTGGTATGCAAAATTATTAAATAAAATTATAATGAGATTATAATTTTGTGATATTAGTTTAAGTGGAAAATTTATTTAATATGTTGTAATTAGTTTATGTAACTAAGATTGGATATGAAAATCCAAATAAATAATATGAGACTATAAACTATAAACTAAATGATTTATTAAAATAAATTACAATAATTTTAAATGGATTTACCCAAATAAAAGTGTTTTGCCAAACAAAGCCTTATGGCTTTTGAATTTTGAATTTGAATTAAAATAATAATAAAAATAAAATATAAATATAAATAAAATATATTAAATTTTTATAACTGATAATTTATTATAATCATTATTAAAATGTCAGTTTTTAGACGTTTGGGTTTATGTGCGTTGATTTTATGTTACGTGAAAAGAATTGGCCTAAGCCTAAGAAGAAGAGAAGAAGGGAGAGTTTACAGAGAAGAATTTGAGAGAAAGAGAGAGCTTAAGAAATGAGAGAAAGACTTATGTGATTCCAAATAATTTTGTGTTTTATCAAAGATTATCTCCAAGTAATTGAAGGTATAACCTCTCAACCTTGAATTTTACGTTTATTAAAAGAGTTCATGTTCTTGTGTTTTAATTTTCTGTAATTGCATGTTTGATGAATTGTTGTTAGGCAAACTGATTTATGGTGTTTATTAACAAATTGTGATGTTAGAATTAGCATCTATACAAGGAATTAGTGTGCTAATTACGTTCAAAAGAAAGAAAATAGAATATAGTGACTATGTGTATATATATGGCATATTTTGAAGTCAAAATTGATGTTTAATTCATAGTATAATGTATAAATTGGCTATTGATTGTGAAAATACATGAAGAAACGAAAACAATGTAATTGAAACTAACTGTTTTGGTTGTAAAACGAATTTACAGTGTGGAATTTCGTTATGAATGTCAAAAGAAGAAGAAATAATAGAAATAGTGAAATTAAAGGTTGTAATTTTGATGTTTATGTTGTTTATGTGGTTAGAAACGTGTTAGAAACATTAGTTTATATTTTTGTAAATATATTACAACTTGGGTAAGTTTGTATGGTTGTTAGAAAGGAGTTTTTAGGCCTAATTTGGCTTTCTACAGTGTTCGTTCGTGAACTGCAGAAGGTACCCCTGCCCCAACGAACTTTTATAGTGTAAAACCCTCGCCCCTGCGGGGGGGGGGGGGTAGTCTGACTTACATATGTTGAGAAAATCTTTATGGATATATTTTACTAAAATGGGTATAACTTTTACATATGAACTCTGATTGATGTGATTCAAGATGATCGGAACGAGGATGAATAGACCTACAACTTTTATTCTTTAAGTTTTTCAATTTGATGTCATTATTAGGGGTCAAATGACCATCTTTAGGACTGTTGTGCACATAGAGGCAATCAGAGGGCGTCAGGATGCACGAATGCAAGAGCAGTCCTTTGTGTGTTAGTATAACTTAATCTAAAGAGAATGATAACATTTTGAACATGTAATAGGATGTTGTATCAAGTTGTTAATGTGTATATGATGCAATGACATGATAATTTTATTAGTTGTAATAGAGCTAAAATGTGATGCTAATAAAAAGATGTGATGTTGTTTAAACCTAAACTTAGTTAGTGAGCTATACTAAAAGTGGGAAAGAAACTCATGAAGCTAATATTAGTGTAACTAATGAGTATGCTCAATACATATGGTATGTGTAGGACTTATGGTGAACGTGAGTAGTGATTGTTTAACCT
The DNA here is from genome assembly GCA_020205605.1 of Panax ginseng. Classification (NCBI taxonomy): domain Eukaryota; kingdom Viridiplantae; phylum Streptophyta; class Magnoliopsida; order Apiales; family Araliaceae; genus Panax; species Panax ginseng. The sequence continues at coordinate 72,516,565 of CM035128.1, read as the reverse complement.
ACGCACGAGGCAAGTTCTCTAACTCTACTTTTACGATTGTGCAAGTGCTTACACCTTATTGATACATTGAGCAAGTTCCTAACCTTTCTTATATATATTTGTTCTAAATTGATTATGTTCACGCAAACTCTTTAACCTAACTATTACTTTGAGAAGGGTTCCTATCTTTATTTTGTTTCTTATTACACAAGTTCTTAAATTCTGTTATTCTTATGCTAAGCAAGTTTATTCCTCAACTTGTTATTAATCATGCACATTAATTAACTCACTTCTTTTATTGAGTAAGATTATAGCCTTAGCTTATTATTGTTCAAGCAAGGTTGTTATAATATTCAATGTCAAAGCTTTCTAATTCATTTCTAAAACATAATTGCGATGTATAATGTTAATTTCTCTTATGACTCATGATTATTCTATAGCGTATTGATATTACACTTTTGATTCAACTAATCCTTAGTTGATATTCGTTGAACTCTAAATTACCCTTGAAGCTTATCCAAACCAAACTTACTTTGGTGCGAACTTGTATTCTAAAACTTAGAAGAACAACCCTATTATAGGGGATTATTACGCGAAGCGTTTAGATGTTTGTGCACAATACATGGTACGAAGGGCTGATCACCCTAAGTACATGGATTCCCTACAGTATGACTGTTTAGGTTAAAGTTGAAAGATTACTTATAACCTTGTATATAGTTCGTGGTCTTGTGACCCTCATATATATTTCATATTTTGAACTCTGTTCTTGTTATCATTGATAAAGTATTATTCAATTCTGTTGAGCCTAGTCATTGGCGATTATTATGTTGTTATTATTCATTGCTATTTCAAGTGGGCATTTGTTTTGCTCACTCTTGTATAAATATAATTATTGCAGTTAAGGTTGAGAAGGTCGATGAACCTACCACTAGCAAAGGAAAAGGAAAAATGAGCAAGTGATGAAGACTTGTAATTTATTTAATGTGATGATGATAGACTTTATTTTTAAATGATGCGATGTAATTATTTTATTTCTGCACTTGATTTATGTTAAAGGTTAGATAACCTGGGAGACTTATTGAAATAATGATGTAACCCTTTTAATCGGAGGATTTATGATTTAAATTCTACTATATTTGGGTAGTTAGATGTGAATGCATGAAAAGTGAACACCAAGTCTTGTGGGAATGAAGTGCCTAGATTTGGGGGTGTCACAAGTTGTATTTTCCGTTAGCCATCTGAGTTGTTCAATAGAGTATTCTGCATGGATGGAGGCAGAGATCACATCGACTGCAGTTGTATCCATAGTGCTGGGGATTGATTCTGATGGTGGAGAGCCCATAGAGGACACTGATTCTCCTACCACGAATGAGGAGCTATTCGTTGGGTTGCCAGCAGCTCTTATTGATTCTCCCAGTTTGACTGCTACTGTGACCCCGCATTCAGTAGAGTATTTATAGCAGAGCCTACATCTGATGAAATTTTGAGAGAGATCATGTTAGGGCCTTGATGTTGACAGCTCTTGCTGGGAGAGATGTCGCTCTATCAAAAAGAGATGATGCTTTAGCTCATAGAGACACCGCTATTGCTGAGCGGGATAAGGCTAGATCATCTAGAGATGCTTTGATTGTTGAGCGGGATGGTGCCATATCTGCCAGGGACGTAGCCGTTACAGATAGTACTACAGTGAGGTCCTATACTACTGCTATTGTTGAACAGATGAGCACGTATATTGATGAGCATAGTGTCACCATGTAGTTGGTTGTGGATTTGTTGGCTCGTGTAGATACCCTTGGGCAGGAGCTCACAGCGTTACCTCCTTTGTAAGACCCCGAATTTTATGAAATGAAAGTATTCAATTTTCCTATAATTATTATTCTGTTTAATAAATGGTTAAATTGATAAAAGGTTAAAGTTAAGGGTGATATTTGAAAATTTTGCAAAGAAAGAAGGTTGATATTAAATATTCGTTGTGTCGGGGAATATTCATTTTAATAGGGAATATTCGTACGACGACACAATCATTGGTGGACCCCACAACAGAAGTATTGTCGTATTTAGAAAATGATAGAATTATCTTTTTATAAAAATAACAACAAAAGTTTTATCGTTAAACTGTTGAACTACTCAGTAATAAAAGTACAGTAATACGCATGGTTGCATAGTAGCACACTGTATTGATTATTGATGCATACGTAAGAAGTCACTCAGTTATACTCAATTATTGCTACAGTAATTGCTGCATCATATCTCTCATATTATTGATTCAATTATTGTCACAGTATCATGTACATAATATTTTATATTATTAAATCAATAATTGAGACGACAAAGTTATTCATATTATTATTTGCAATATTGACAATGTCTAGATGTTCTGTCAATGAGAGGTTTGGTCACCTAATTGCGCGCCAATAAGGAGAAATCCTTATCTGAAAGCCCCTTCTTTCTAGAACGACTGGTTGTTAAATATTGTGAGTTATAATATTAATGATGAATAAGTTTGTGTTGATTAAAGATGAAATTAATAGTTCCATTGTGTTGGGATTATTACTGTTAGTGGAAATCAACATTTATTTTGATAATAATTGATGTCTGGAAGTTATATTGACCAATCAGGTAATTAATCGGATAAATGAGCAATTAATTGCTATTAATTCACATGCTTATAACTATTTGTTCACATGTGTGTACTATTGATTCACATGCATGTACTATTAGGGGAGGTGGTGCAAGATTGATAATACTTCCATGACTAAATTAAAAATGGAGGTATAGATGAAGGTACTATACTAAAATTATTTTTTCACATGTATAGAACTATTGAGTCATATGATTGTACCATTGATCAACATGATATACTATTAGGGGAGGTGGTGCAAGTTTGATAATACTTGCAGGACTAAATTAAAAATGAAGGAAAAGATGAAGGTATTGTACTGTAATCTTTCGAGCCACAAAACATGTAATTATCGAAACTATATTTTCCTATAAATAGAAGCTCATTCTTCATTCATTCTCACCAATTCACTAAGACTCACAAGAGCAATTATAGAGAGAAAGAAGAAGAGAAGTTTGCTACTTCACTATTCTAGTATCCAGTCTTCTTCTAAGGTAAGGGGTATTATTTATTTCATATTCAAAAGAGATATTATTTTTCATATTCGTATGAGTGTTATTTTCGTTCAATATTCATAAAGAATATTATCTTCGTTCAATATTCGTAGGAATATTATCTTCGTTAAATCTTCGTTGGAATATTATTTTCGTTCAACAGTTGTAAGGGATGTTATTTTTGTTCAATATTCGCTTGAAATAATATTTTCTTCCATACTCTGTAGTATGTAAGTAATATTATTTCATTTCAGATTTTGAATTCTATACTCATTTTGTTGAAGTTGTGGCTTCTATACTCCATGAAATTAGTAGAATATCCTTGATATTTGCGCTTCATCCAGTATCTTTTTATGGAAATATTATTCTTAGCTTTCTTGATAATTATTAATCTTTTCATGATGGAGTACTATTCACGAGTTACTATTCATAGGTTACTATTCAACCGGTTACTAGTCACTCAAATATTATTCACTTGGGTATTCGGGGCACTTTTCATGCCAGAGTACTATTCACGAGTTACTATTCACGGGTTACTATTTACCCAAAAAATTTTCACTCGGGTATTTGGGGTACTTTTCATACCGGGGTACTATTCCCAAAATACTATTCATATGGTACTATTCACGGGGTACTATTTACCCGAAAAATATATTTCTTTTTTCTGTCCAAATTATTTTTGGTACATGAATATTATTCTTGAATTTTACTCCACAAAACAGTATCATGTTGACAATATGGATATTTTTAAACTCTGGATAAATTTAAAGTCTTTAATATTTATCCTTGATTTCGTTTGATTTGATTTCGTTTGATTATTGCTTATATCATTGTCATCATCCTCATGCTTATATTGTGATGAAAGTCATCTTTGCTTACGTGCATAGATGGACTATTGATTGGTATGATTATTACCGTGGATCATTAGAGATAATCATGACTGTAATGTTACAAATGATGTGGTAAAAGTCTTCATTGGCCCGTAGTGCATTGATGGACAGTTGTTGGTATGATTATGACCAGGGATTATTCGGTATAATCATGACCATTGGTGATTACATGAATATTCTTGGCCCGTAGTGCAAGGATGATTCGATGATGATGTGGTTTATTTATTGTCGAGTCTCTCGATAAATTTGATGAAAAACTTTTAAATCATAGAAGATAGTAGATATCATGCTCTACTTGACTCTTCTAATTGATTGCTTGTTCCGCTGCAGTTGTTGATCTAAAACTTATTGTCTATTATATTCTATCAGTTGTTATACTGTTGAAGGCTAAGGATAATTTATTCTGCATTATCTTAGTTATAATATTTCTTACTGGGCAAGTTGAGCTCACCCTTTTCTTTCATTGTTCTCTTCAGGAAATGAGAATATAGTTGGGACTAGTCGGGGAACGGAGTGATGGTCCGAGATAGTATTATAGTAGTCCTCACTATTCTATAAAGTAGTGTGACAATAAATGTAACGAGGACTCTATTTGAGTTTGGATATTGTCTAGAAGACAATATTCGTGTAAAAACTCTCAGCTCATGTTGTATAATTAAGTTTGTATTTGATTTATGTACTATGTATTTGGCGACTCAGAATGGGTGATGTATACCTATTTTAGGGGTGTCACAGTTGGTATCAAAGCTTAGGGATATGATCCCTGGCTGAGATATGAGACAAGAACTAGGAGGGGAGAGACGGGGAATTCCTTTGCTAGTATGACCTACCTAAGCTTACTTGTTATTTAATTGGTCAGTTAGATATAGGGAAAATATGTGGCATGTCTTAATCCTTGTTTTGTGGCAGTATTTGAAAATGGAATTCGAAAATGTTGAGATAAGCAATGCACATGAGACCGTTGAGTCACCAACGATCAATACCCAGGATAATGTGCCACAGGAAGACAATAATCCTAAGGTAAACAACAACACCGATCAAATGATGAACGATGGGATGTTCAGAGGATTTATGGAATTCATGCAACATCAGGCGAGAGAGACTCTTGTTCAAAATGCAGGTGGAAACACTGGCAACTCTCGGCTGGTCACCGCTAAGCAGTTCAAGGAGCTGGGACCACCGGAGTTTTTGGGAGAGCCAAAACCACTTAAGGCGGAGACGTGGATAAAGCAGATCACCATGATATTTGACGTCTTGGGATGCTCCAAGGAGCAAAAGATTCCCTTCGCCACCTTTATGTTGCGTGAAGAGGCAGATTATTGGTTGGAATCTGTAATGCGTACACAGCCTGATGCACTCAAGATGTCTTGGGAGAAGTTCCAAGAGTTTTTCAACGACAAGTACTTTCCCGAAAGTATTTGTCACATGAAGGAGTTGGAATTCATCAAGTTGGAGCAAAAAAATATGACTGTGTCGCAATACGAGGCTAAATTTGTAGAGTTATCCCGGTTTGCATCCCATTTGGTCGATAATGAGGTGTGAATGACGCGAATGTTTCTAAGAGGTTTGAAACCCGATATACGTCAATACCTCATTTCTAACAAACTTTGTTTATATTCAGATGTTGTGAATAGGGCTCAATTATTAGAGCGCGATAATAAGTCAGCACAACCAAAAGGCAACGACCAACAACACGATAATAATCGTCTTATAAGGGCGTGACCATCGAATAATGATAACCATAGTGGGGGAAATTATCATGTCAAGAATGGTAACCACTTCGGTGGTAATCATGACCAAGATAATAGAAGTGGAAAATTTAAGAAGAGAAGATTTAACGATGATGGGAAGATGTCGGCAACAGCACCAACACCAGCAACAAATTCTAGGGGAGGAGAACGACCGCCAGTTAGATGCTATAGATACGGAGAGGAGGGACACATAAGTCCAAACTATTCACAGCCTTCCAAGGTATGTTTTAGTTGTGGAAAAGACGGTCACATAGCTCGATTTTGTCCTGTAGCGAAATCAAGTCCAGCTGGGACGGTGGCACCAAAGGCGGATACGGATAAAATAAAGTCGGTGGTTTCAGGAAGAACATTTTTCGTGACTTCTCAAAAAGCGAGTAACCCGAACGAAGTTAGCACGGGTTAGTTAATTATAAATTCTTGCGAAGTCTATACCTTATTAGATACCAGTTCTACCAATTCTTTTATCTCTCTTACTTGCGCTCAACATTTAAATTTGACCTAAAGAAGTTAGACTTTGACTTATTGGTTGAAACTTTATTAGTAGAAACCTTCGTTACCTCCACTATTTATAAATCTTGTTGATTCAAATCGACAGTTTCACGTTACCTGTTGATCTTATCTCTTTGAAAATACTTGCCCTTGATGTGATTTTAGGAATTGATTGGTTAACTACTCCTCATACCAAAATTAATTATTTTTGTAAGGTTGTTAGCTTTCATATTCCTAACCAACCTGTTATGCGAATTCAAGCAACCAAACCACTAAAGTCAATCACTGTTATATTAAGCCATTAGTAAAGAGCCTCATTTTCGTTTCGCGACTTCCTTATGTGGAATGCAAAGCGGACTTTACTTTCAGTAGGGAAGCCGTGAATAACGGTGGTAAGTTGATAGGTATCAATGTGACATATTATCCAAGTCTTGAGATGAGATTCACAGTTTTTTTTTTATCGTTAATAAATTTCCTGACATATTCCTAAAGACTTCCTGATCTACCCCTAGAGTGTGAAATCGAATTTTGCATTGACCCCAGTACAAAACCCATTTCTAAAATCCTCAAGTATTTCTTCACCCAAAATGAACATATAACGTGCCAAAGACGTTGGCTCGAGCTATTGAAGATTACGATAATACCATTCAATACCATCGTTGAAAAATCGAACGTGGTAACTGACACGTTGGGTAGAAGATCATATGTGTTAACGAGTGCGACGTTGTTAACACAAATACCCATTTTGTATGACTTACAAATGATAAAGACGGAGTTAAAGACTCTAATGACCCACGTGGTGATATCAAATATACGAGTAGAATCAACTTTAATCGATAAAGTTAAAGGCCGTCCAAGCTACAGACCCGGAGTTGATAAATACAAAGAAGAAGGTTCAAGAGGGCGTTATTCTTCAAGCAAGAGTCGATGAAGAGAGGAAATCTCAACCCTCGATTTAATTGGCCCATTTGAAATCCTCGATCGAGTAGGAACTATGGCCTATAGACTTGCTTTACTGCCAAGTATGTCGCATGTTCATAATGTTTTTCACGTGTCGATGTCACGTAAATATGTGGACGACTCGAACCACATTATTGAATTAGAACTAGAAAAGATAGCAGAAGATTTAATGTATGAGGAGATACGTGTTAAAATCTTGGATAAGAAGGATCATATTTGACATTCAAAAGTTATACCTCAAAATTTAGAAAACCGATTTAGGTATCCTCACCTCTTCTAGATACATACAGTGCGTACGTAAATTTCGAGGGTGAAATTTCATAAGGAGGGGAGATTGTAAGACTCCGAATTTAATGAAATGAAAGTATTCAATTTTTCTATAATTATTATTCTATTTAGTAAATGGTTAAATTGATAAAATGTTAAAGTTAAGGGTGATATTTGAAAATTTTACAAATAAAGCAAGATAATATAAAAAATTCGTTTTAACAGGGAATATTCGTACGACGACACAATCATTGGTAGACCTCACAATGGAAGTATTGTCGTATTTAGAAAATGATAGAATTATCTTATTATAAAAATAACGGCGAAAGTTTTCCCGTTAAACTATTGAACTACTCGGTAGTAAAAGTACAGTAATACGCGTGGTTGCAAAGTAACACACAGTATTGATTATTGATGCTTGCGTAAGATGTAACTCAGTTATACTCAATTACTGCTATAGTAATTGTTGCATCATATCTCTCATATTATTGATTCAATTATTGTCACAGAATCATGTACATAATATATTATATTATTAAATCAATAATTGAGACGACAAAGTTATTCATATTATTATTTGCAATATTGACAATGTCTAGAAGTTCTATCAAGGAGAGGTTTGGTCACCTAATTGCGCGCCAAATAAGGAGAAATCCTTATCGGAAAGCCCCTCTTTCTTGGGAATGACCTGGTTGTTAAATATTGTGAGTTATAATATTAATATTGAATAAGTTTGTGTTGATTAAAGATAAAATTGATAGTTCCATTGTGTTGGAATTATTAGTGTTAGTGGAAATTAACATTTATTTCGATAATAATTGATGTCTGGAAGTTATATTGACCAATCAGGTAATTAATGGGATAAATGAGCAATTAATTACTATTAATTCACATGCTTATAACTATTTGTTCACATATGTGTACTATTGATTCACATGCATCTACTATTAGGGGAGGTGGTGCAAGATTGATAATACTTGAATGACTAAATTAAAAATGGAGATATAGATAAAGGTACTATACTGAAATTATTTTTTCACATGATTATACTATTGAGTCACATTATTGTACTATTGATTCACATGATATACTATTAGGGGAGGTGATGCAAGTTTGATAATACTTGCTGGACTAAATTAAAAATGAAGGAAAAGATGAAGGTATTGTACTGTAATATTTCGAGCCCCAAAACGTGCAATTATCGAAACTATATTTTCCTATAAATAGAAGCTCATTTTTCCTTCATTCTCACCAATTCACTAAGACTCACAAGAGCAATTATAGAGAGAGAAGCTATAGAGAGAAAGAAGAAGAGAAGTCTGCTACTTCACTATTCCACTATCCAGTCTTCGTCTGAGGTAAGGGTTATTATTTATTTCATATTCTGAAGAGATATTATTTTTCATATTCGTATGAATGTTATTTTCGTTCAATATTCAAAAAGAATATTATCTTCGTTCAATATTCATAGGAATATTATCTTCGTTAAATATTCGTGGGAATATTATTTTCGTTCAACAGTTGTTAGGGATGTTATTTTTGTTCAATATTTGCTTGAAATAATATTTTCTTCCATACTCTGTAGTATGTAAATAATATTATTTCGTTTCAGTTTTTGAATTCTATACTTATTTTATTAAAGTTTTGGCTTCTATACTCCATGAAATTAGTAGAATATCCTTGATATTTGCGTTTCATCCAATATCTTTTCATGGAAATATTATTCTGAGCTTTCTTGATAATTATTGATCTTTTCATGACAGAGTACTATTCATGAGTTACTGTTCACTCGGTTACTATTCACTCAAATATTATTCACTCGGGTATTCGGGGCACTTTTCATATCGGAGTACTATTCACGAGTTACTATTCATAGGTTACTATTCACCTAATTACTATTTACCCGAATATTATTCACTCGGGTATTTGGGGTACTTTTCATACCGGGGTACTATTTATAGGGTACTATTCCCGAAGTACTATTCATAGGGTACTATTCACGGGGTACTATTTACCAGAAAAATATATTTCTTTCCTGTCCAAATTATTTTTGGTACATGAATATTATTCTTGAATTTTACTCCACAAAACAGTATCATGTTGACAATTTGGATATTTTTAAACTCTGGATAAATTTAAAGTCTTTAATATTTATCCTTTATTTTGTTTGATTTGATTTCGTTTGATTATTGCTTATATCATTGTCATCATCCTCATGCTTATATTGTGATGAAAGTCATCTTTGGCTTACGTGCATAGATGGACTATTGATTGGTATGATTATGACCAGGGATCATTCGGTATAATCATGACCTGTAATGTTACAAATGATGTGGTAAAAGTCCTCATTGGCCCGTGGTAGTGCATTGATGGATGATTGTTGGTATGATTATGACCGAGGATTATTCGGTATAATCATGACCATTGGTGATTACATGAATATCCTCGGCCCGTAGTGCAAGGATGATTTGATGATGTGGTTTATTTATTAAAAGTCGAGTCTCGTGATAAATTTGATGAAAACTTTTTAAATCATAGAAGATAGTAGATATCATGCTCTACTTGACTCTTAATGGATGGATTGCTTGTTCATTGCGAGTTGTTGATCTAAAACTTGTTGTCTATTATATTCTATCGGTTGTTATCTTTGTTGAAGGCTAAGGATAATTTATTCGCATTATCTTAGTCATAATATTTCTTACTGGGCTAGTTGAGCTCACCATTTTCTTTCATTGTTCTCTTCAGGAAATGAGAATATAGCTGGGACTAGTCAGGGAACGGAGTGATGGTCCGATATGGTTTTATAGTAGTCCTCACTATTCTATAAAATAGTGTGACAATAAATGTAATGAGGACTCTATTTGAGTTTGGATATTGTCTAGAAGATAATATTCGTGTAAAAACTCTCAACTCATGTTGTATAATTAAGTTTGTATTTGATTTATGTACCATGTATTTGGCGACTCAGAATGGGTGTTGTGTACCTATTTTGGGGGTGTCACATCCTTCTTCGGAGAGAGATGCCATGTTGGACTTGATAGCTCTCATATACACTGATTTGTAGATAGGCTTGTATTTTTCTGCAATGGACTAGCTTAGCCATTTTGTCATGTACAATACATATTGTATATATCAAACAGCGTTATATATGGTAGGGAAATATATTTTGATTCACTTCCCTTTTAGTTGTGCTTTGTTACTTACTTGATATTTGCATGTTTCTTCAGGGCTTGCGATCTTGATGTATTCTGAACTTTCCCTTAATGGATGGACATTGAGATGTCTCAGGATCTTTCAGAATGGATCATTGATCTATATGTATCCCTACCCTTTGGTATCTTGGGACTAATTTTTGTATGTAGTAATGGAGAGGAGTGTGGCTTTCTTCTCAGAGGTTGACCGCACCCTAGATGGACGCTGGTACTCCTTTGTATGGGGGAGCCCAGGTAGTTCCCTCTCTTATGGATTGGTGTTTCTCTTTGAGGACTCAACCGTAGCTTAGATGGTCGTCGATTCTCCCATTGGTGTGGGGAGATCAGTTAGTTCCATCCCTTTGGTCCAAAGCCGATGAAGTGTGGTAGATTGAAGGATGATCCCAGTACTGGCAATAAGTTTTTGTGTTTTGGTAGGGGGTAAGACCGAACCATAAATGGCTGCCTACGTACTCCTATTGAAGAGGAGATCAGGTCTGCGTAATTCTAACCTGGTGTAAGAGGTTTAACACTGCATGTGAAAGAGTGTAGAAGGGTGTGAAGATGTTTTTTTTATGTGGTGTGATCGGGCCCTAAAAATGGTTGCCTACGTACTCCCATGTATTAGGGAGATCAGGTTGATGTAGTTTGCCCCATGTACAGGATGGATTACAGTTGAAAAAGCTTGGTCTCATGTACATGACAAACTGCAGGTGAAAAAGTCTTATCCCTGGTGGGACAAAACTGCAAGTGTGAAAAGTTTTATCCCTGGTGGGACAAAACATAAAACTGTAGGTGTGAAAAGTTTTATCCCTGGTGGACAAAACTGCAGGTGTGAAAAGTTTAGAAAGAAAAGTTGAGCTAAGGATATGTTAATCCGAAACCAGGCTATTGGTTTGAAGAGTGTGTTTATCTCTGATGGGGCAGATGGGTATGAAGAAGGGTTGTATGTAGTGAAGGGTTAGAAAACCAGAAGTGATTGGGGATCTGGTGATCTAAAACCAGGATGTTTGTTTGACGGTAACCTCAGATATAGTACCGTTTCACAGTGTCCAAGTTGATGAGCTGTGGAAATTCATCGCCATCCATTTCCTTTAATCTTAGAGCACCTCCTATCAATACCTCCCTGACAACAAATAGGCCTTTCTAGTTTGGGGCAAATTTTACCTTGGACTGATCTTGGTTGTCAATGATCTTCTTCAAAACCAAGTCATGTTATTTAAACTGCCATAGCCGAATTTTTCTGTTGTAGGATATGGCGATCCTTTGTTGGTATAACTGACTATGGAAGATAGCAGTGGTTCACCTTTCGTCTATCAGAGATAATTGGTGATACCTATCTTGTAATCATTGGTCTTCATCCAGCTGAGCATTTATCAACACCCTGAGGGATTACATTTCCACCTCTATGGGGAGCACTGCTTCCATCCCATGGGTTAATGAGTAGGGAGTTCCCCCAGTGGAAGTACAAATTGAGGTTTTATAGGCTAATAGAGTCAGAGAAAACAAGTCAGGCTATCCTTTGTTATTGGTGGACATCTTTTGCATGATCTTTTTGATATTTTTATTAGTCGCTTCAATAACACCATTCATCTTTGAACGGTAGATGACGAAGTTGAGATGTTTAATGTGGAATTTACTGCACAACTCCTCGATCATTTGATTGTTGAGGTTTTTTGCATTGTCTGACATAATTACCTCTGGTTGTCTATATCGACAAATTATATTATTTCTGATGAAACTAATGATGACTGCTTTGGTAACCCTGGGGAAGGAGGCTGCCTCTACCACTTGGTGAAGAATTATTCAATCATGGTGAAGATAAATTGATGCCCATTACTGGCTTTGGGCTCGATGGGCCCGATCACGTCCATTCCCCACATTGAGAAAAGCCAGGGCGAACTCATATTGTGGAGCTCCCTTGGAGGGGCGTGGATAGAATTCCCATGAATTTTGCATTGATAAAATCTATTGACGTGATCATCATAGTCAGCCTTGAGAGAGAGCCAGTAATGCCCTGTTCTGAGGACCTTTTTGACAAGTAGAGGGTCGCTCATGTGTGGGCCACATACTCCACCATGGATTTCATCCATGAGCCTTTGAGCTTGATCCTTGTCCAGACATCTAAGTAGACCTAGTTCTGCATCTCTTTTATAGAGTGCATCTCTACTCAGGTAGAATATTATAGTCATTCGATGGATCCGCTTTTTCTCAGCAGGACTCGCCTCAGCGGGTGTAGATCCATCTCATAAATACTCCTTGATGTTCTGATACCAAGGGTTTTAGATGGGAGGTAGCTCATCCGATACTTCTCCAATATAATTCCCATAGGCTAGAGCCTTTTGTAGGGCAAATGTGATGCTTGGCATGTTTTCCTTGTCAGGTATATTGATCAAGGAGGCCAAAGTTGCTAGTGCATCTACAAAGTCATTCCTATTCCGAGGAATGTGGAGGAAGGATATTTCTTCAAACTCCGAAGCTATCTGGGTAACATGCCGATGGTAAGGCAGCAAATGTAACTCTTTGGTGTGATAGATCCCAGTGGTTTGTCTGATTACCAATTCGGAATCTCCAAAGACAGTTAACCGCCTGATGCCCATTGATTGGGCATGTTTTTGCCCCATGATACAGCCTTCATACTCAGTTGTGTTGTTGGTGCTGACAAACTACAATTTTACGGCGACGGGATACTGCTCCCCCGTAATGGCTAATAGAACTTCTCCAGGACTAGAACTTTTTATATTTATAGCTCCATCAAAATACATTTTCCATGTCTCGTGTGCATTATACTGATGGTGTTGTTGAACTGTTATTACCCGTTCACCGGGGAAGTATGTTTCCAAGGGTTTGAAATCCCTTGAAGGTGCGGAGATCAGTTGATCCGCAATTCCTTGACTTTTGATAGACTTTTGCGTCACGTAGACGATGTTAAATTGTTGTAGGATCAACTGCCATCTGGACAGTCGACAATTCAACATTGGTTTAATAAACACGTACTTGAGAGGATCCACGCGGGATATGAGATGGGTTGTGCGACCATGGAGGTAATGATGTAACCTCATGGAAGCCCATGCTAAAGCACAACATGTCTTCTCAATCAGAGTGTACTTGTGTTCACTGTTGCTGAATCTTTTGCTAAGGTAGTAGATAGCTCACTCTTGGCCTCGATCGTCTTTCTATCCCAGCATGCAGCCCATGGCATTGTCATTGATTGACAGGTATATGAACAGAGGAACACCATCCCTAGGAGGTACCAAAATAGGAGCTTTGACTAGCTTCTCTTTGATTGTAAGGAAGGCTTTCTGACACTCATCATTCCATTTCATGGAGGAGTTCTTCCTTAACAACTTGAAGATAGGTTCACGGGTTGCTGTGAGTTGGGAGATGAATCGGCTGATGAAGTTGATTCTTTCCAAAAATCCCCATATTTCCTTCTCTGTCTGAGGAATGGGCATTTCTGTGATGGCCTGAATTTTGGTGGGATCCAGCTCAATCCCTTTGTGGATGACTAGGAATCCTAGCAACTTGCCTAATTTAATGTCAAAGGCGCACTTGGCTGGATTCAACTTTAAGTTGTACTTACATAACCTATTGAAGAGCTTTCTGAGATGGTCTAGGTGGCCTTCTTCCCTTCGGGACTTGACAATGATTTCATCCACATAGATCTCTATCTCTTTGTGCATTAAATTGTGAAAAAGAGCCATTATGGCCCGCTAATAGGTAGTTCCGATATTGATGACGTCGAATGACAACCGTTTGTAGCAAAAGGTTCCCCAAGGCATGATGAATGCAGTTTTCTCATGATCCTCTTCAACAACCATGATTTGATGGTACCCCACAAAATAATCAGCAAAGGAGTACATGTCGTATTAAGAAATATTGTCAATGAGAATGTAGATAAATGGCACGAGAAAGCTATCTTTAAAGCAAGCTTTATTCAGATCCATTTAATCCACGCAAACTCACACCTTTCCTCCTGCTTTAGGCATGGAGACTATGTTGGATAGCCATTTAGGGTATGTTGACACCATGATGATGCCAGCTTGAAATTATTTCATAATTTCTTCTTTGACTTTTAAACTCCACTCCGGTTTTAATCGCCTAAGTTTCTACATGATTGGCTTGAATCCCTCTTTGACGGGGAGGCGATGAATGACAATATCAGTAGACAAATAGACCATGTCTTCATGAGACCATGCAAACACATCCTGGAATTGGGTCAATAGAGTAACCATGTCATTCCTTTGGTTTGGAGTAAAGTCCGCACCAATCTGGATTAGTTTGGGGGTTTCTAAGGTTCCGAGGTTGAAAAAGGAGTTTTGATCAAGATTTGGCTTGGGTTTTTCTTTGACCCATTCTTTGATCTCCTGAGGTATCTCATAGTCCTCTTGTACTTCCATCAAGCCTGAGTCCAACTTTACATCAAAGTTACAGTCCTTGTGAAGAATAGGCACCTCATCAGCAAGTTTAGGCACATTAAATTTAGAGTCCTAAAACAAAAATGCTTTCACTTAATATATGAAATTGTTCAATCATACAAATTGTTAGCATGTAATGACAAAACAACTGCTAATACTGTAAAAAAAAGTAAGTAGTTATGGCTATCTACAGGGCAGAGGGAGTTTCTTCCCTTTTTACCCTTGTCGGCAAACACATGGAATGTTTCTCCAATTGCCAAGGGTGAAGTCCTGTTGGATAGCAGTGATGAAGGGGTTGTTATCATCCTCCTTCTCCCGAATGATGACCATGATATATGGACAATCATCGTCTAGGATGTCTCTATTCATACACTTAGTATGAACAATGACGCACATGTTTGATAACCGCCTGGAAATATCTTGTTTACGTCTCCGTTCCCTTTCTTCCACTTCAGGATCTGGAATCAGGACCTCTTTTCCTTTAACCGGTATCGGCTTAGGAAATTACATAGTTATTACATGGGCAAGCACCTTTACCGGAGACTGTACAGGCTCAGGATCTATAGGTTGAGACAATCGTCGTGTGGCTGAAGCTGAAGGAACCTATTTGTGTTTGTGAGGATTCCTATGACTAGAACTGGCAGAATAGCCTAGCTCGGCTGTTCTTATTTGACTGAGAACTTGAATTGGGCGCTTAATGCCCTGATGATCTTTGCCTAACCCTTTTCCAAGTTGATAACCCAATGATATCATCTCTTGAGTTACCGCCATTACTTCGGCAGAAATTCTAGGTATGAGAGGTGGCGCCCCAATGGGATGATAGTGAGTGTTGCTCACCTCTAGGGCATGGAAGCTGACCGGCTCAACTTCTGAATTGAAGCTGATGAGTGGTATGTCACCTTGTTTAGGACATTCTGGCTCAGCATTAACAGTGACTAGGATATTATTAATAATGTATTTGAGTTGCTGGTGAAGGGTGGAAGGGACGGCTCCGGCCATATGAATCCACGGTCTCCCCAAGAGAAGGTTGTATCTTATAGCTATTTTGAGCATGTGAAAGGATACGCAAAATGTATGTGGACCAATCTCCACAGGTAGTTCAATCTCTCCGACAGCATTTCGTCGGGATCCATCAAAAGCTTTGATAATTGTATGCCTGCTTCTGATCCTATTGAGATTGATATTCATCTTCTCCAAGGTGGCATAAATGTAGATGTTTAAAGATGATCCCCCATCTATCAAAACTCCTCCCACCATATATCCAGAAGATAAAACCGCTATGTGAAACTATTTGCAATGACCAGTCCCTTAGGGAGGTATGTCGTCGTCAGTGAAAGATATCACATTGTTGTTAAAAATGTGATCAACCAGATGCTGGAACTTTTCAACATCCACTGATTTTGGCAAATAGGCTTCTTCCAAAACCCTTAGCAAGACCTTCCTTTGATCATCGGAAGAGAAAACCAAGTCGAGTATAGAAATTTGTTGTGGAGCTTCTTTCAAGCTTAAAATCACCTTGGCTTCCTTGTGGCCCATAGTACGTAGGAATTATTCAATCTTCTCGATGGGAACTTTCCCCTTTGATATGATGAAAGGCTTCATCACCCGTTGGGGAAGATACATTGGATTCTCCTTCAACACTACAACAGTTATGTGGGATGTGGATCCTTCAGCCTCTCCATAATTCCATGGCACTTTTTGTAGGCTGACAACATGATACTGTGGTCTGTATGCCAAGATGATTGGCTTTGGTGCAGCCACTTTCAAAGGATTATCAACACCTTTGAGTTGAATTGCTTGTATTGTGAGTGGTATGGCAGCCAAATCATCCTCAATGGATATAACTGCTTCGACTTCCTTCCATTTTATAGGAAATGTGTCCCTACTCTTAAGTGATATAGTGTCATTATCTGCTAACTACAGGACACCGCTGTCAATTAGGTTCTGAATAAGATGGCGGAGTGCCCAGCATTCTTTAGTGATGTGTCCACGAGAATGGGAGTGGTACTGACATACTCCATTAGAATTGAACCGTCTTGAACAAGGATTGATTGGAGGTAACAGAATTGTGATTCTACCTTCATTGATCAGCATCTAAAATATCTCTTCCATCGGTTGGCCCAGATAGGTAAATTCCCTTTTGTTGGCAAAATTCCTACGGGCTTTGGCATTTGCTCTTTTTGTAATTTTATCCTCTAGCGTTCCACCCTTTGGAGTTAGTGG
This sequence comes from Panax ginseng, assembly GCA_020205605.1. Taxonomy (NCBI): domain Eukaryota; kingdom Viridiplantae; phylum Streptophyta; class Magnoliopsida; order Apiales; family Araliaceae; genus Panax; species Panax ginseng. The sequence continues at coordinate 72,499,283 of CM035128.1, read as the reverse complement.
TGGAGTATTCATGATAAGAGGAAGGAGGCTAGCATGCTCCTAGCTAAATAATTGGCGTGTGAGTTGGTGCTGATGGATCACCAGTTCTGTCAATTGGTTAACTTGCTCACAAAGAGCCTTCATTTTGCGTTCCATCATAAACTGGAACTGTGCATAATCCCATTTGTCAGCACCAACCTTGTTGGTTTGGGATGATTCACCGTAATGGGAAGTCTATCCATTACTCCAATTGATCATATTAACCTCCTCTTCTTTGTGTTGAGGAAGAGGGTTGTCTTGCACGTGGGGTTGGTCGGGTTTAGTCACCACGATCTCACCATTATCAATTAAATCCTGGATCTTATGCTTCAAGACCCATCAATCCTGAGTATCATGGTCTGGAGCTCCAGCATGATAAGCACACTTCCTGTTAGCATTGAAACCCTTCCCATTCGGGTTGGTTGGTGGAAGAAGATGGGTAATTTTCTTCTGAGTTGTCAGAAGATTGAGAATATTCTCGAGCAAATCCCCTAAGGGTGTGAACACTCGAGTGCGTTTGACTTCTCCATTCTTTGGCAATGGAGGGTTTGATGACTGTGCTTGAAAAAGGGAGTAGTTTCTCCTCTAGATAGGCATGTTTTGACTGCCTTTCTGTCCTTGTAGTATCAAGGAAACATCCTCCTCTTTCTTATTATGGACCCTCCGGGGGTTATTTCCATAACTTCCAGACTGGATGTGCTTAAAAATAGCTTTTAGAGCGACAAGTTCTTAAACCTTTCCTGACTTCAATCCTATCTCAGCCATCTCTCCATGTTTGATCATTTTAGAGAATGGCTTGCCTATGCCAGCTAAGACCATCTTATAGAAGGAAGCTTTTTGTATGTCTATGAAGGTCGTCACCATTTCAGACTTAGTCATAGAGGGAATAACTTGATCAGTAAGGCGCCTCCACCTTTGAGCATACTCTCTGAAAGACTCATTGGCTTATTTCTTGACCTTGGTAATTTGGTACCGGTCGGGAGCCATCTGAGACTGGAAACTATACTGATTGAGGAAGGCATTAGCTAGCTCCTCCCAGCTATGAATCTTGGAGTTGTCTAATCTGGTGTACCATGACCTGACTTCTCCAGTTAGACTTTTCTGAAACTGTTGCATTCTGAGCTTTTCATCTTCGGCATAAGATCTGAGTTCTCCAATGAATACCTTCAAATGTGTGTAAGGATCCCCTAACCCATCATACTTTTCAAAGTCAGGAGTCTTGAAATTTTCTGGATAATGAACACCAGGGAAGATGCAAAGGTCTTCATATGAAACACTCTCATGTGATCCAATCCCTTTAATAGACTGAATGGTCTCTTCCATTTGTAGAACTTTCTTCCTAATATCATCGGTGTCTGGATCTTCTTTGAGATGGGTAATTTCAGGGGTTTTGTTGGTTTTTTCCAACTGAGACTCAGGTACGGGAGTTTCTTTGTCTAGACACTAGGTTCCTTCATTTGAAGAGGATTCTATATGTATGGGTATTTGTGGACCCTGAGTGGACTGGTGTAGTTCTTTGAGCAGAACAACCAACTCTGTAATTTGGTTACTTAATCCTTCGAACTCCTCGCGAGAGACAGGAGTAGGATTAGACTGGCCAGATGAAGCAATGCTTAGTTGTAGGCTTGTTGCCTTTTTGTACTTTGAACGTGTAGCAAGACCAATTGTTTCCCTACAAAAAAACTTTTATATTTTAGTCTTAGGGAATGTATAAATGTTGCATTATATGTGATGTGTCCGTTTTAGGAGTATTATCATGCAAAACGGATGTTAGCTATTTGTAAGATAGCATGTCAAATTTTGATATAAAAGGGAATGCATGTACACATATTCCTTCATATTTTCCATTACATAGAAATTGACATGAAAAGAAATTACAAGTAATTGAATTTACAAGTAATTGAGATGGGAAAGTATGAAGAGATTTCCCTCCGCGTTTCGTTTATTAGAGGCTGACCTATCTTAGGTTACTCTCACGACTTTATGGCATGAAGGTTCCCAGATCATCACAATTTACTCTACGGGAAATTAATCCGGTCTTTCAACTAGAGCGAATCTGGGTGGTGTCTTTCCTGAGCCTCGTTGGAATTAGTCTCCCTACGAGTCCAATTATCAAACACCTATAGGATAGCCTTCTGGTGGAGAAACCACACAACATACATTCACATACAACGTGTCTTACCGTATGGAAATGATGACATGTGCAAAGCACTTTAATATAACAAGCAGATATAGTGTGAAGCACTAAGTGCAGTATGTAAATGCATTCGTACACATCCATCTAAATGTAAATGCAACATCCACACACAAGCGTATAACAGTTTTGAAATGATTGTAATAGCGGCTTAAGCCCTCTTACTGGATGTCCCCAACAGAGTCGCCACCTGTCAACGTCGGGATTTTTATTGTCCCTTTTCTATTCTTGTCTTTTTGTGTTCTCATGTTAGGTGAGATTTGTTTGAAAAAATAAGTTTTAAAAATGTCCGACATGTATATGTTGACGATTGGACTGTAAGAGTGGCCAGTTGGTATTTTTAAATGGTTGCACCAACTCAACCAAGAAAAGGTTTATACATTGACCTAGTGATGTAACACTGCTTAACTGGTCTATGAAACCGAGATTTGTTAGGGTCCGGCGGCTTGATTATGCGAGGAAAGGTGTTAGGCACCACCCCAACATCCGTGTGTTACCACGGTAACCGCCACTTTTCAAATTAAACTGTTATATGAATGTTGGGGGGGAGGGATCAATGTTCAATTATCTGGAAGTAGTGCTATGCCACGTTTGCACCTATATACAAAGGGTTTGAATTTTGTATAAAAGTTCAGGTTTAACAAGATATATCAGTGATGTTTTGTAAAAGAGGTTTTTCAAACCCTTATGCTCAATAGTAATTGAGGCCTTTAATACTTCCATTTTATTATATGTATTCGACTTGATTGCTTTTATTTTTGAGATGTGAGTAAATATATATATATAGAGAGAGAGACGATCAACCGCCACAAAGTAAACTTCAGGCGGGACTAAATGTAAATAAAGCAGTAAATGGCCACGAAGTAAACTCCAGGCCTAACAGAAATGTAAATATATATATATATAAGCTGTAAATGTACCGAATATATATTGATATATATATATATATATATATAAAAGCAGTAAACGCACCGGATATTATATCCAAGCTCAATCAAACAGAGTTTGATGATAACAATATATATATAAGTATTTATATATATATAAAAGCAGTAAACGCTTCGGATGTAAATTCAGGCTCAATCGAGTCATAACTCAATGATGTTAGTGTGTGTGTGTATATATATATATATATATATATATATATATAAGTATATATAAACAAAAGAAATAAAAAAAATCCACGGACCGAAGTCTGGGCAGACGCACATAACACGACTCTCAACGTGAATAACTGTGTGTGACAAAAGTGGAGAAAGGCTTTAAAAATGTAAGAAGTCTTACAATGGGCTGCCAAGAAGACTTCAAATGGCTTTAAATGAATGAACACCCAGTTTCCACCAGTAAAATATGACAAAATACAAGCTCATAAGTGTATGAAAAGAGAAAGCACTCAGTTTATAGTGTGTATAGAGCAAAATGGTCAGGGCTTCCTCGCCTTTTCTCTTCTTAAAATGGCCACCCCAAGCCCTCTATTTATAGAGGGGGAATGAGTGTACTGAGGCTACAGGGGTGCTCCCCAAAATGGGCCCCACCGTCTCGAAGTACATGCACATATGTAACGCTTTGTCCGCTTGAACCTTCATAACTTTCAATCTGGGCATCCGATTGAGGCATATAATACCTTTTCAGAATGCTATTGTCGAGAGCTATAGAATGATATGGGAAAAGAGGTTGTACGGAGTCGGGAAGATAGGGCCATGCCTAGATCTTCAGGTCTTCAAATTAAATCTGGTGTGTTGTCTTGTGTAGTTGTCACTCAGGATTTTAGCTATGGTTCTTGTTGGACACTTACATGTAGTATGTATGTTGAAATGTTTTTGAGATGATGCAATGTGGGAACGAGGTGGCAAAATGATGTTTTTGCCCCTCGCCGGGGTTATCTCTGAGATTGGGCTACTATAAGTGTTAAATGTCCTCAGGGTTGTCTCTGAGGTGTGACTGGCCTCTCGGGGTTATCTCCGGGGTTGGAACTGAGTGCCTCGGGGTTATCTCCGAGGTTGAAGCTGATTGTTGGGGTTTGGAACAAGTTGTTCCTGGGTTATCTCTAGAACTGTAACTGCATTCCTCGGGATTATCTCTGAGGTTATAACTGGAACTCTCGGGGTTTTCCCAGGGATGGGATGGAGTATCTCGGGGTTGTCTCCAAGATGGAAAACTGAGGATTCATGGGTTATCTCCGGAACTGGAACTGCATTCCTCGGGGTTGTCTCCGATGTTGAAACTGAAACTCACGGGGTTGTCTCCAGGACTGAAACTAGGTATCTTGGGGTTGTCTCTGAGATGGAAAACTGAGTATCCCGGGGTTGTCTCCGGGATTGAGCTGAGTTGACCTCCAGGGTTATCTTTGGAAGATGATTCTGCCCTCTTGTAAGGTTAGCAACAAGAATGAAAAATTGTGAGTGTCTACACACGACATTAATTATTTATGCATACGTGAGAAGTCACTCAGTTATACTCAATTATTGCTACAGTAATTGTTGTATAATATCTCTCATATTATTGATTCAATTATTGTCATAGTATCATCTGCATAATTTTTTATATTATTAAATCAATAATTGAGACAACAAAGTTATTCATATTATTATTTGTGTTATTGACGATGTCTAGAAAGTTATGTTGAGGAAAGGGGTTTGGTCACCTAATTGCGCGCCAATAGGGAGAAATCCTTTTCGGAAAGCCCCCTCTTTCCTAGGAATGATCTGGTTGTTAAATATTGTGAGTTATAATATTAATGATGAATAAGTTCATGTTGATTAAAGCTGAAATTATTGATAAAAAATATATTTCCATTGTGTTGGGATTATTAGTGTTAGTCGAAATCGATATTTATTTTGATAATAATTGATTTCTAGATGTTAAATTAACCAAACGGGTAATTAATAGGATAAATGAGAAATTAATTGCTATTAGTTCACATGCAAATTACTGTTGGTTCACATGTATGGAACTAGTGATTCACATGCATATACTATTAGGGGAGGTGGTGCAAGATTTATAATACTTGAAGGACTAAATTAAAAATGGAGGTTTAGATGAAGGTACTATACTGTAATAATTCGAGCCCCTAATTGTGCAATTATCGAAACTATGTTTTCCTATACATAAGATCTCATTCTTCTTTCATTTTCACCAATTCACTAAGACTCACAAGAGCAATTATAGAGAGAGCAGCTATAGAAAGAAAGAAGAAGAATATTCTGCTACTTCACTATTGCAGTATCCAGCCTTCTACTAAGGTAAGGGATATTATTATTTTTTCAATAATCGTATGAAATAATATTTTCTTCCATACTCTATAGTATAAGTAATATTATTTCGTTTCGTATTCCTACTCCTACACTCATTTTGTTAAACTATTGTTTCTATACTCTGTGAAATTAGTAGAATATCCTTGAAATTTGTGTTTCATCTAGTATCGTTTCACAAGGATATTTTTCTGAACATTCTTGTTAAATTTTAAGCTTTTCATGCCAGAGTACTATTCACGGAGTACTATTCACAAAGTACTATTCATGGCATACTATTCACGAAGTACTATTCACGGGGTACTATACACAAAGTACTATTCTCAAAGTACTATTCCCAAAGTACTATTCATGAGGTACTATTCACTCAGATACTATTCACCTGGGGTACTATTCATGACAAAAATTGATTTCTTTTCTGTCCAAATCATTTTTGATACAATATTATTCTTGAATTTTACTCCACAAAGCAGTATCATGTTGACAATTTGGACATTATTAAATTGTGGAAAAATTAAATTATAAATCTTTAAAAATTTATCCTTTGCTTTCTTTTAATTGAATTCTTATATCATTGTCATCATCATCATGCTTATATTGCGATGAAAGTCATCTTTGGCTTACGTGCATAGATGGACTGTTGATTGGTATGATTATAACCAGGGATTATTCGGTATAATCATGACCCGTAATGTTACAAATGATGTGGTAAAAGTCCTCATTGGTCCGTAGTGCATTGATGGACAGTTGTTGGCATGATCATGACAATTGGTGATTACACGAATATTCTTGGCCCGTAGTGCATGGATAATTCATGGACGTGATACTAATGAATATCCTTGGCCCGTAGTGCATGGATAATTTCGTGATGTAGATTATTTTTTGAGCTGAGTCTCAACAGTAAAATTGATGATAAACTTTTTAAATCATAGAAGATAGTAGCTATCATGCTCTACTTGACTCTTGTAATGGATTGCTTGTTCTGCTGCATTTAAACTTGTTGTTTATTAGTTTAACACTATTGAAGTCTAACGATAATTTATTCTGCATTATCTTAGTCATAATATTTCTTACAGAGCTAGTTGAGCTTACCCTTTTGCTTTCATTGTTCTCCTTAGGAAATGAGAACATAGCCGGGACTAGTCGGGGAACGGAGTGATGGTCCGAGATGGTGGCTATAGTATTCCTCATTATTCTATGAAATAGTGTGATAATAAATATAATGAGGACTCCATTTGAGTTTGGATATTGTCTAGAAGACAATATTCGTGTAAAAACTCTCAGCTACGCTTTTGTCGTATTGTATAAAAGAAGTTTGTATTTGATTTCTGTAACAAGTATTTGGCGACTTAGAATGGGTGATGTATACCTATTTTGGGGGTGTCACAGTTGGTATCAGAGCTTAGGGATATGATGCTTGGCTGAGATGTGAGACTAAAACTAGGAGGGGAGGGATGGGTTAATCCTTCGCTAGTATGACCTACCTAAGTTTATTTGTTATTTAATTGGTCGGTCAGAGTATAGGGATAATATGTGACATGTCAATTAACCCTTTTTTGTGGTAGTATTTGAAAATGGAATCTAAAAATGTCGAGTTAAGCAATGGAGCACATGAGACCGTTGAGTCACCAACGATCAATAACCAGGATAACATGCATCAGAAAGGAAATAATCCTCAGGTAAACAACAACACCGACCAAATGATGAACGATGGAATGTTCAAAGGCTTTATGCAATTCATGGAACATCAAGCGAGAGAGACTCATGTTCAAAATGCAGGTGGAAACACTGGCAACTCTCGGATAGCCACTACTAAGCAGTTCAAAGAGCTGGGACCACCGTAGTTCTTGGGTAAGCCAGAAACACTTAAGGCGGAGACGTGGATAAAGCAGATCACCAAGATATTTGATGTCTTGGGATGCTCCGAGGAGCAAAATGTGATGCCCCCAAAATAGGTCCAATCCATCCAACCTATTCTGAGTCGCCAAATACATGGTATAGAAAACAACTACAACTTTATTACTACAATTATCGTGCAAAATACAACAACACATATATTGTGAGTTTTGATACAAATATATACCAACTGTGACTCTCATCCCAACCTTGGATAGTACGTCACAATGGCACCTTACATAAAGGTACAGTCAAAAACTGTTTTAAAAATTAAAATCTTTGGGAAGTGCTCAAGGAAACCTTCGTACATGGGAGGCCATGCGTCTAGGTTATAATAGATATCATATGTCCAAAGAATTATCCTTGGTTGACCCAATAAACCCCAAAGAAAAATGAGAATATTACTATCATGTTCTTTCCAATGGTGAGTCTTCTCTTGACATATAATTATCTCCATTGTCTCCAATTGAAAATTATATTTTAACCAAACTCCAAGGTTATATAGGTAGTGCTTTCGTAGATATACTCAAAGAAATGGATGTGCACAACCCTCGCATCTTATGATAACACAAAAGTCGTAGGTCATTAGACATCTTGTATGATAGTGGCAAAACACCCTTCCAAAGTTGGGTTCACCTCACCCTATTCGGTTCACCAAAATCAACGGTTAAATGACGTATAAAATACGACACACTTATCTCAATTTCTTAATAAAATTATTTCCATACTATTTAGGGAGAACCTCAATAGCTATAGACCACCGTTCTATTCCCTTGTTACCCCCGCTCGACCCAGCTACACTCTTATTACATGAAAGGAATTGTGAAGCAAAAGGGTGAGCACAAATAACCCACTAAAGAATATCATGACTAAAGATAATTAAATTATCAATAGCCTTCGTCAGTAATAAATCAGAGATTTAGAACATATGGTAGATGATAAAACTTTTCAACCATTGTTGCAGCGGAACGGGCAATCCATTAGAAGAGTCAAATAGACCATAGAGTCTATTATATTCTCTATGTTAAAAGTCCACCAATAATGTTTTATCCCTGTAACATCAATCAACAGTTCCTGTCCACAATCATGTGAATAACTCATAATCATATTTGTGGTTCTAAATTCCTCTTCTCATCCAAGACGAATATAATTTTCATCACATACCTTTACCTGAAACATCAAAGATCACGATTATACTAAATCACAGTTCCTGTTCATAATCATACTAATAGTTTCATCTTTGCACTACGGGCCAAAGATATTCATTAACAGTTCATCTTTGCACTACATGCCAAATATATTCAACAACAGGTCATCTTTGCACTACAGGCCAAAGATATTCAACAACAGGTCATCTTTGCACTACAGGCCAAAGATATTCAACAACAGGTCATCTATCAATCAACAGTTCTTCTTTGCACTACATGTCAAAGACATAAAATTGTAAAACCAATAAACAACAGTCCATCTATGCACTACGGGCCAAAGATGACTTTCATCACAATATAAGCATGAGGATCATGACAAGGATATAAAGAATCAATCACATGAGATAAAGGATAAATTTTAAAGACTTTAACAATTTAATTTATCCGAAATTCAATAATATCCAAATTGTCAATATGATACTTTGCTTTATGGAGTAATATTCAAGAATAATATTATATCAAAATGATTTGAGCAGAAAAAATAATATTTCAACAAATATTTAACGAAGATAATAACATTATTCATTATATTATAAACTCCATTTAATATTATTCATTATATAATAACATTAAATTCATTTACTAATATTATTAATCATTAAATAATATTTTAAATCAATGAGTTCGTAACACCTTAATCCAAACGTTATAAATCACTTAATAGTCTCATAATCTAATATTATTAATATTACCACAATAATTAATCATTTCTTAAACTTATAAATAATTTATTTTAATTATTTACACATTACTAATTAATGTATTTAATCATTCTAAAATGCCAAACTCATAAGATTTCATCACCAATAACCAAAACTCTCATCAAAAATCTGCATATACCTTATATAGGATTCTCAAGGCATAAAATACTATTTTCTAATTTTCTTACTTCACATAACATATTTAATTCATTTATTCATAACTAGTCTATTTTCAAGAAAAATACCAAATCAGTCCCAGAAAATTTTTTTATCTAGGATTTAGCAGAATATAGTCTCATATTGAACATATATTTTTCTTAGAATTTCTAAAATTCATTTACTATTTTTCATATGGCCAAAACTATCGAATATTTAGATATTTATCATAAACTGTACTTTTGTCCAAAAATTTCGAAATTTACAGAGTATACTGCTGTTATATACATGTACTCCCAATAAAAATTTCATCAATTTTGGAGTTAACCACAAGGAGTTATAAGGGTTTACTTTTAAAATAGTCTTTTCCCATAAAATTCATAACTCCTAATCTATACATCTAAAAATCGCCATTTTTGGACACAATCTAGAAAACTCATCAAATTATCATTTCAAATTTTTTTCAGAATTTTTGAGGGTCGGAAAAATTACGAAGCCGAAAAACATAATAACCCTTACAATCCCTTACCTCAAAAGAGTAGTATTTCTGACTGAAATATCGGATGTAAAGTGGAATAAAACTTGCACTGAATAGCAATTCTCAAAGTATCTAAATACTAACAAAAATACGCTCGATAATATATAGAGAGAAAACTTATGTTTCTAGTGTGATTTTTAATTCTAACTTAAGCGCCTATTTATAGAAAAATGTTAGAACGTCATAGGAGACTAAAATAATAAAATATTATTATTTATTTTCTTTCCTACGTAACCTCCTTTTTTGAAAAAGCCAAGCATGCCATCTTGGAATATTTTTGCAGCCCACATGTTTCAAAACAAAAGTGGGTCACACTCACAATTTTATTAAAAATATTTAATTTTCAAAACTTCAACAATTCATATAAAATAGCCATTTTATCAGAAAAAATACAAATTTTATGTCCATTCCATACGAAATTGAATTTTCTACAACTTTGTAGCTTTAAGTTTTTCCAAATTCCAAATAAAAAATATCCGAAATTCACATACGGACGATTCAACACCTCTTAAAATTCATAACAAATCATACGTTAAATTTTAATGTTTCAAAATTTGTGGACATATACTCAACTTATATATGTATAACATATCCAAAAATTACAACGATCCAACGGTCGGATTAAAATTATAACTCACACAATAGAGATTTAAGAACACCGATTTGATTTTTAATACCTCTATTCTGATATAACACCTCAACATTAATTCATTCAATTATATCCACATAAAAATAAATATTTTCTTCATTTATATCCACATAAAATAAATATTTTCTTATCATATAAATCAATAAATAATTATTTACAATAATATTACAGAATCACAATAATGACAACCAGGACGTTCCCAGAAAAGAGGGGGCTTTCCGATAAAGATTTCTCCTTACTAGCGTGCAATTAGGTGACCAAACCTCTCCTTGACAGAACTTTCTAGACATTGCCAATAATGTTATCTAATAATATTATTCAAATAATATGAATTATTGATATGATAATGGGAAATACTGTGTAGTGACATTTATTGAAACAACAATAATATAAAATATCAACGCAGCAATAAAATAAAATATTGAACAGTAATTACTGTAACAATTATTGAGTAGTGCCTTCTTACGTAAGAATAAATAATTCAAAGATACTGTGTAATACCGTGTGCTACTATGTAACCACGCGTATTATTGTATTTTAACCACCGGGTATTCCAATAGTGTTAACAGTAACAACTACGCCGTTATTTATAAACTCTCAAACTTGTCATTTTCTTTATCCGACAGTTATTCTGTTATGGGGCCCACAAATGGTTGCGCCTTCGTACGAATATTCCCCGACAACAAGAATATTCCACGACCAAACGAATATTCCCCGACAACAATGAGTATTTTATAACCACTTGCTTATTTTGTAAACTTTACATATATCACCCTTAACTTTAACTTTTTATCAATTTAACCATTTACTGAATAATAATTATAAAACAATTGAATACTTTTATTTCATAAAATTCGGGGTCTTACGCAAAAGGTTCCCTTTGCCACCTTCATGTTGTGAGGAGAGGCAGATTACTGGTGGAAATCTATAAAACGTACTCAACCTACTGCACTAAAGATGTCTTGGGAGAAGTTCCAAGAATTGTTTAACGATAAGTACTTTCCCAAAAGTATTCATCATATGAAGGAGATAGAGTTCATCAAGTTGGAGCAAAATAATATGACTGTGTCACAATACGAGGCTAAGTTTGCGAAGTTATTCCGGTTTGCATCCCATTTGGTAGATAATGAGGAGTGTATGACGTGGATGTTTCTAAGAGGTTTGAAACTCGAGGTACGTCAATACCTCATTTCTCACAAACTTTACTTGTATTCAGATGTTGTGAATAGGGCTCAGTTATTGGAGCGCGATAATGAGTCAACCCAACCAAGAGAGAGCAGTCGGCAAAATAATAATACCAATGGTAGCAGTCATCGAAGCGGTGACAACAAACGTGGAGGGAATCAACATGCCAAAAATGGTAACCACTTCGGTGGTAATCATGGCCAAGACAATAGAAGTTGAAATTTCAAGAAGAGAAGATTCAACAATAGTGGAAAGACGTCAGCACCAGCACCTGTTGTTAAAGAAGGAGAACGACCACCGATCATATGCTTCAAATGTGGAGGGGAAGGACATATCAGTCCAAACTGCATGATGCAGTCCAAAGCGTGTTACAATTATAGAAGAGAAGGTCACCTAGCCCAATTTTATCGTGCAACGAAGTCAAGTCTAGTTGGGATGGTGGCACCAAAGGTCATCCCAGACAAGACAAAGTCGGTAGGTCAAGGGAGAGCATTTGTCGTGACCTCCCAAAAAGTGAGGAACCCGAACGAACTTATCACGGGTAAGCTAATCATAAACTCTTACATAGTCTAAACCTCATTTGATACCAGTTCTACCCATTCTTTTATGTCTCCTACTTGTGCTTAACATTTAAATTTAACTCCAGAGAAATTAGACCTTGACTTATCTGTTGAAACTCCGTTAGGAGAAACCTTCATTACATCCACTATTTATAAGTCTTGTTTGATTCAAATCGGTAACCGCACATTACCTGTCGATCTTATCTCTTTGAAAATACTTGCATTTGATGTGATTTTAAAGATTGATTGGTTAACTACACATTATGCTAAAATTGATTGTTTTCATAAGGTTGTTAGCTTTCATATTCCTAACCAACCTATTATACGAATTCAAGCAACCAAACCACTAAAGTCAATCACTGTCATAACAAACCATAAAGCTATTCGTTTATTAAAAACGGATGTCAAGTTTTCTTAGCTCATGTCACAGATTACAAAAATATGTCAGATTTGAATGATATTCCTATTGTGAATAACTTTCCTGACGTATTCCCTAAAGAACTTCTTGGCCTACCCCCGGAGCGTGAAATCGAGTTTGGTATTGAACTTGAACTCGGTATAAAACCCATTTCTAAAGCCCCATATCGAATGGCTCCTATTGAACTTCAGGAGTTAAAAACCCTACTACAGGAATTGTTAGACATCAGTTTCATTCATCCTAGTACGTATTCTTAGGGTGCTCTTGTTCTATTCGTAAAGAAGAAAGGTGGAAGTATGCGACTTTGTATTGATTATCGGGAGTTGAATCATATCATCATCAAAATATAGGTACCTGTTGCCTCGCATTGACGACCTGTTTGACCAGTTGCAAGGCGCTAAATTCTTTTCAAAGATCGATCTTCGTTACGGATATCACCAGTTAAAGATTAAAACTGATGACATTCCAAAGACTACTTTTAGAACTTGGTACGGCATTATGAATTCTTAGTCCTGTCTTTTGGATTGACTAATGCTCCAGTTGCCTTCATTGATATGACGAACCGAGTATTCAAGGAATATTTGGATCATTTTGTGGTTGTCTTTATTGATTACATTCTCATATACTCCAAAAGTCGTGAAGATCATGAGCAACACTTGAGGCTGATACTCCAAAAGCTTCATTAAAACAAGCTATACGCCAGGTTAAAGAAATGCGAGTTCTAACTTGAGGAAGTAGCATTCCTTGGGCACGTGATATCAAATCACAGAATATCTGTTGACCCAACAAAGATTGAAGCAATACAAAGTTGGGAGCAACCTAAGTCAGTGATCAAAGTATGTAGCTTTCTGGGCTTAATTGGTTATTATCGGAGATTCGTGGAAGGATTTTCTCAAATCGCTACTCCATTAACTCAGCTGACTCGAAAAGATATAAAATTTAGTTGGAGCGAGGAATGTGAGATGAGTTTTCAAGAAATCAAGAGGAGACTCATTTCAGCACATGTTCTGACAATACCATCTGGTTCGGAGGGATTTATCATAGCCTATGCCTCACGACAACTCAAAGAATATGAGAGGAATTATCCTACTCATGATCTAGAGGTGGCAGCTGTCGTTTTCGCGCTTAAAATCTGGAGGCATTACCTGTAGGTGGAGAAAGTGGAGATCTATACAAATCATAAAAGCCTCAAATATTTCTTCACCCAAAAGTAGCTCAACATGTGACAACGAAGTTGGCTTGAGCTTTTAAAAGATTATAATTATACCATTCAATACCATCTTGAAAAAACGAACGTAGTAGCTGACGCATTGAGTAAAAGATCATATGCGGGTACGAGTGAGATATTGTCAATGCAAAGGCCCATTTTGTATGACTTACAAAGGATGGAGATAGAGTTAAAGACTCCAGGGACCCACATGATGATGGCAAATATACGAGTAAAATTAACTTTAATTGATAAAGTTAAAGCTGCTCAAGCTACAGACTTGGAGCTGATGCGTATGAGGAAGAAAGTATAAGAAGGTGCTATCCTGGAAGCGAGAATCGATGAAGAAGGAATACTTCGAGTCAACTCCAGACTTTGTGTTACTAACAACTCTGACTTGAAGTATAAAATCATGATGGAGGCGCACAACACACCGTTTCCAATCCATCTTAGAAGTACCAAAATGTATCGTGATCTTCGACATACATTTTGGTGGAGTAATATGAAGAGAGAGATCGCAGAGTTTATCTCAAGGTGTTTAACTTTTCAACATGTCAAGGTGGAGAATCAAGTACCAAAAGGTCCATTGCAACTGCTTGAAATTCTAGAATGGAAGTGGGAGCACATTACTATGGACTTCGTTACTGGTCTTCCCAATGTTTCTCAAGGCATAGATGCGATTTGGGTCATTGTCGATAGACTAACCAAGTCTGCTCATTTCTTACCTATACGAGAAACTTATTCACTTGAACGGCTTGCTCGTATGTACATAAATGAGATTGTAAGACTACATGCTATGCCAGTATCCATAGTTTCTGATCGAGACCCAAGATTCACCTCACAATTTTGGGTTAGTTTGTAAAAAGCTATGGGCACAGATTTATGATTCAGTTCGGTATATCATCCTCAAACAGACGGGAAGTCGGAGAGGACTATTTAAACTCTTGAAGATCTATTAAGACTTTGTGTCCTTGACTTTAAAGAAAGTTGGGATAAGTTCTTGCCATTAGTTGAATTCTCCTACAACAACAATTATCAAGCAAGTATTGTCATGGCTCCATTCGAGATGTTGTATGGACGCAAGTGTCATTCTCCAGTATGCTGGGATGAGGTGGCTGAAGCAACGTTTTTGGGACTGAAATTGGTACGCATGACTACGGAAAATATTCAAATGATCTGACAATGTATAAAGACCTCACAAGATCTACAAAAGAGTTATGTTGATCTTCATCGAAATGACGTGGAATTCAATGTTGGAGAGCATGTGTTGTTATGTGTGGCTCCATGGAAAGGAGTTACGAGATTTGGAAAGAGAGGAAAGCTAAATCCTCGATTCATTGGGCCATTCAAAATCCTCGATCGAGTAAGAACTGTGGCCTATAGACTCTCCTTACCGCCAAGTATGTCTCGTGCTCATAACGTTTTTCATATATCTATGTTACGAAAATATGTCAAAGACCCGAACCACATTATTGATTTAGAACCAGACGAAATAGCGGAAGATTTAATATATGAAGAGGTACCTATTAAAATCTTGGATAAGAAAGAGCATATTCTACGCTCCAAGGTTATATTTTAAGTCAAAGTTTTGTACAGAAACCACGATGTTGAGGAAATGACCTAGGAGTTGGAATCTGAAATGAAATCAAGGTATTCTCACCTCTTCGACATACCAGGTACATACCCCAATTTCGGAGACGAAATTTCATAAGAAGGGGAGGTTGTAAGACCCCAACTTTTATAAATAAAGATTATTTTTTTTTCTCGAAATATATTTTTGAATATTATGATGTGGATTTGATATAATGTTATAATTGTGGGTAATATTTATAAATTTTGCAAAGTAAACAAGTTGTTATAAAGTATTCGATTGGTCGGGGAATATTCATTTTAACAGGGAATATTCGTATGATGGCACAATCATTGGTGGACTCCACAATAGAATTATTATCAAAGTTAGAAAACGATAGAAATATCTTTTTTATAAAAATAACAACGAAAATTTTACCGTTAAACTGTTGAAATACCCGGTGGTAAAAGTATAGTAATACACGTGGTTGCATAATAGCACACGGTATTGATTATTGGTGCGTACGTGAGAAGTCACTCAGTTATACTCAATTATTGCTACAGTAATTGTTGTATAATATCTCTCATATTATTGATTCAATTATTATCATAGTATCATCTGCATAATTTTTATATTATTAAATCAATAATTGAGGCTAGCAGTTATTCATATTATTATTTGCATTATTGATGATGTCGAGAAAGTTACATCGAGGAAAGGGGTTTGATTCGATAATCATGCTATGAATAGGGAGAAATTCTTATCAGAAAGCTCCTTCTTTCCTGGGAATGATCTAGTTGTTAAATATTGTGAGTTATAATATTAATGATGAATAAGTTTGTGTTGATTAAAGATGAAATTGTTGATAAAAAAAATATTTCCATTGTGTTGGGATTATTAGTGTTAGTGGAAATCGACATTTATTTCGATAATAATTGATTTCTGGATGTTAAATTAACCAAACGGGCAATTAATCGGGTAAATGAGCAATTAATTGCTATTAGTTCACATACAAGTTACTGTTGGTTCACATATATGGAACTAGTGATTCACATGCATGTACTATTATGGGAGGTGGTGCAAGATTGATAATACTTGAAGGACTAGATTAAAAATAGAGGTTTAGATGAAGGTATTATACTGTAATAATTCGAGCCCCTAATCGTGCAATTATCGAAACTACGATTTTCTATAAATAGCAGCTCATTCTTCTTTCATTCTCACCAATTCACTAAGACTCACAAGAGCAATTATAGAGCAATTATAGAGAGAGAAGTTATACAGAGAAAGAAGAAGAGTATTCTGCTACTTCACTATTGGAGTATCCAGCCTTCTACTAAGGTAAGAGATATTATTTTTTTTCAATATTCGTATGAAATAATATTTTCTTCCATACTCTGTAGCATGTAAGTAATATTATTTCGTTTCGTATTCCTACTTCTACATTCATTTTGTTAAAGTATTGCTTCTATACTATATGAAATTAGTAGAATATCCTTGAAATTTATGCTTCATCTAGCTAGTATCGTTTCACAAGGATATTTTTTTGAACATTCTGGTTAAATTTTAAACTTTTCATGCCGGAATACTATTTACGGGCACCACTACAAAGTACCAAATAGACAACACTTAAACTACAACGTTTTTTATAAAAACGTTGTGGTATTTTTTTATAACATTTTTTAAAAAAATATTGTAGATATATATGCAAAAATGTTATTTATTTAAAAGGGCATTTTTTGGTGTTAACTAGATAACATTTTTTTTTAAATTAAAACAAGCTTCAGATCTATTTTGTTCTCTCTTCTCTGTACTTTCTCTTTCGTCGACTTCCCGACTCTCTCTCTCAAATCCACGACTTCCCCAACTCTCTCTCAAATCCACGACTATCATCAAATCGGCATTTAGTTTTTCCAATTTCACTGTTCAGAATTTTGAATTCGACGATCTAGGGTTTAAGGAACTGGTTCGGTCAATGAACGGGTACAAGGAAGAACAGCAGCAGCAGGGGAATGGGAAATCAAAATCATCGGCTCTGATTACCCGAGATTTGCTGGGTTGTTGTTCCACCATTGATTCTAAAGAATTAGACCTGGACTTGCAAGTTCCTTCTGGGTATGAAAAGTTGCTCGATTTGAAGGTACCCTAATCTTCACTGTTGGGTTGTTTACAAAATTTGGTAAAAAAAAGTTGTGTTGGGGAATATTTTAAAAAAAAGTTCCTTCTAGACCTGGACTTGCTTGTTGCAACAACGAATCAGGGTTTGTGCTAATCTGATTTTCTCTCTCTACTTTTGAATTTATACTCCTAATAATTAGTTTGAGATTTCCTTATTGATTTGATAGACACAATTACGTACATTTCTGGCTTGTAATGATTTTCTGTTTTGTATGGCTTGTTATTTTTAGCTAATTTTTAATATTTTGGCTGCTTAATTTTAAATAATTCTGATCATTTTGTTTGTTTTTGTTGTTGTTTGATGGTAAAATTAGGCATTGTTGAGTTATTTTGAGTTGGTATTGCGAGGAAAAATGGTGTTGGGGAAGAAATGTAGGTCGCGCTCAAATGAAGGATTAGGGTTAGCATTTGTGAGGTATACTCGGTCATTTGTGAGGAGGAGGGGTGGTATGTTGGATAATACGGAGATTGATTTTGATTGCACTGTTATAACACCAATTAAGAAGCATTGTAATGAGAACTTGAATTTGGGGTCTGAGAAATCTATGATTGAAATGCTGCCGCAAGACATTCTGGTTAGTACTACTAAATTCATTGGTAAAATGTTTATTTATAGGTTTGATTGAGCTGTAGTGGTAATTTTTGGTATTTTTGTATAGCAGATTAGGGTATTATGTGGTGTGGAACATGATGATTTAAAGAGGGTAGTCCATGTATCGAAATCTTTTTGGAATGCTGTTCATTTGGAGGATTGCGGTGAGTTTGATGAGGTTGAAGCTCCAAATGCACCAAAGCAGTGGAGGATAACTTAGTCTCGATTGATTGGGCAGAAGGCTGAAGAAGGGTGGTCAAGGAGAGAATTATTTATGGAAATGGAAACAGAGATATGATATTGAGTTTGTAAGTAATTCGATTTAAGGTGTTGTTTAATTAAGTTTCAAATATAAAAAGTACTTCTTGAAAATCTTCACAATACTCTTACAAATGTAAAAGCATAATGAAAACAAAACAAGAACTAACCCTGCTTACAAACTTCTCTTTTTGTTGTTATAGCATTCTGGAATACTCCTACTCTGTTTCTGTTGTCTCTCTATTAACTTATTCAAATGAGAGAGCAGACAGAGGAACATTTGCAGGAATCCAGACCCAGAGAAATTACAGAAGAACCAACTGAGCTATAGAACTCTTGGCTGGTTGAAGACGTGATTTGGCAGTTCCTCCAGAGACTATTATTTTTGCCACCAGTTCAGAGCACAGCTTTCTCAAGGCCGTTGGTAAAATATTCTAAACTTTTTTCTCTCTATTTCCCATTTCAACTCTATTACTTTTAAAAGGAAAAGAAAAGAAAAAAGTAGGTATAGTTGTCAATTTTTTTTTGATAGCAGATGGTTCTTGCTCGAGTTATGATGATAATAACTTTCATTTAAGTTATTCTGGGCATATAATACTTTCATACATATAAGTGTATTTCTTTTTGGGCTTTAAGTGTTTGAGAGGGGAGTGGGACTCTATGGATGCTTCTTGTTTTTTTGACGAAATTCAGACTTGCTGATACACCAATATTTGGAAACTCCTGATGGACCTATCTTTGAGAGCAACGCTATTGCACGTTATGGTAGGCCATACACCAGCATTATGTTATTATTCCTGGTTATATTTTTTTAGTGGATCTTATTATTTTGACATATGCGCTGACGTACTGGTTGTATATGTCAATATTGACATATTGGCATATTGACATATCTTGACATATCTTATTAAGATCAATATAATATTGATAAGATCAATATGTTAATAAGATCAATATGTCAACATGACATATCCAACCGAGTGTTTGTATATATGTTTCTTTTTCACTTGTTGAATAAAAAATTCTCTATTTCTGTGTTTGCGCTAACCAGACTCATAAGTTATGAGTCTGGTTTTATTTTTGAAATTCTTGTTGATTTGGCCTTGCATAAAATTTGATGGTTTTCTGTACAACAGCTAACATTTTCTTTTCCTAGTATCCAAGTATGATGGATATTCTTTCTGTCTCTATCATTTTTCAATTTGTATGCCAAATAATAGGTTGTTTTGACATTGAAATCTTTTTAGGTTGTGGGGATTGCAATGAATGCTTCTACAGTTTCAGATGCTATCCGTAATGCTGAAATTAATGGAATAAAAAACTGTAGATTTGTCTGTTCAAAGGTGAGATTCAGGATTTTCCTACTTAGTTTGATTGTTAAATAGCCTGAAGTGAGTTGTGACATTGATGTCACCAAGACCAATCTTTACTAGACAAATATGATTTTAAAATTTATTAGTGATATCAGGTGTTGAGCTAAAAAACAATGAAGGAGCATCCGAGTGTAACAGAAATGGAGGCCAAGAAAGCCATGTTCAACAGAGCTGCACTTCAGAAAATGGAACTAATATTAAATTTAAAAATGTTGTCCCAATTGTGGATCCCCCACGTGTTGGACTTCATCCCACTGTAAGTAGTGGACTATTTTTATGCAGTATGTGCAGCCTCCATATTCCAACTATTCTCATTGAATATTACTTGGCCTGTTGCTAAAATTGAAGAATAGCTGAACCCAGTAGTTTGTTTACATGGGTTCTTTTTAGATGACGAACTACCACATTGTATTACCACGTAAATTAAAATTGTTTTCTTAAAATTTCTGGCTCTGTTCTTGCAGTCCACACCCATATTAATTATATGCTTCTTTTTGGATTTTGTTCCGTGTAAGTTTTCATGTGAACTATCGTGTTTTGATTTTTGTTTTCGGTGACTGCAGGTTATCAAAGCTCTGAGAACCCATCCACATTTAAGGTGGCTTGTGTTAGTTCTGGCATTGAACTAGTTTTATTATTGCTTATTTGTTGAAACTAATTTGTTGTTTCTCAAGATCCTGATTTACCAAATTTATTATTCTGCAGTTACATTTCATGCAATCCTGAAAGCCTAGTGGCCAACGCTATCGATCTATGCACACCATCCTCTACTGGAGTTGACTCCCCTTCTTTTCCATCAGGAGCTTTGGTTCAATTTCTTTGTTGTACGATACTTTCCTAACATACTTTTATTTCTTTTTCTTTCAGTAATTTTTCCTTTCGGTCTTTCTTACACTAGCTCAAGTATCCTGCTCCAGGAGCTCTAAAATCTGGCTGCACTGAACGAAACTAAACTGTTATTAAATTAAGTGGTCAATGACTCGGTATACAAGTTGTACCAATGTTTTCTTATAGGTAATATTGGCCCTATGTATGGGGATTGTTTAACTTTTTTCTGACACTGCTAATTGTGGATCTTGTTTATTCTTCAAAAGGTTCTTTTCGTCTCCACTTTTTTTCTATTATGTGAAATTAGATCAGTGCTTACTGGAAATATATCTTCTTATACTCTTCATCTGATTTTCATGTTATTTTATTTTTTGTCATTGAAGAAGGCAATTTGTCAATTATTCCTATGGTTTAATTGATAGTGTGTAATTCTGGCAAACTCATTAAGCGTCTTCTGTTCTGCAGCTATTTCACCAATACTCTTATCCTTCCGGTAGTTAATGGACCTACAGAGGGTCTTGCACTGATATATTTCAGTCATTTCTTTACAGCTATAGTTGGTATACCCACTTGCCAGCATATTTATAGTCATAGATATTTAGGGAATTACATCTAGATTTCACACAATGTGTTTTTAACATCATTTCCATTTCTCTTTCAGGGGCAGAGTGGTGGGCCCAATACTTTGTAAAATCTTTGCCCTTTCTGAATTGGGTTCCAATTATTAGCGGTAAGACATACCTTCATTTGAACATGTCAAAGTTATTGGTTAACTGTACTTTCTTTTGAAGGTGGTAAAAAGATGGTATGAGATGGTCAATGGGATAATCATTTTATCTTCTCTAGGAAGAACAAAGTTTAAGATGGTGCTAATATGACTGAAACCTTTTTTTTTGTTATATGATTGCAATGAACATGGAAGCACTTGTTAATTTTTTTTCAGCTGGTTCTCTTAGCATAATTTGTTTCTCTTTTGACGCTATTTTTATCAGCATACTTTGTTTCTCTTCTGCCACTACTATAGTTCTGTCTTCAGTGTCTTGGATAATAGACAGTAGTTTCCTGTGTTGTATATCTGGTGTTCGGTGTAAGTTTGATAGTAGATAGTAGTATTCTATGCGTTATCTAGTGTTCATTGCAAATACCATCTAATATCCAGAACTTTACTTGTAAAAATAAAATAACGAATTTTCTTATTTTGCGTGGCTTCAGTATTTTTAATCTATTTTTTATATAGCGTACTTACCTTCAATTTCTGATGCTAAAATACCCTCTTATAATTGGTCAGGGGATGCTGTTGTCAATATTTATATAAACCACGAAAAGAAGTTTGATTTTGTGGAGATGAGATCTGTTGAGGAGGCCAGTAATGCAATGGCATTAGATGGCCAGTATCTTGTGTTTTACAATGTTACAATGTTATCGTAAGAATTATGTTTATTTGGATATATAAATTTGGTTACAATGTTACAAATATTTATGGGATCAGATTTGGTATTCTTATGTTTTACAGTTATCTTGCAATACATCAGTTATTGGTCAGATTTGGTATCTTTTTTTTACAGTTATCTTGCCATACATCAGTAGCAGGACATTTATTTGAATATATAAATTTGGTTAGGAATTATGTTAAAAGTCATTCCTGTGATTGGTCAGTTATCTTGCCATATATACATCAGTACCAGGTCACATTTTTGGTGAACCACATCTTTTTTTTTTCCTTTTTTTTAATTTACAACATTTAAAAAACGTTGTCTGATATACTAAACAACAATATTTTTATCAAAAAAACTTTGTGGAATCATACCTTCTATAACGTTTTTAAGCACCTGTTAATTTTTGAAAAACAAATCTACAACGTTTGTTCTTAAAAAGCGTTGTGTATTGTGCTTAACTACAACGTTTTAAAAACGTTTTATAAGGGTGTCAAATAGACAACACCCTTAACCACGATGTTTTTCTGACTAAAATCACAACGTTTTTTCCGCGTTGTCTATTTACTATTTTGTATTGGTGGGGATATTATTCATAAAGTACTATTCACGGGGTACTATTCAGAAAATACTATTCATGGGGTACTATTCACAAAGTATTATTCTCGAAGTACTATTCATGAAGTACTATTCATGGGATACTATTTACTTGGGTAATATTCACCCGGGGTACTATTCATGACAAAAATTAATTTCTTTTCTGTCCAAATCATTTTTGATACAATATTATTCTTGAATTTTACTCCACAAAGCAGTATCATGTTGATAATTTGGACATTATTGAATTCTAGATAAATTAAATTATAAATCTTTAAAAATTTATCCTTTGCTTTCTTTTAATTGAATTCTTATATCATTGTCATCATCATGATGATTATATTGTGATGAAAGTCATCTTTGGCTTACGTGCATAGATGGACTGTTGATTGGTATGATTATAATCAGGGATTATTCGGTATAATCATGACTCGTAATGTTACAAATAATGTGGTAAAAGTCCTCATTGGCCCGTAGTGCATTGAGGGACAATTGTTGGCATGGTCATGACCATTGATGATTACACGAATATCCTTGGCCTGTAGTGTATGGATAACTCGTGAATGTGATACTAATGAATATCTTTGGCCCATTGTGCATGGATTATAAAGACCAAAAATTTCGAATAATTATATTTGTATTTTTTTATTAATTATTATGAATATTGGTGTCATGAATAATATTTTAAAATTTATGCGATATAGATTTAGCAGGATAGTCAATTTAAATTTTTAAGTTGACTAAGAATGAAAGTAAAGTCGGATGTGGTTCAAAACCCTAATTTTTTATTTTGAATAAGTAATGAGAATATTAATATAGTATTAATTATATTTCAGTGCTATAAGTATGTTTAGTATGTGTGTAATGTTAAGTTGTGGAATAGTTATGGAGCAGTATTAGACAACCTAGTATTAAACTGATAAAACCTAGTTCAAAAGTCAAATACAAGTTCAAGTCTGTTTAGTGACTGTGTTATATGATTAATGACAAGTATTATAGATTTTAATGTTAATTAGGGAAACCCTAATAACTAGAAACCCTGATTGCTAATTAGAAATCCTAATTGCTAAATTAGAAACCCTAAATATTAATATAGGAAGTTTAATGATAATTAGGAAACCTTAATCCTAATGTTCAAGCCTAGTATAATTAGTAAACCTAAATATAATTAAGAAACCCTAATTTGTAATTTAGAAAACTAATTAAATTTTCTATTTTAAACCCTAATTATAAAATCCTAAAAATCAATTTATAAAGCCTTAGGGTTAAACCCCAAGGGTTGGGGCAAATTACATGGAAGCCATTAAAATTATAAGCATAAAGACCAAATTGCCCTTTTCACATTCTTTAATAGATAACTTGCAAATCTTGCCATATAATTGAGTTGGTGACCAACTAAGATACACCATGTGCTGAAAATCAATACATATCAGCCACATTTCATCAGCCAAATGCATTATATCATGATATAAATAGATTAAGAGAGAAAAGTTCACATTTTTAGCTCATTAGTTCACAAATACACAACCAGGACCCCCCCTCTCTCTAAAACCATGAAAATCATCAGTGGACCAGTCCCCAATCAAGTATCTAGCACACCAAGAACAGTTCAGGAACCCTAGAATAGAGATTGATCAAAGTGAGGTATAAACCCTAACCAAGAATTCTGATCTTTAATGCTATGTTAGATCTTGTATTTTAATATGTTGTATTACATGTTAATAAGTGATCCGGGTTGTTATATTGTGGATCTATAACATCTAGTGCACGAAATTGAAGATTTTAAAAATCTGGAAAAACTTGAAAATATTGTCTGACAGTCGAATGTCAGGCCTCATAGATCAGTGCCTGTTATTTATTTTAGTGTTTTAAAAGTTTGTAGTTATAGTATGTTAGGTGGACTATGATCTGGAACTTGAATCAGGGTCAGATCATGTATATCTTACAAGTTATGGATGGTCAAAGTCCATTGACCGTTCATGACTTTATAATTCTAGGTAACCCAGAACTTGCCCAGAAAGCTCTGACAACTTGTTCATGCGTTCAGATCTCTCTTGTGTTTGTTGATTTATTCTTGTTGTTGTATCTAAGTTATAGTATGGTAGATGGACTATAGATTCAAGCATTTAGAACACCTAAACATCAAACAGGTTGGATATAGTGGATGGACAAAGTAGGTAGGACGATCACAAAGTCTGTTTTCTGGGTAACCCAGAAAACTTAAGAACATGTCTTCTGACATGGTTTGACCGGACAATATCTGGTGATTGTGTTGTTGTTAGACTGAGTTAGTGTAATAGATCTGTTCCTTGACATGTTGGCTACAATCTGAAGCCATTAGAAAACTAAATTATTACAAGGATAACAAGTTATGGAAGCCCAAAAGTGGCCACATGAACTGTTGTTATTTTCTGGGTTAACCCAGAAAATGAAGAACAACTCTGACAGCTTGTTCAAGGGTTTATATCTTCTAGATGTGTTATGATTTGACCTAGAAATTGCTATACACTTGTAGTATTACAACAATACTACAAGATTTGATCATTAGCTTGCCCAGAAATATTAAGATCTGATAATTATGTTTGGTCAAAGTAGGTACCTAGAAACTGATTATGAATATTCTTGAGGCTCAAGAACACAATAAAGCGACGAGGTTTACATCATTAAAGGCTTTAGCGACAGTTTTATTAATTTTAATTAAATTAATTTCTAAAAATCATTTAAAAATAGAAAATAATTTCTGAAAATTCCAAAATTAGTTTTACAAATTATTTTAAGTTATAAAATTAACTTTTAATAATTTGACATATTATTCATTATTTATTTGAATATTAGTGATATTAAATTTATTTAATAAATGTATTAAATAAATTGATTAAAAGTTATTTTAAATCATAATAAGGTATTTAAAAATATTTTAAGTTATAAAACATAATTTTAATATTTTAAGGTAAATTTCATTAATTATTTAATATTAATGATATTAGATTTATTTAATAATTATATTAAATAATCTAGTTAAAAATGATTTTAATATTATAAAAATCATTTTAAATGAAAATAAAGTGTTTAAAAATATTTTATGTTATAAAACAAATTTTAATATTTTAAGTAAAATTTCATTAATAATTTAATATTAATGATATTAGATTTATTTAATAATTATATTAAATAAATAGTTTTAAAATGGTCTTATTAATTTAAAAATCATTTAAAAGGATATAAATGATTTAAAAATATTTTAAGTTATAATAAATGACTTTTAATATTTTGATGAATAATACATTAATATTTAAATATTAATGGTAATTATTTAAAAATAATTTTAAATATTTTAAAAATCATTTAAGGGTAATATTAATACTTTAAAAATATTTTGAGTTATTATAAAGAACTTTAATATTTTGGCAATGGTTTCATTAATATTTTAATATTAATGATAATAAAATTATTTAATATTTAAATCATTTAAAAATGATTCCAAAGAGTTAGAAAATCGTGATAAATTATAATAATTATTTAAAAATTATTATAAGTCTATGAAAAATATTATGACTGATATTTGAATTATCTAGAATAATATTAAAGATACCGAATAGATCATAACCTATATAGTTTGTCTGTATAAGTGTTTGCCTATGTCCTAATGACATAGTCAGTACGTCATAACCTATATAATATTAAAGATACCGAATAGATCATAACCTATATAGTTTGACAAAGTCTGTCGGCTGCCCACCAATCATAGTCAGTACGTAGTTTTAAAATTTGAAATAGAATTGATATATTATTCAGTGTTGCCTCAGTTTACTTCACAACTATTATTTCGTTGTAGAAGTGCATTTCAAAGAAAACATTTATTTCTTTCAACTAAAGTTTATTATCTGCTATTACTTGATGGGCAATCAAATGCTCATTCTTGCTTTAAATTTAAATGTTTTCAGCTAAGCGTGAACGACCTGAAGGTTCTCACAAGGACAAAGGAAAGGAAAAGCTGGCAGAATAAGTTTATGGTATTTTATGTAATAGTTAGACTTAAATTAAGACGATAATATTTATTAATTATCATGTAATAAAATGTTTTAAAGGTTGTGAACCTGGGATTAGACAACTCTGATATGTACATTAAGTTTAATATTTATATTATTATTATTATTATTATTCCGCTCAAAGAAATGATATCGTGAAGCATCAGCGTCACATGGATAATTTAGTGATGTGGATTATTTATTGAGTTGATTCTTAACGATAAAACTTTTTAAATCATAGAAGATAGTAGATGTCATGCTCTACTTGACTCTTTTAATGGATTGCTTGTTCCGCTACAGTTAAACTTGTTATTTATTAGTTTAACACTGTTGAAGGCTAACGATAATTTATTCTACATTATCTTAGTTATAATATTTCTTACTGGGCTAGTTGAGCTCACCCTTTTGCTTTCATTGTTCTCTTCAAGATATAAGAATGTAGACGGGACTAGTTGTTGGGTAAAATCTAGTTACGCACAACACGCAAGTATACGTGGTCATCAAGTAATATAACAGTAAGTAGATTATTGTTCCCACAGAGATTAGCAAGAAATTAACCCTCATAATTATCAGCTTCCTATTAATTCAAATTTTATTAAACTATCCAATTTAAGAATTATAATTATAAAAACTAAATATATTAAAAATACTAAAATCACAAAACAATCATAAATCTTAAAAACTGAAATTTCAAACAAATATTAGAGAATTAGGCTTACAACTTCACTCTAAGCTTCACTCTGATTATTTCCCTTTATTCCAGTTTAATTCACTATCCCAGTTTATTAATCAAAAACACGTAAGTAGAACTAGCCATCTCTCGATGCACTAATACCATATTAACTTAAATCCACAAATTAGATAGAATTAAGTTAAACACCTTAATTAACTAACTCATTATATCTCTATGTGAATTAAAATCAAAGAAGGTTTAAGTTCAAGTTCTCTATTTAATTACATGTGATACTAGGCATATCTCTACCCTAACATTCATCAAGATTCCATTCATTCACAGAATTCAAGAACACATGCTATATTAACTAAGTTTAAACTCGTATTTCCTCTCTCGAATCAATACAAGTCCACAAAGAATTGGTGATCAAGCAATTCATAAATTCAAGCATAAATTAATATAGATAAATTGAGGAATAGCTTATTAAACTAAAAATCAAAGTTACATAATCACTGTTCCACCCAAAGATCCATTATAAGCCTAAAATTAATTTAGTTTATCATCAATGAATTAAAAAATAAATTAATTAAAGTAAACATCATCCCAATTACAAATATTAAACTAAAGAAGAAGAATAAATCAAGAACCACCCTTTTCTTTAGTGTCAATCTGCAATTATTGTGAAATCTGCTTCAAAATCTTCCTCCAATGCTCTCGTTCCAAATTCTAGCTTCCAGGTTGTTAATTGCTTGTAAA
Source organism: Panax ginseng (assembly GCA_020205605.1). Classification (NCBI taxonomy): domain Eukaryota; kingdom Viridiplantae; phylum Streptophyta; class Magnoliopsida; order Apiales; family Araliaceae; genus Panax; species Panax ginseng. The sequence continues at coordinate 72,471,016 of CM035128.1, read as the reverse complement.
GTATCTCAATCTTGTTGGTTGTTGTTAATTTGTATACTAATAAACGTATTCCACCTCTAATTCCATGCACAATTGAGTTCCAAGTCATCCCAATCAGTAATCTTCACGTTGCTGTAGCATTTGAAACCAAGTAGGAGACTTCTTCCCGAACCATCCTCCTCATTTTGTAATGAGCACCACAGATGGGCATGTAAAATGTCCCTTGAGTTGCACACTCCTCATTTGCAATGACGGTTTTAGATAGTAAATAACCTGACTCCTACCGGCATATACCTTCTGCTAGTTGTCCACTTTTAGCTCCAAACTTGCCAAATTTTGCCATAATTCCACCCTTTTTTGTTCAATTGCCATGCCACCATACCTAAACACAAAACAACACTAAACAAGTAAAAATGAAACATAAAAAAAAAAGATTTAACACAATTTAAGCTTGAATTAGAGGCCAATTCGTAGGTATAAAACCCACTCATCAAACTCCCCCAAACTAAAACACATGCTAGTCCTCGAGCACGAAACAAAACAAAATTCTAAACAATGCAATGAAATTAAATGTAATGCATCTAATCTATATGCCTACGAATCCAGCAGTATCATAGAACCAAACTTATTCCTCGGGCCTCAGAGAAATCAAGCAAACACGATAACAATTCATATCAAAACCAATCAATAATTCCGTATCAATCCTCGAATCTTAAATCGTTATTACTAGTATAGTGTGTGTGTGTGTGTGTGTATGTGTGTGCTCAACACCCATGCTAACTGATGTGAATTCAAATTTAATACCTACAAGTATCTTAGAAGGAATCATATAGTGTAAACTCAAAATTTTCAAAAATAGACGAGATCCAACTAAAATCAAACAATCACCAAGGTCAAAGGTCCAGATAGGGTACTTATGCTTTCTTTTTCAATCACGGGGGATTTTTACTCTTATTTCCCATTTTATTCTTCTCTTTTTTCTTTCTTTTTTTATATAGATAGTGAGTGCGTTTTACGCTCCATCTCACGCCTGTGTTTATGGGGAGTGCTTTTCACGCTTCTTCTCGACCCACCACAAGACTCAATTATTCAACTCGGGAAGGTTCCCATTTTTTTTAGAAGCTTATATACCCCACTTTTTCCCCCAAACTTAGGTTCTTGCCTAATTCTTCGTCTTCACTTCCTATCCTGATCATTCTTTCATTTAAACTAACATTATCCATTAGAAATTCCTTATGTATCAATTTGAACTAACCAGTCCACATAAGTGTCATTAACATGCTAACCTTATTATACTAGTGTCAAACAGGCAGAAGATCCAATTCATAACAAAAGATTATATCAAAGTTCTAATATTCAGTACCGTACTTGTCTACTTAATCCCAATCTCATCATTGGCCAAAATAAAATGAATTATATCAAACCGCTGAACATATGCAATATAACACAATATATATTAATATTATTTTTTATTTTTTTATTTTTTTAGATATGGTAAACATAACATGATAAACAACTAATAAAAACTATTTACAAACCTAAGCTATTATGCAACTAAATCACTACATGAATGCAACATTTAATAATCCTAAAACTAAACAATGAACTAACATATGCAAACCTAACTAATGAAATTAAACATGCAACATAAAAATTAAACTAACTCCCCCAAACTTGAAAATTACAATGTCCTCATTGTAAAGATAAAGTAATAAAAGTGCGAGGACTTCCCTGTAATCGCCTAAGCCTAGGGTGGTGGTGGTTGTTGTTTGTCATCTGAATCACTGGGTGGAAACCTTGGCATTGGGGCTGGCTGCTGGTATGGGAATTGTGCATTCAGATTGAAACTCTGGAGCGTTGCGTTCAATGAGGCGAAAGACAAATTCATAGCCTCGAACATATGGTACTGCCTCTCTACTAGTCTCCTCATCTATCTCCGTGCTTCTTTGTTGTACCCATCCACTTGAATTTGAAGGCTCTGGAATTGAGGGCTAGATGTAGCATCGGGTTGTGGTATCACCTCAGGTCTTTTCCCTCCCTTCGTCTCATCCCCCGGGTACTCGTCGTCATCTTAAGTTTCCTCAGCTTCAGCCTCATCATCTGAGGCTGGTGGAAATACAAACCCGACTCCTCTAGGGTGAGACTCGCCCCCGGGCCACACTGTATACCGTGCAATCATCCTCGAGTCTAACGTCTAAATCGGCTTCTGGGTGGTCTAATCATTAGACCATCTTACTCGCGCTTGCCTACACAACCCATAAATAAGCGATGGGTGTGGCAAGCCGCCAGAGAATGGTCCTCGCAGGCATCTTTGGAAAGAAAAATTTATTATATCCCCTATATTGATGAGAAAATCTTGGACAATGGCATATAAAATCAATGTCTTATCCCTGGGCACATCTGACGTATGTGTGGATGGAAATAGCTTGGCACACACGAACGCGTACCATATCTTTCCATTCCGGCTGAGATCTTTACTATGGAAGACAGTGCCTCCTTTTCGGCCTTTGATCCATGTGGTACCTAGCCTTATAATTTCCTTCAAAATAGCCTCGTAGTCGGGGTCATGGTCACATAAGTAAGTATACTAGTACTCTCTAGGAACTCATAGTTGGCAGTACATACTGATGGCGTTCGCACTGAAAGGAACTAAAATGCCCTGCACAAATGTAGTGAATGGGGCCTTATCCTCTACGTTAGCGTAGAATTCTTTGACCACACTCACAAATGCGGCCTCGGGCTCTTCCGTGAACTTATTCCAACCTTTTTGATAGATTTGATGCATCATTTCACCGTTGACATGGTCAGGTGCCAACCGTCATTCTGGTGTGAGGGCTTTTGTCGCAAGGTAGTCGTAACGGTCGACGACAACGGTACTTATGAACTTGCATCTGTCAAAGGTCCTTGTTGGTGGTGTGGACCCTAAACTCTCTCCACGTTGCCTCTTTGATGCCAGTTTAGGTTCCATTGGATTGGAATTTGTGTGAGCTTCCACAAAAATTCCCCCAAACTTCACTCAAGAAAACCGTCAAACACTTGGTGTGAAAGACATTCAATCCCTTAAACTTAGTGATTTGGCTTCAATTGTGGTGATAGAAATTGAGAAATTGTAAGACAGAACACTCACTCCTAGTATATCTCCCAGTTGGTTGATTATCTTCTTCCTTAATGTTATAGAATTTCACTCAAAAACCCTAACCTTGAACTTTCGAGTTGGTGTGAATTGGGATTGTTAAAATGTGGGGAGAAGGGATGATTTTATAAAGAGGATGTGAGGTAGAGAGGTATGGATGATTGAAGTAGTGGGTAAGTGGTGTGATGGAATGGGGAGATAGAGATTAAATCACTAAATCGTGTGTTGATAGTGTCTAGGAGTAATGGGGTAGTAGGAAGTTAAAGTTGAAGTGGAAGAGTGGTAATAACTGTTGCTCTTTAACTGCCAAAACGCCTCTTCAGTTCCTTAACCCGCCTACGGCGAAGGATAATATGCTCTTAGAGGTCATACATTTGGTTAGCTTCTCAGTAATTGAACTCAAGACTTCACGCCACGGCGCATATTTATTAAGCTACAAAGATGTCCGCCTGGCTTTTATCTTGTCTGCTTTTTGAAATCACTAACTTCCATCCTGAAGGTTGATCCTTCAAAAAAATTCCCGCCTCGACGGACATGCCTTCTGCAAGTCCACTTGCTTTTTCCCATTTTTAACATTCAAATCCAATCCATGAGGTTGCTAAGTACCTGACACATCATTAAACATAAATATGAGTCAATATTGAGCAACTTAAGCATATAAAGTTAGATTATCTAGAAACTATAACTTAACTAATTAATAAATGAATTGAAATGACTTTATTCTAAATTAACTATTATTCTAAACTACAATCTAACTTGCATGAATAAAATTACTGAAAACAAAAGTAAAATTGGGTTGCCTCCCAACTAGCGCTTGATTTTAAGTCTTTCAGCCTGACTACTCCCTGTTTATGGCGCGTCGGCAAGTGTGATTGCGATGACCTCTGTGTTGGATTTGCCACCCCAATAATGCTTCAGCCTTTGACCGTTGACCTTGAACGTCTCCAATGGATTCCTACTATATAGCTCAATGGCGCCATGTGGAAACACCCTTTTTATAGTAAATGGACCTGACCACCTTAATTTTAGCTTTCCTGGGAACAACCGCAATCTTGAGTTGAACAATAGTACTGATTGCCCCAGCTCGAACGTTCTCTGGATGATTTTCTGGCCGTGCCATTTCTTGACCTTTTCTTTGTATAATTTAGAGTTCTCATAAGCTTGAAGTCGGAATTCATTGAGTTCATTTAACTAAAGTAGCCTCTTTTCACCTGTCACTGCTTGATCAAAGTTGAGTTTCCGAATTTCCCAATATGCCTTATGCTGTAACTCCACTGGTAGGTGACATGCTTTCCCATAGACCAACTGATAAGGGGACATCCCAATTAACGTCTTGTAAGCAGTCCTGTATGCCCATAATGCATCATCCAATTTGAGAGACCAATCTTTTCTGTTCGAGTTTACTACCATCTCTAAGATTCGCTTCACCTCCCTATTTAAAACTTCAGCTTACCCACTTGTTTGGGGGTGATATGTCGTCGCCACCTTATGGTTGACCCCATATTTTGCCAAAAGAGCTGTAAATGATCTGTTGCAGAAATGACTACCCTAATCACTTATAATAGCTCTTGGCATGCCAAATCTTGTAAAAATATTCTTTTGTAAGAATTTAAGAACCACTTTGGCATGGTTTGTGGGGAGTTCTACTGCTTCAACCCATTTTAATACATAGTCAACTGCAAGTAAGATGTACTGATTATTGAAGGAGAAAGGAAATAGCCCCATAAAATCCATGCCCCATACATCAAAAATTTCAACTTCTAAGATAGTTTGTAGTGGCATTTCATTCCGCTTTGATTTGTTACCCACCCTTTGACATCTGTCACAACTTTTAATGAACTGGTGGGCATCCTTAAACATTGTAGGCCAGTAGAATCCTGCTTGAAGCACTTTAGCCACTATTCTCTCACTTCTATAATGACCCCCGTATGCAGACAAATGGTACTCGTGCAGTATATTATTTACTTCACTATATGGCATGCATCGATGAATCACTTTATCTGCACACTGTTTGAATAGATAAGGCTCATCCCATATATACCACTTAACGTCATGTAGAAACTTCTTCTTTTGTTGTCGTGTAAGATCAGCTGGAAGGACGTTGCTCACCAAATAGTTGGCAAAATCTGCAAACCATGGAAATTCTGCATTAACCCCAAAAAGTTTCTCATCCGAAAATGACTCGTTGATTAAACATTTATCGGCCCTGTCTTTGTCTGGATTTTCTAACCTTGAGAGATGGTCTGCAACTTGATTCTCTATCCCCTTTCTATCTTTTATTTCCAAATCAAATTCCTGTAGGAGGAGTATCTACCTGATAAGTCGTGGCTTAACATCTTTCTTCGACATTAAATACCGAATGGCCGAGTGATCCGTATAAACCACTACCTTTATCCCAATCAAATATGCACAGAATTTGTTAAAGGCATATACTACTGGAAGTAACTCCTTTTCTGTAGTTGTGTAATTCATTTAGGTCTCCGTAAGTGTTTTACTAGCGTAGTACATGGCGTGGAATGTCTTTTCTCGGTGTTTGCCCAACACAGGCCCTACCGTATAGTCGCTTGCATCGCACATTAATTCAAAAGGTATATTCCAGTCCGGTGCGATGATAACTTGAGTTGTAGTCAATTTCTTCTTCAATAGCTCAAATTCAAACTTACACTCCTCATCAAATTTGAAAACTAAATCTTTCTCTAAGAGACTGCATAATTGTTTTGCAATCTTAGAGAAATCTTCTATAAATCTCCTATAGAACCCGACATGTCCAAAAAAGCTACGGATTCCCTTTACTGAAGTTGGCGGTGGAAAATATTCAATTATTTTCAGCTTTGCTCTATCAACCTCTAACCCTTTTGCAGAGACCTTGTACCCCAAGATTATTCCTTCTTCGACCATAAAGTGGCACTTTTCCCAGTTAAGCACCAAGTTTGTGTCCACGCATCTCTTTAGAACCATCACCAAGTTCTCCAAATAGATATCAAAATTACCTCCATAGATAGAGAATTCGTCCATAAAGACTTCCACATTCTTTTCTACACCATTGGAAAGTTGCAGGTGCATTACATAAGCCAAAAGACATTCTCCTAAATGCAAAAGTGTCGTATGGGCACGTGAAAGTGGTCTTCTCTTGATCTTCAGGAGCAATTACTATTTCATTATATCCCGAATATCCATCCAATAAGTAATAAAATTCGTGTCCTGCCAATCTGTCCAACATCTGATCGATAAAAGGCAAGGGAAAGTGGTCTTTGTGGGTTGCCTTATTCAACTTCCTGTAGTCCATGCAAACCCTCTAACCGGTCACTGTCCTCATTGGAATTAATTCATTGTCCTCATTTTGCACTATAGTCATTCCTCTTTTTTTCGGCACACATTAAACCAGGCTGACCCACTTACTGTCTGAAATTGGGTAGATGATTCCCGCATCCAACCACTTCAGAATTTCTTTCTTCACTACTTCTTTCATGATTGGATTGAGCCGTCTTCGTTGCTCTACTGTTGGCTTTGCATCATCTTCCATAAGAATTTTGTGTATGCAAAAGGATGGACTGATTCCCTTGATATCTGTAATTGTCCATTCTATAGCCGTTTTGTGTTCTCTAAGCACTCTCAGCAACTTATTTTCCTATAATTCGTTAAGTGCAACAGAAATAATAACAGGTAAAGTATTAGAATTGCCTAAATATGCATACCTGAGGTGTTTAGGGAGTGGTTTAAGCTCAAGTGTAGGTGGCTCCTCCAAAGAGGGTTTCATCCTTGCCATGGCTCTTTCCTCTATGTGTAATGGTTCAAAGGGTGCTTTGAATCTGCTCACTCATGGAAAAGAATCCAGCATCTGCATATAATCCACAAACTCCGGATCATCCAAATCTTCATCTCCCAATAATGTAGTTTCTAATGGGTCAATAATCAAACTTTTAGCCATGTCTTCATTAACTATCCGATCAATGACATCCACCTGATAACACTCTTCTTCATCCATAGGAAACTTCATGGACTTAAACACACTGAACTTGACTTCCTAATCTTGAACTCTCATAGTTAATTCACCTTTTTGCACGTCGATGAGAGTCCTACCAGTAGCCAAAAACGGTCTCCCTAGGATGATTGGGATATTCTTATCTTCCTCAAAATCCAGAATTATGAAGTCTACTGAAAATATAAATTTATCCACTTTTACCAGAATATGTTCCATAATTACTTTCGGGTACATGACTGACCTATCCGCCAACTGTAAAGATATATTTGTCAGTTTCGGAGCTGGTAAATCTAATTCGGTATATAATGATAATGGCATGAGAATCACACTTACCCCCAAGTCACATAAACACTTTTGAAATACCATGTTCCCAATCGTGCACGGAATAGTGAAACACCCCAGATCATTCAACTTTGGCGATAACTTCCTTTGTAGTACTGCACTGCACTCCTCCATTAATGCTACCATTTCAAAATCTTCCAACTTCTTTTTTCGTGTCAGAATTCCATTCATAAACTTGGCATAACTGGGCATCTGCTCTAAGGCTTCTGTAAACAGAATATTTATTTAAAGTTTCTTAAAAACTTCTAAAAATTTGGTGAATTGCTTATCCAATTTATGTTTCTGAATTCTTTGCTGAAATGGTGGAGGAGGATACACAACCTGTTTGTTAACTGTATTGCTCTTTTCCACATGCTTTTCTTCCCCTATGCCATGCAACTAAACAGATACTAAGCACACAAAAAGAAAATTTTTAACGCAGAATTTAACTAATAACTAATAATATGCAATTAAACTATATGCAGCATGCAATTTCAACTATATGCTATAAACTACTGAATAAACCCCAATACCCCCAAACATAAAGTATTCATTGTCCTCAGTGAAGGTAAAGGGTAAGGAAACTCCCCTATATGTCGGCATGCCACCCGACTCGGGTGGAGAATCTGGTGGCGGGTATGGCATAGAAAAATCAAAGATAGGCCACTCCACAAGCGTTCCCTACTGAGAAAATGCTTTAGCCAAAGCAAGAGACATTCCATTCGCAAATGCTAAGAAATTATCATGCAGCATGTCCACCTTCCTCTCTAAATGCCTCATCCGGTGATCTTGACTCTCTAAATTGGCAGGAGGAGTGGTAGTTGCCTCAGCTGGCTGTAGAGAGGGCATTGGTATAGGAGCGGGTAGAATAAAACCTTTGCTATGAGGATGTGTTGTGTCACCAGCCCAATCATCAAACTTATGAATGGTGGCATTTGTGATGTCCTGACTAGGCATTTGAACTTGTTCATCCTCCCATTCTACTCCAGCTTTGGCACACAGATGGGCTACGACTGATGCTTGAGGGATACTTCTAGTGGTGCTCCCCCTCATATAACATAGCATATTCTGATGGAGAAGGTGGCCCACATCAATGTATTTCCCTGTGATAATGCACTAAAGAATTATGGCCTTCTCAGTTGGATTATCGTGCTGGTGCGTGGATGGCATCAATTTTGCACATATGAATAAGTTCCAGGCCTTAGCATATCGGTTCAGCACTGCACTAGGAAAGTAGGTGGGCGTATTTGTGCCTTGCTTGTAATTCCATCTTATGCCTGGCACACATAAGTCCTCAATCACTCTATCCAGGTCAGTCTCAAATCTTGCGGTTTCAACCTAATTTTTTTGGACAATAGGAGGGTTGGGCAGATGGAACACCTCACGTATAGCCTGTGGGCGATAATCAACTTGGAAGCCCCTAACAAATGATATGCCACTTTGCGTTTCCTTGGCATTTGCATAGAATTTGTGCACAATGGCCATCGACGCAGGCATAGGACTGGTCACAACCCCCAGCCATCATCTTTCTCTGATCATCTCCCACAGTCGTCCATCTTGCTTTCCTGGCTTGAACCCCCTTTCATTCACAAAAGTCTTCAACACAATTTTGTAGTATTCGGTTTGAGCACCAAGACTGACAAATTTGGTAAGGTCCACAATATCCTCATCCTGGCTATTGCTGGAGGAGGATTCTGGAGTACATAAGTGAGCCCTTTTTGGTGCCATGTGTGACTCCCCCAAAATAGGTATACATCACCCATTCTGAGTCACCAAATACTTGGTATAGAAATCAAATACAAACTTCTTTTATACAATACGACAAAAGCATACCTGAGAGTTTTTACACGAATATTGTCTTCTAGACAATATCCAAACTCAAATGGAGTCCTCATTACATTTATTATCACACTATTTCATTGAATAGCGAGGACTATTATAGTCACCATCTCGGACCATCACTCCGTTCATCGACTATTGATGAGTGGGTTTTATACCTACGAATTGACCTATAATTCAAGCTTAAATTATGTTAAATCTTTTTTTTTATGTTTCATTTTTACTTGTTTGGTGTTGTTTTGTGTTTAGGTATGGTGGTGTGGTAATTGAACAAAAAAGGGTGGAATTATGGCAAAATTTGGCAAGTTTGGAGCTAAAAATGGACAACTAGCAGAAGGTATGCCAGCCGGGGGTGGCTATTTACTATACAAAACCCCCGCCAGGGCGGGGGGTGTGCAACTTAAGGGACAGTTTACATGCCCACCGGGCGCCGGCTCATTACAAGGAAAAACCCCAGTCGGGGCGGGGGTATGGGGAAGAGAAGTCTCCTTCTTGGTTTCAAATGCTACAGCAACGTGAAGATTAATGATTGGGACGACTTGGAACTCAATTGTGCATGGAATTAGAGGTGGAATACGTTTATTAGTATACAAATTAACAACAACCAATAAGATTGAGATACTTTACAAGCAATTAACAACCTGTAAGCTAGAATTTGGAACGAGAGCATTGGAGGAAGATTTTGAAGCAGATTTCACAATAATTGCAGATTGACACTAAAGAGAAGGGTGGTTCTTGATTTATTCTTCTTCTTTAGTTTAATGTTTGTAATTGGGATTAATTTAGTTTTTAATTCATTGATGATGAACTAAATTAATTTTTAGGCTTATAATGGATCTTTGGGTGGAACAATGATTATGTAACTTTGATTTTCAGTTTAATAAGCTATTCCTCAATTTATCTATATTAATTTATGCTTGAATTTAAGAATTGTTTGATCACCAATTCTTTGTGGACTTGTATGGATTCGAGAGAGGAAATACGAGTTTAGACTTAGTTAATATAACATGTGTTCTTGAATTCTGTGAATGAATGGAATCTTGATGAATGTTAGGATAGAGATATGCCTAGCATCGCATGTAATTGAATAGAGAACTTGATCTTAAACTTTCTTTGATTGTAATTCACATAGAGATATAATGAGTTAGTTAATTGAGGTGTTTAACTTAATTCTATCTAATTTATGGATTTAAGTTAATATGGTATTAATGCATCGAGAGATGGCTAGTTCTACTTACATGTTTTTGATTAATAAACTGGGATAGTGAATTAAACTGGAATAATGGGAAATAATCAGAGTGAATCTTAGGGTGAAGTTGTAAGCCTAATTCTCTAATATTTGTTTGAAATTTCAGTTTTTAAGATTTGTGATTGTTTTGTGATTTTAGTATTTTTAATATATTTAGTTTTTATAATTATAATTCTTAAATTGGATAGTTTAATAAAATTTGGATTAATAGGAAGCTGATAATTATGAGGGTTAATTTCTTGCTAATCTCTGTGGGAACGATACTCTACTTACTATTATATTACTTGTTTACCACGTATACTTGCGTGTTGTGCGTAACTAGATTTTACCCAACAAGTTTTCGGCGTTGTTGTAGGGGAATAATGATATAGATTTTAATAATTTTGCAATATCAGTTTAATTAGTCCAGTTTTACTTCATCATTTTTTCTTTTGTTTTGTTCGTTCTTATTTCAGGTTCTTGAAGTTGTTTCATGCAAACTCGGTCCAAAAATCTAGACTTGCTTCCTTTTGAGGACAACATTGAGAGATGGTTTCAAAGGTTAAGTAAGTGGATTAAGGAGACAAGGGAAGACTTCGAGAATTCTGAAAAAGAAGAAGCAATGGTTGCCGAAGACCAGAAAGTGTTGAGAGATTTTGCTACACCTAAGGTAACTTAGTTGCAGTCAAGTATCACCAGGCCTGCTATAGCTGTAAATACATTTGAGATTAAGCCTGGGACTATTCAGATGATCCAAAACTCGGTACAGTTTGGGAGACTAGCAAATGATGATCCGAACGAACATTTAGTCAGCTTTTGGAGATTTGTGACACCTTAAGGTATAATGGGGTGTTGGATGACTCAATTAGGCTTCACTTGTTTACATTCACTCTAAGGATAAGGCAAAGAGTTGGTTACACTCTTTACCGCTAGGATCAATAACTACATGGGAAGACCTAGCTCAAAAATTTATAGTAAAATTTTTCCCACCAACGAAGACTTCAAAGATGAGAAACGAGATTACCATGTTTGAACAGCAGCATGGGGAATCATTGTATGAGGCATGGGAGAGATATGAGGAGTTAGAGGTAGAGTTAGAGATATAAGGAATTTTTTAGAAAGTGCCCGCATCACGGATTACCCAAATGGCTACAAATGAACACATGCTACAACGGGTTGAATGGGAATCTTAGGACCAGTATAGATGCGGCTTCGGGTGGAGCATTTATGGCAAAGAGTTATGAGGAGGAATACGAATTGATAGAAACAATGGAGGCTAACAATTACCAGTGGCCCACGACAAGATTGACACAACCTAAAGTGGCTAGGGTGTTAGAGGTAGATGGAGTGACAACATTAGCAGCGTAGATTTTAGCACTCTCTAAGAAGGTGGATGCTTTATCGAGGGTACAGACTCAGCAAGTTGAAGTTATTTGTGAATTGTGCATGGGTGAACATACTACAGATCAATGTACAATCAACCCAGCGTCAGTGCAATTTGTGGGTAGCTACAACAGGATTCCACAGAACATGTACCAGAATGCATACAATCTGGGGAATGGGAATCATCCTAATTTTTTGTGGAGTAATAATCAGCATTAGCAAGCTCCATGACCCTCTTATCCCCCAGGATTTCAGAATCAACATCAACAAACAGCTCAGCATCAAGAGAGAAATACATATTTAGAGGAGTTGTTGTCGAAGTATATAACGAGCAATGAGGTAGTTATGAAATCATAAGCTGTAGCCATCAAGAAGCTAGAGAATCAGATGGGATAACTGGTTTTGCATTAAATAACAGGCCTCAAGGAACTTTACCCGGTGATACGAAGAAAAATCCAAATGGGAATCATGACCAATGTCAGGCAATTATGTTAAGGAGTGGAAAACATCTTGAGAATTAGAAAACAGAAAATTTGGCTGCAAAAGATGATGATAAAGAAGGTGAAAACATAGTGGTTGACGACAAACAAGGTTTTTTTTAGTATGATGAATTCCAATTTGACCAATGATGACATAAAAATTTGATAAATTTTTGAACTTGATTTATAACTTAAGCTTAGTTATAATTTTATACATGATGTGATCCATGCCTATTATTTTGATGTTACCGGGTAGCACGACAGTGTTCCTATTTGCTTGTTGGTTAGATTAGCATGCTTGTCTTCTGAGAGGAAAATGTTATTTTTATTGATAGAATCGCGCAGAAAGTGAGTAATGACTATAAGACATATAAACTCAAGTTTTGGGAACACATTTGATAAGTAGGTTTTATACCTACTTATTGGCTATTAACTTACTAGAATTGTGCTTAAACTCGAGCATTTTTAGTGTTGTTTGATTGCTTTTCATTTCTATTTTGTAGGTTGCATTAAGGAAACTAATAAGGCATGACAATGGCATGGAAGTGGTAAAGTATGGTGAGCTTGTATTGGAATGAGGAATAAAGCTGAGCATGAGAATAAGGAAAGGGCATCTGGAAAGTCAAGTGAAGAATGAAGAAGCAAGTGAAGGCAAAAGAAGAAGAAAGCAACAATGTAGCAGCAAAACACCGGTGAAGTAGTCACGGTATGAGAAAAACCAGTGAGCTTTTCGGCGGCCAGTGTAGTGCAATGCCAAAGACGCTCGCGAAGAAAGATCTAGAAGTTTAGCATGGCGCGCCCGCACCCCAATTGCTATACAGGGCCACGCAGCCGCGCTAGTCAAGGATCTAAAAATCTGAATTTTCATTTTAAGTCTGATGTAGCGTGAATTACTTAAAAGGGGTGTATTTGATAGTTACGAGACATCATTATTATCAGTTATATTTTCCATTTTAGGGTTTCATAGAGCGAGAGAGATTTTGTAGCTTTACTCTACTATTTTTCTTCTCTCTTTAGATCTAGTAGCTTGTGATTATAGAAGTTTTACTTTGGATCAATTGTGGTTATGAACTGAGTTTGGAAGCTCGCTTTGAGCAGGGATTAATCAGATTTTCATTCTCTTTTCTCTTTAGTCTCTTTGTTTTCATTGTGACTTCTCATGCTTGGTTTTTTATATCCCATAATGGTTGTTGATTCAGAGATGAACTAACCACCATTATGGGATTCTAATGAAGCTTATTGTGTAGTTCAGATTTATATGCCTTATTGTTATGCTTGATTGAGTATATTTGGATTGCCTAACTTGGTTGTTCTTATTGCTTAGATGCTTGATCACCATCTACCCTAATAACTTGTATGGAATTGAAAGAGGAAATATAAGTTCAGATCTGACCTTGTTAGAATATGTTCATGAAATTTACATGTGATAGATTTTTTGATTCGTAATCCGGATAGACATATACCGGCTTGCCATGCGTAGTCGTTGAGAGAGCTTGCACTTAAATTGATATTACTTGTAATTCACATAGACATTTAATGGGTTAGGTAATATTAATGTTCATATGAATTCTATCTAATTTTGGGGATTTTATGTGATATGGACATGGTGTATTGAAAAATAATCATGTTTCACTTTCGTGCTCTCGCCTAGCAATCCATAGTAATTAATCAAGTCTAACAAGAGGTGTATAATTTGGATAAAGCATTAAGTGTAATTAGGATCCCATATCTTTCTAATTTGAATCTCTTTGCTTGTTAATTAGTTATTTTGTGTTGATAATCATTTTAGTTTTTAATTCACCTTTTATTCGATCGTTTAAGCAGCCAAAAATAGCTAAAAAGTTGTTGCATGATAGATTAGAGATAATTACCTTTCTCTGTGGGAATGATACTTGACTTACTCTATATTACTTGTTGACCATGTATATTTGCATGTGTGTGTCAATTTTGTTAAACCCGAAACAAGCCCAACAGATCTGTATATATCTCACACTTCTCCCCATACAAGTAATGCCTCTATTTTCAGAGCAAATACTACAGTGGCTAACTTAAGGTCATTAGTAGGATACCTCTTCTCATAATCTTTGAGTTGTTGTGATGCGTAAGCAATCACTTTTCCATGTTGCATCAACACACACCCTAATCCTTTGTGTGACGCATCACTATATGCTCAGTCGCTTCTTTAACTCTTAGAAGCTTTCCTCACATTTATCTTTCCAGATGTATTTCACTGTCTTTCGAGTTAAATTGGTTAGCGATGTTACTATTTTTGAAAAATCTTGTATAAAACGTCGATAATAACCTGCTAAACCGAGAAAACTTCTTACTTCTGTTGGAGTTGTTGGTTGTTCCCAATTCATAATCGTTTCGATCTTTGTTGGATCAACCGCAATTCCATTCTTGTCAATTACATGACCTAAAAACTGAACTCTTTCTAACCAGAATTCTCACTTGGAAAACTTTGCGTAAAGTTATTCCTTTCGTAATATCTCCAATACGCTTCTCAAATGTTCGGCATGCTCTTTCCGTGTTTTTGAATATATCAAAATATCATCGATAAACACTACAACAAATTTGTCTAAGCATGGTTTACACATTCAAATCATCTTGTCTATAAATGTTTTTGGTGTATTTATCAATCCAAAGGACATCACAAGAAACTCATAATGTTCGTATCGTGTCCTAAACATTTTCTTCGGCACATCTTCTTTTCTTACCTTTAGCTGATGATAACCTAATTGTAGGTCGATCTTTGAAAAGGGTTTCGGCCCCTTTTAACCGGTCAAACAAATCATAAATTCTTGGTAAAGGATACTTAATCTTTATGGTTAACTTATTTAATTCTCTATAGTTAATACAAAATCTCATGGTTCCATCCTTTTTCTTTACAAACAACACTGGTGCTCCCCAAGGTGAAATACTAGGTTGTATGTATTTTTTGTCTAAGAGTTCCTATAATTGTACTAGTAACTCTTTCAGCTCTATTGGTACCATCCTATATAGTGCCTTAGAAACTGGCGTCGTACCTGGTGCAAGGTCGATAACAAACTCAACCTCCCTATAAGGAGGAAGACCTGGTAAGTCATCTTGAAACACATCAGGAAAATCTCTAACTGTTAGAGTTTATGCCCTAGAGGCCAATTATTTGATATAATTGCTTAACATTTTGATATTATATTTGATTGAATAAATGAATGATTTTATTATGCTTTTATTTACTGCGTTATATAAATGTTAACATAATAAAATTCCTTAGAATAATGATACAAATTATATAGTTTCAAGTATGTGACTTAAACATGAGATTATAAAATTATAATTAGTATCATTGCTCTTAAATGTCCCTAGTCGAGTATCATTGTTGATGGGACAACAATGATGCATTGAGACTAGTATGTGGATTGACTGATGACCAAATCTCATTGGTCATAAATATATGAGATATTAAGTCAATGCATAGGTACATGTTAGAGAACGATGTACTGGACAGACCCACCATGAGAATTCTATGTGGACTATGCAAAGTATCATTAGCGATTCTCATAGTGACAATGATGTAATGGTCCTCTGACCTGAAATCACTATATTACTACACGGGAATTTATGTACTTTGATATCATCAAATGTCACCTTTAATAGGGTGGACTATAAAGATGATTATTGGGTACATCATGAATCGTGTGAGGAATATGAGTGATCTAGATGGAATTTAACCCTCCTATATATTAGGGGTGACATCCATAGGCCTCTTGATTAAGTAGAACTATGAAATGCATGTCCATGCTCAAATAGTGATTTGTTTCATATAGTCTACTCATTGATCAAGAAAACACAGATTAAATTATGAAGAGTATGACACATTCCATAACTCGAGTTTAATCTAGGATGTCAAGGTTAAAAGGATCAAATTACATTGAAACGTTGGTCACGAAAAGGTTGCATCGAATCATCAATCTAATTATTACTTGGGTATCAGTGATGCATTACTAGATGCCACTCACTGTTTATAATTTTATAATATGATTTTAAAAATTATTGCTAACGTAATAATAACCTATAGGGTCACACACATAGAACGTAATTAAAAGGAAATTAATTTAAATTGTAAATATTTAAATATGTCAATATGATTGATATTATTTAAATTACGAATTTAAATTAATAGGATAATTTATATATATGGGTATATTAATTAAGTAAGACTTAATTAAGATATATATATATATATATATATATATATATATATATATATATATATATATATATATAGGATGCATCCATGTAATGGGGTTGCCATCATCTTTATTTATAACAACCAAGTTATATGACGTGTAGCGGCTTAATGTTATTTTATTTTAAAATAACACGACCGCTATACCTAGTAGCTGCTGACATTTGATTTAAGTACAAGTAGTAGTAATAATAGTAGCAATAGTAGTAGTAGTAGTTGCAAGCATAGCAAGAGGAGTAGTAGTTGCAACAGTAGCAATACAAGCAGAGTAAGTAATAATAATAATAACAAGTGTGATTTTTTTTCAAGCCGCTACTACAAGTAGCGGTCCCTTTTTTATAATTATTATTATGTTGGATATTATTAAGTAATTATAAAATAATCTGACTTTATTATTATTATTATTATTATTATTATAATGATAATAATAATAATAATAATAGTAATAATAAAGTGAGATTATTATTATTAACAATATTATTATTAATATAATAGGGATAAGGTCCAAAAATGTCCCTGACATTTTTTCCAATGTCTACCGAGCACCTTATACTTTTTTTTGTCCAAAAATACCCTTAACGTTATAATTTTTGGGTCATTCATGCTCTTCTTAGTTAATAAATACCCCAACTAGAAAACCACGATGATGTGGCGAGGGCATGGAGGTTAAATATAAAACATATTCTAAATAGAATTATATATATCATTTAATCAAAACAAAAATACTAAAATTCAAAATAAAAAAAAAGCATAACATATTTACATCATTTAATCAAAATACTAAAATTCAAAACATTACATATTTACATCAAATACTAATTAAAAAAATACTAAAATTCTAATTTAAAAATTCTAAAATAACGGGAAAAAAATTAAATTAAAAAATAATAAAATACTAAAATTCAAATTATGTTGTTAATTAAACAAAACAACAAAAATTCAAATTACATCATTAAAATACTAAAATCATAACATTAATTATTTTGTAATATTTTGAATATTAAAATCATAACATTAATATTTTGTACAATATTTCTATTAACGTTAATTAAAATAGTATTTCAAAATAGTATTTTAGTAATAACATTAATATCATAAAATACTATTTTAATATTAACGAAAATATTACAAAAATATTATTATGTTATGATTAATATCATAAAATGCTATTTTAATTAACGTAACTAATATCATAAAATACTATTTTAATTAACGTAACTAAAAATATATAAAAGCGTTAACATTGATATATTTTGAATATTAAAAAAATATTACTAAAAAAATAACGTTATTTTAGTAATAACATTATTTTAGTAAAATTTTGAATATTTTTAATATTTTATATAATCTAAAATAACGCTATTTTAGTAATAACGTTAATATTACAAAATATTAATATTACATTATTTTTAGTAATATTCAAAATATTCAACATTATTACTAAAATATTTTTTAATATTCACAATATATTAACGTTAATATTCAAAAAATTTAGTAATATATTTTAGTAATATACAAAATATTCAAAATTTTAACATTATTTTGAATATAAAAATATTCAAAATATTACTAAAATTGAATATTTTGAATATTAAAAAATTGATAACGTTATTTAGTAATATTCAAAATATTACAAAATATTAATGTTATGATTTTAGTATTTTAATGATTTAATTTGAATTTTTGTTGTTTTGATTAATTATCAACATAACTTGAATTTTAGTATTTTTAGTATTTTTTAATTTGATTTTTTTTCTAATATTTTAGTATTTTTTTTTCAATTAGAATTTTAGTATTTTTTTAATTAGTATTTGATGTAAATATGTTATGTTTTTGAATTTTAGTATTTTGATTAAATGATGTAAATATGTTATGCTTTTTTTATTTTGAATTTTAGTATTTTTTGTTTTGATTAAATGATATATAATTCTATTTAGAATATGTTTTATATTTAACCCTTCATGCCCCTGTCACGTCATCGCCGTTTGTCTAGTTGGCACAACTATTAACGGCAGGACCACGAATGACCCAAAAATTATAACTTTAAGGGTATTTTTGGACAAAAAAAGTATAAAAGTGCTGTCGATGAGACATAGGGAAAATGTCGTGACATTTTGGACCTTATCCCTAATATAATAATAATAATAATAATAATAATAATAATAATAATAATAATAATAATTATTATTATTATTATTATTAAAGTGTCATTCGATAATAATAATAATAATAATAATAATAATAATAATAATAATAATAATAATAATAATAATAATAATAAAGTTTGGATTATTTTATAATTATTTAATAATATCCAACATAATAATAATTATAAAAAAAGGGACTGCTACTTATAGTAGCGGCTTGAAAAAAAATCACATTATTACTTACTCTGCTTTTATTGCTACTGTTGTAACTACTACTACTCTTGTTATGCTTGCAACTCCTATTACTATTGCTACTATTATAACTACTACTTGTACTTAAATGTCAGCCGCTACTAGGTGTGGCGGTCATATTATTTTAATATAAAATAACACTAAGTAGCGTACATCTTTATTACAACTTGGTTCACATGATGAAACGATGTAATGGCAACCGGTTGCCATGGATGCATCCCCTATATATATATATATTCGAGTTTTATTTTAATTAAATTAGGTTTTTGATTAATTCCTTTTAACTGCTATATATATGATGTTAGAGTTTATGCCCTAGAGGCCAATTATTTGATATAATTGCTTAACATTTTGATATTATATTTGATTGAATAAATGAATGATTTTATTATGGTTTTATTTATTGCGTTATATAAATGTTAATATAATAAAATTCCTTAGAATAGTGATACAAATTATATAGTTTCAAGTATGTGACTTGAACATGAGATTATATAATTACAATTAGTATCATTGCTCTTAAATGTTCCTAGTCGAGTATCATTATTGGTGGGACAACAATGATGCATTGAGACTAGTATGTGGATTGACTGGTGACCAAATCTCATTGGTCATAAATGTATGAGATATTAAGTCAATGCATAGGTACATGTTAGAGAACGATGTACTGGATAGACCCACCATGAGAATTTTACGTGGAACAGTATGCAAAGTGTCATTAGTGATTCTCATAGTGACAAAGATGTAATGGTCCTTCGACCTGAAATAACTATATTACTACACGGGGATTTTCGTACTTTGATATCATCAAATGTCACCTTTAATAGGGTGAACTATAAAGATGATTATTGGGTACATCATGAATCGTGTGAGGAATATGAGTGATCTAAATTGAATTTAACCCTCCTATATATTAGGGGTGATATCCATAGGCCTCTTGATTGAGTAGGACTATGAAATGCATGTCCATGTTCAAATAGTAATTTGTTTCATATAGTCTACTCATTGATCAAGAAAACACAGATTAAATTATGAAGAGTATGACACATTCCATGACTCGACTTTAATCTAGGATGTCAAGGTTAAAAGGATTAAATTACATTGAAACATTGGTCACAAAAAGGTTGCATCGAATCATCGATCTTATTATTACTTGGGTAGCGATGATGCATTACTAGATGTAAACTCACTTGTTTATAATTTTATAATATGATTTTAAAATTATTGCCAACGTAATAATAACCTTTAGGGTCACACACATAGAGAACGTAATTAAAAGGGAATTAATTTAAATTATAAAGATTTAAATATGTCAATATGATTGATATTATTTAAATTACAATTTAAATTAATAGCATAATTTATATATATGGGTATATTAATTAAGTAAGACATAATTAAGATATATATATATATATATATATATAAATTAGGATTTTATTTTAATTAAATTAGGTTTTTTAATAATTCCTTTTAATTGCTATATATATGATATATAGCAGCCATATTAGGTATTATCATTAACCTTAAAAAAAACCCTAGCCTCTCTTAGAGAAAGACTAGAGAAAAAGTTTTTGAAAATCCTGTTCCTTTGGTTGCTAGTATACAGACTCCTTTTATTGCGAGAATCGTTACAACGATTCGCGTGCGTTAATGTGGATACCATAGAGCGCAGTTTAAGTGAGGATTGCGTTGGAGATTGAAAGCGTTTCAGAGGCTTTTTCATAATCAGTATAATCTCTTAAACACTGAATTAATGTCTGTTTCACATGGATCCTGTTTTGGGTTTCGGATATTGTTCTGTTTTATTCAATTTTATTCCGTTGTGCGTTGCTTTGATGTGCTAAAAACCCAACAGAGGTATCAAAGCTACTTGCGAAACGATTAATTCAAATTACGTGTTTAATTGTTTTCGATATATATGATATGTGATGATACAATTTTACCGATCTAAAATTGATTATATTGTTTTCGATATATATGATATATGATGATACAATTTTATCGATCTGAAATTGAATATATAATATTCTGTAATCGACATATTATGGTATTATGAATATCAATAATAGATATGCATGTATATGAAGTTCTGTTAATTGTATCTTAAATGGCGTAATAACAGTATACAAATTATGTTCTAATTGGATTAGAAGCATGAAAATTTGATTTAATATGATTAATTGAAACTGGACATATATGATATGTATTGGGTGTATTGTTATTATGAGTATTTTGGTGGATTAAATATAAGATTCTGAAACTATTTCAGAGATTCGTAAGGAAAAATTCTATAATACAGATTGTAGTTTGAAAAAAAATTTCGGTATTTTGCCCCAGGCCACTTCGCCACGACCACTTGCTAGGGGAGAGAGGACCCCGTCGTAGCGCACGATGGTCGTGACCCCAATATGTTATATATAGTTATCTTTAATTACATATAAATTGTTATGTGCTTATTGTGATATGCATGATGCACAGTTATGGCCTTTTGACCCATAGGTTAGTGGTTTTGGTTTTGAAATACGGCTTGCATGTCGTGCCTTTCTATAAATTCTGATGTAACATTCTCTTCTCATCTACATCCCCTCGAATGTAACTCGAGTTTTCTTTATGTCATGTAATAATCTATTATTATGAAGATGACAAGATGAAGGACACGATGGAAAGATGATGATGGAGAGGAGGAACATGCTTAAGGAAGATCCAAGGAAGTTACTTATTTTAAGATCTTTTACCACCTTAGATTGACCTTCAATCTTTCATTAGCTTGAAAAGATTGACAGTGGATTGGGCCATAACTGTGACACGTTTTATTTTGCACTTTATTTATGCTTGTGTATGATATGATAAATAATGTGAATGCTTAATAAGATTAAAATTGGTGAGATCTAAATTTATTAATAAAATCCCTCATTAAATTATTATGTCTAAATCAGATGCCTTCTAATGAATAACACTCATCAAGACCTTGATCAATAGATGTAGGTTTGCCAAAGCAAAGTACCCTATTTATCTAGGTAAGATGCGATAGGATAATTGTGATATCCAAACTGTTAAAATCATTGGGCCTGACTTAACTAAGTTATCTCAATAGGATTGTGGATTTAGAGGCATAGAGTTTGGTAGGTACCATTAGATGGACTAGAAACAAATGTTGTTTACCAAACTATCCAAGAGTTATATATGATATAATTGACAAAAGGGTTGTCTACCTAAATAATTATGTTTTAAGAGATTAGCCAAAGCTAACTTAAGTCATAATGAAATATAGATCTTGGCTCACTAGAAAGATTTAATAGAAAATGCTTTCCGAATTAATGGCGAGGGCTATTAATTTGAATAAAATAGTGGGAGGTATATTTTGAATGTACTATTATCAATTACATAATATCAACTCTGCAATTTGACTAATTATTTTTGCACTTATAAATTGTAGATATCAATGGCAAATAACAACAACACAAGTAGTGTTTCACTATGATCAGTCCTTGAGAAAGACACGCTGAGTGGAATTAATTTCCTTGACTGGCATAAGAACTTGAGGATTGTCCTCAAACAAGAGCGCAAGCTTTATGTCATTGAAAAGCCCATTCCTGTAGCACCAGTTGATACTGCACGACGTGCAGAGCATGATGCTTACAAGAAGCATCAAGATGATGCTCTGGACATGAGTTGTCTCATGCTAGCAACCATGAATGGTTAGCTTCAGAAGCAACATGAGTTGATGGATGCTTATGAGATGATCGAGCATCTCAAGAAATTGTTCGAAGGGCATGCTCAATAGGAGAGGTATGATATGAGCAAGGCATTGTATCACTGCAAGATGGGTGAACGTGATCCAGTTGGTCCACATGTGCTAAAAATGATTGGGTATATTGAGTACCTTGATAGGTTGGGTTTTCCAATTACTCCGGAAGCCCAACTGATCTTGTTTTGCAATCCTTGAACAGCAGCTACTCTCAATTTGTTATGAATTATCTTCTGAATGAAATTGAGAAACCCCTTACTGAGTTGTTGAGCATGTTAAGAACTGCCGAGAACAACATGAAAAAGGCAGGACCCGCTCCCATAATGATGGTGTAAAAGGGGAATGCTAAGGGAAATTGGAAAGGCAAGAAGAAGATAGGATCTAAATCTGGTGCCAAACCCAATTCCAAAACCAAACAGGCTTTAAAACCTAAAGGCGGGGTGGCTAAAGAAGATGATTGTCACTTCTGTGGAAAACTTGGACACTGAAAGAGGAATTGCCATGCTTATTTGGAAGAAGTGAAGAAAAAGAAAGGAAGTGTGACTTCTGATTCAGGTATATATGTTATAGAAGTCAACTTGTCTACTTCTACATCATGGGTATTGGATACTGGATGTGGTTCTCACATTTGTGTTAATGTGCAAGAACTTCAAAGGAGTAGGACTTTGGCAAAAGGAGAGGTTAACCTACGAGTTGGGAATGGAGCAAAAGTTGCTGCACTGGCCGTAGGAACTTATCATTTATCTTTGCCCACTGGGCTAGTATTAGAATTAGTGGATTGTTATTATGTGCCTACTATAAGCAAAAACATTATTTCTGTTTCTTGTTTGGACAAGAAAGGTTTTTCATTTATAATAAAGAACAATTGTTGTTCGTTTTACTTAAATCATATTTGCTATGGTGTTGCACAATTGTTTAATGGTCTTTATATTCTTGATTTATAAATGCCTATCTATAACATAAATACAAAATGATTTAAATCAAATGATTCAAATCTGACATATCTCTGGCACTGTCGTTTGGGCCATATAAGTGAGAAACACATATCCAAACTCCATAAAGATGGGTTTTTGGATTCATTTGATTTTGAATCATATGAGAAATACGAGTCTTGTTTATTAGGAAAGATGACTAAAGCCCCTTTCACTTGACACAGTGAATGGGCTAGCGATTTGTTGGGACTTATAGATAGTGATGTATGTGGACCCATGAGTTCGTTAGCAAGAGGTAGGTTTTATTACTTCATTACATTTACTGACGACTTTAGTAGATATGGATATGTGTATCTTATGAGACACAAATCTGAGTCCTTTGAAAAGTTCAAGGAATTCAAGAGAGAAGTTCAAAACCAATTTTCCAAAAGCATAAAAGCCCTTCGATCCGATCGAGGAGGTGAATACTTAAGCCAAGACTTTGATGACCTTTTAAAGGAGTGTAGTATTATATCACAACTCACTCCACCTGGAACACCACAATGGAATGGTGTATCTGAAAGGAAAAATTGCACCTTGTTGGACATGGTACGATCAATGATGAGTCATACAGATCTTCCAATAAGCTTCTGGGGTCATGCCCTTGATGTGAGACCCCAAATTTTATGAAATGAAAGTATTCAATTTTCTTATTATTATTTTATTTGGTAAATAGTTAAATTGATAAAAGTTTAAAGTTAAGGGTGATATTTGAAAATTTTACAAAGTAAGCAAGTTGTTATAAAATATTCGTTATGTCGGGAAATATTTGTTGTGTCAGAAAATATTTGTTTTAACAGAGAATATTCGTACGACGACACAATCATTGGTGGACCCCACAACGAAAGTATTGTCGTATTTAGAAAATGACAGAATTATCTTTTTTATAAAAATAACGACGAAAGTATTACCGTTAAAACTGTTGAATTACTCGGTAGTAAAAGTACAGTAATACACGAGGTTGCATAGTAGCACACGATATTGATTATTGGTGCTTTCGTGAGAAATCACTCAGTTATACTCAATTATTGCTACAGTAATTGCTGCATCATATCTCTTATATTATTGATTCAATTATTGTCACAGTATCTGTATAATATGTTATATTATTAAATCAATAATTGAGACGACAAAGTTATTCATATTATTAATTAAAATATTGACAATGTCTAGAAGTTTTGTCAAGGAGAGGTTTGGTCACCTAATTGTGCACCAATAAGGAGCAATCCTTATCGGAAAGCCCCCTCTTTCCTGGGAACGATCTGATTGTTAAATATTGTGAGTTTTAATATTAATGATGAATAAGTTTGTGTTGATTAAAGATGAAATTGATAGTTCCATTGTGTTGGAATTATTAGTGTTAGTGAAGATCGACATTTATTTCGATAATAATTGATGTCTGGAGGTTATATTGATCAATCGGATATTTAACCGGATAAATGAGCAATTAATTGCTATTAATTCACATGATTATAACAATTTATTCACATGTGTGTACTATTGATTCACATTCTTGTACTATTAGGGGAGGTGGTGCAAGATTGATAATACTTGCATGACTAAGTTAAAAATGGAGGTATAGTTGAAGGTACTATATTGTAATTCGTATTTTCACATGATTATAACTATTGATTCACATGATTGAACTATTGATTCACATTATTTACTATTAGGGGAGGTGGTGCAAGTTTGATAATACTTGCAGGACTGTGATGACCCGGGAATGGGTGTGGTTTCAGAAATTTCGAGGACGAAATTTTTATAAGGAGGGAAGAATGTGACAACCCAGAAAATCGGATTGTCCAGAATTTAAGATTTAAAGAATTAGTTATTAATAAAATGAATTTTATTAATACTATTTTGTGCTATGTGTTTATTAATCGTTCTATAACCTAGAATGATTATAAAGCGGGAGGATTCTGGCTACGAGCTAGACTGAATGAGTAAGAATTTTCAAGACGAAAATAAAAAAAAATTGGGAACAAAATATTTCCAGGGAAAAAGACAAAATAGGCACTATTCACCCGACAAAACCCTAAGGGTTAAGGTTTGAATAACCTAAGCCTTTCCAAGAGTTTGGTATATCGAAATGACATTCCGTCGAAAGATTTGACGATAATATATCGTGAAAAGTTAAGTAAGCCGATAAAAGTTTTTCTCAAAAAACGCGCAGAAATCGGATAAAATAAAAACGACGAAAAGTATTGTTATGTACTTTTCACTCGTTTAGCTACGTTAGAAGAAAACGTGAAGGAAAACGCTTATCGTGGAAAAGTGTTTTTTAGTTTTTTGGAAATTCGAAGAATACATAAAAGTTAATCGGTAAAGGAAAGACGAAATATCCAAAAATATTTGGATTCCGAGAATCGCAGTTTTTAATACTGTCAGACGAAACTCGAAAGATGGAACCACGAAGCTTCCAAGGAAAGCTACGTGAATAGTAAGGAGGTGGAATAGTAAGGATAAGTTACTTAATGAGTAAGTAAACTTAAGAGTTAAGTAAACTTAAGGGCTAAGTAAACTTAATGGCTAAGTAGACTTAATGGCTAAGTAAGTGTGGAGGCTAAGTAAACTTGGTCCTTAAGCTTTGAATAGTAAGGAGGTTAAGGGGGGCGAAATAACTAAAATACCCCTAGCCTTAAAAATCTATAAATATGAAGCTAACTTCATTGTTTTGGGATTTTGAAAAATCCTAAAACTTTGAGAGAGAGAGAGAGAGAGAGAGAGAGAGAGTTCGGATGGGGGAACAGAGGAAAAGGAAGAGGAAAAGCTTGCTCGAGTGCATGCTTTGTCCGAAAGAATGAGATTAAAGAAGAAAGGTAATTCGAAAACCTAACTTTTAGATAATTTTCTTTAAGTTTATATGTTTAAATCATAACTTAATGAGAATAAGAAGTAGATGATGTTAGGAATGGTTTCATATGGTTGAAATCGTAAGAAAATGAAGAAATAAGAATTAGAAATTTAGTTTATAAATTTCTTAAGGAAGTGTGAGATTCGTAAGGATTTTGAGCGATCCGAATGAATCTTATGAATGAGTAGGTCAAATAAGTAAGGAATGATGTTCTATAATATCAAATTACAAGGAAAAGTAAAATCGTTATCAAAATATCGATTAAAAATGAAGAACACGCGAAGAACACGCGAAGAACGCGAAGAACGTTGTTGATGGACAAATTTAAAACCATCGTATGATAATTGTTGTTGATGGACAAGTTTAAAACCATCGTGTATAAGTTAGTTGCTTATTTCTTGGTTAGGAACGTTAGAAACGTTCATAAAGAACGGATTAAAACTGAGCTATAACAAAGTTATGAAAATTTTTTTGTAAAAGAAGAACGAGAATTAAAAAGTTAGTAAATGAACCCAAACGTGTAGGGTTTCATAAGAATGTAAGAGGACGTATAAAACGTGAGTCTTGGACTTAAGAATGAACGAGTTTCGAGTTCGGATGACCGAATTATGGACGAACGAACGAAGAACGTTAAAAACGTAAAATGAACAAAGAGAAAAGATTAAGCTAATTGAATGGCATGTTAACAGATTCAGAATGAAGTTCTGTCCATGGTTAATTGAAGTACATAGGATAAGGAAGAGAATGGCTTTGGAACGTTCTCGTTCCAAGTTATAACGAATAAGATATGAGATTTCGAAGTCAGCATCTCAAGCTTGTAAAAGACTTAGAAAAATTTTCTAGGTTTCATGCTTGGCAACGCAGCGCGAGTCGTGCCTTGTGGGACGACACCACAACACAAGATCGGGCCATTAGCTATCTTTTTGAGTGGCGCCAGTAGTCTTGAAGGAAAGGAAAGGACACGGCGCGCCGGCAATGCAGGCAAATGCCCGCCGAAATGAGATGTTTACTTACTTTCAATTCTTTGGGAATGGGCAAGAAAGAAATATGAACATATAGTTCAACTAATGTAACACTTAATTAAGTGTATTAAACCTTTGATAAAGGCTGAATGAAAAGATTAAACGAGATTAAAGACAAAGAATGTAGAGCGGATTCTGGAACCAATATCAAGGGGCCCCGTAGTCGCGATAAACGAACGTGAGGATTGCTATGATGGTGATTCCTTAGACGTTGATTGACGAGCGTAATGTATAACATTTCGATGTTATTTTATGGTAATGAGAGATGAATGTAAAGCGTATAAACGCTGTGATCACAGCGTTGTTTTGATGAATGATCGGTCTTAGCATACAACGAACTGTATGGCTTTGACATTAAGAAAGAATATTGAACATGGGGTTCAGATGATAATAATGAATGAAAGAAATTAAAACCTTAGATAAAGGTTAAATGAGAGATTAAGGGATGAACAACGTAAATGATCCTCGTGAATCGTATTCACGTCGGGCGAACGTTCTAAGTATACATTGGTTCTATGACTTAGACGTTGACGAAGGTAGTAAGTAAGATATAAATTATCAAGAAAGCCGTAGCGATCGGTAAAAGGATTAATGAAAGCCGAATAAGAGTCGGATGAGAATATTAGAATGGAATGTAAGCATTGAACACTTGAACCGACAAAAAGGTTAAGTGTACGCGAATATTAAACGGGTAGAACCTACACCCTGTGTATGGTTTGACCGTAAGGTACTAAAGATCAATGATTAAACCTGTTAACGATGAAGAAGCTGAATTAAAGACAAGTATGTATAACGTAAAAGAAGCTGAGTTAATGTTTATAACTTGGATGATGTTCCAAGTTGAATGAACCGGACATTGTAAGATAAGAATAAGGAAATGTAAAATGGTTAACGCTATAAATGCGCAGAATGAATATTGAATGATCGTTCTGAGTATACAAAAGATTGTATGATTTGGACGATAAAGAATAAATCCTGAGGTATGACATTTATTTGTCAGAAAGCCATAAGGAATAAGAAATTGACATAACGAACATTATAGTTTAATAGTTCGAATAAGTTAAGATGAATTTAGGTTGTAGTATAATTGTAACCTTTGATGGTTGACATATGGGAGCTGGGATAAACAATTCCTTCAGAGAGCGAAGGTATATACAAAACTGGCAACCGATCTAACTCACTATTATGGGCACTGTAGATGAGACAGAAACTTGTTTGTTGGTTGTTTGTGGGAAACCACTCAGAGTACCATATAGACTACCAGCAGAGACACAATGTGTGCTGAGTCCTAGGAGAATTAGAAGAAGAAGATAAGAATAAAAATCATCAAAGATGATGAACGTATTGAGTAAGAAATCTCCGTTTGTCATGAAGCCGTTAACCGGTAAAGGAAGTTAGTCGCATAAACTTAGTTTGTAAGAACGTGAACCCTAAGAACTAAAGTAAAGTAAACCAATGCGTAAGTCAAGTATATGACTAATTGGTACATGTGTTATTTCCTTATGTGCTACATAGGAATTGGAATGAGCAGTTCAGCGTAAACAATAAGTTGTAGCTGTGCGTAAGGCAAGTTTCCTAACTTCATTCATATTTTAAATGAATGTTAGTTTCTAAAACTTCACAGATGTAAAACTTGAGAAGTTCTATCTATGTGCGAATGTGTGATATTTGTACCATGTGTTAGAATGTATGAGGCCTTGTGCCACAATTTGAACACTTCAATGTTTCTATGATATGAACTGTTCTGTGATTGAACTATTAAATATGAGAATGTTCTGTTTATACATGAACCGTTATTGTTAAGTCTGTGCTATTGATTCTAGCTAGACAGAATGTGTATGAAAGAGGTAGAAGAATGAAAGTATTTCAAAGTGAATGTGATTAATGTTTTAAAATGATAAGAATCGAGATTATTCCTATTATTCAAGCTGCTTCATAACCTTTGTTCGGTTATTGAAGTCTTAAAAGAATGTTTGAATTCTTAAAGTTGTTTGTTCAACTATTATGACTTGCTGGGCAATTGAATGCTCACACTTATTTTAAATAAAAACATTTTCAGCAAACGATGTTAGAAGAACTTAAGGATCCCGTAAAGATCAAGCTGATCGGTATCCAGAAGAAGTGCCATTCAGTGTATGAATATGTGTGAAGATAAAGTGAAGACTAGTAATATAGAATGATAGAATTAAACTATAGAATAGTTTAATGAACGATTATGTATCCTTGGTGGCGGATAAAAGTCACTTGTACAAGATGTAAAGAATAATGTAATTATCATTATTTGTAATGAAAGAGGTTTTAAGGTTTTAAAACCTGGGATTTGAGAATGTATGTTGTTATATTTAGTTATATAATGATGTATGTTTGGAGGAAGATGGAACTGTGACATACGGAATCCGGATGTGAAAATAGACCAAATTTCAGGGCGTTACAAGGACTAAATTAAAAATGAAGAAAAAGAGGAAGGTATTATACTATAATATTTCAAGCCCCAAAATGTGCAATTATCGAAACTATATTTTCCTATAAATGGAAGCACATTACTTCATTATTTTTCACCAATTTACTAAAGCTATAGAGCAATTATTATAGAGAGAAATTATAGAGAGAAAGAAGAAGAGAAGTTTGCTACCTCAATATTCTACTATCCAGTCTTCTTTTGAGGTAATGGGTATTATTCTTTCGTATTCATAAAGAGAGTTATTTTCTTTCAATACTCGTAAGGGTTGTTATTCCATTCTTTATTATTATATTGGAATAACTTTTACATACTATCTGCAATCTGCCGCATCGTGGTGAAATTCTTCTATTATTCCATTCTTTATTATTCTATTGGAATAACTTTTGTCGTCATGCGGTCTATCGCATGTACACAGTGAATTTGTTGTTATTCCATTCTTTATTATTACTAATGGAATATCTTATGCATGCGATTCGCATGACTGGTTTCCATTCTTTATTATTATGTTAAAATATCACATGCATGCGGATTCGCATGACTTGGTTCCATTCTTTATTATTTGTTGGAATAACTTTTATGCTCTGCGGTTATCGCATGCACGGTGAATTCTTACATTATTCCATTCTTTATTATTACATTTGGAATAACTTTTGTCATGTGGATTACCGCATGCATGGTGAATGATCGTTCATATTCATTCTTTATTAAATTATGGAAATGATTTTTCTCGTGGATTCTGCATGTGGGTGAAAAATCCATTTGCGATTTAAGTATATTCTATTATACTCGTATGAGATATCATTTCTTTTGTACTCGTCATGGAATATCATTTTCTTTGGTATTTTTTTATGAGTTACTATTCACCCAGTTACTATTCACTCTAGTATTATTCACTCAGGTATTCGGGGTACTTTTCATGCCAGAGTACTATTCATGAGTAACTATTCACGGGATACTACTCACCCGATTACTATTCACTCTAGTATCATTCAATCGGGTATTCGGGATACTTTTCGTGTCGGGATAGTATTCACGGGGTACTATTCCTGAAGTACTATTCACGGGGTACTATTCCCCCAAAAAATATATTTCTTTACTGTCCAAATTATTTTTGGTACATGAATATTATTCTTGAAATTTACTCCACAAAGCAGTATCATGTTGACAATGTGGACGTTATTGATTTCTGGATAAATTAAATTATAAATCTTTAAAATTTATCCTTGAACTTGTTTTATTGAATTATTATGTCATTGTCATCATCCTCATGCTTATAGTGTGATGAAAGTCATCTTTGGCTTACGTGCATAGATGGACTTGGTATGATTATGACCATGGATTATTAGGTATAATCATGGCCAGTAATGTGACGAATGATGTGGTGAAAGTCCTCGTTGGCACATAGTTCATTGATGGGCGATTTTTGGTATGATTATGACCAAGGATTATTCCGGTATAATCATGACCATTGATGATTTAATGAATATCCTTGGCCCGTAGTGCGAGGGAAGAATCGATGATATGGTTTATTTATTAAAATTTGAGTCTCGGTGATAAAGTTGATGAAAACTTTTTAAATCATAGAAGATAGTAGATTTTATGCTCTACTTGACTCTTCTAATGGATTTCTTATTCATTGCGATTGTTGATCTAAAACTTGTTGTCTATTGTATTCTATCGGTTGTTATCTTTGTTGAAGGCTAAGGATAATTTATTACGCATTATCTTAGTCATAATATTTCTTCTTGGGCTAGTTGAGCTCACCTTTTTCTTTCATTTTGTTCTCTTGAAAATGAGAATATAGTTGGGATGAGTCGAGGAAATGGAGTGATGGTCCGGGATAAGTGGCTTTAGTAGTCCTCACTATTCTATGAAATAGTGTGATAATAATTGTAATGAGGACTTCATTGAGTGTGGATATTGTCTAGAAGGCAATATTCTTATTTAAACTCTCGATTATGTTTTCTCGTAATTTTACCACGATTGTTGTATAATTAAGTTGTATTTGAATTTTGTACCATGTATTTGGCAACTCAAATGGGTGATGTATACTGTTTTGGGCGTCATAGTTTTAGTATCAAAGCTTAGGGATATGATCCTGGTGAGATGTGAGACAAGAACTAGGAGGGAGAGGCAGAAATTCTTCGCTAGTATGACCTACCTAAGTTTATTTGGTATTTAATTGGTCGGTCAGAGTATATAGGGATAATATGTGGCATGTCAATTAACCCTTATTTTGAAACTATATTCTAGAATGATATCTGAAAATACGGGAGATGAGAAATGGGAAAATCATGATAGAGAGGAAATAGCAGGAAGGTACAATCCGAAAAGAAAGCAAGGTATTCTCATCTCTTGAACTACCGGTATGTGCGTAAATTTTGAGGCAAAATTTCATAAGGAGGGAGATTGTGAGACCCCAAATTTTATGAAATAAAAGTATTCAATTTTCTTATTATTATTTTATTTGGTAAATAGTTAAATTGATAAAAGTTTAAAGTTAAGGGTGATATTTAAAAATTTTTTAAAAGTAAGCAAGTTGTTATAAAATATTCCTTGTTAATGGGGAATATTTGTTTTAACGGGGAATATTAAATGCGACGACACAATCATTAGTGGACCCCAGCGGAAATATTGTCGTAGTTAGAAAATGACGAAATTATCTTTTATAAAAATAAGAATGAAAGTATTACCGTTAAAAGCTGTTGAACTACCGTAGTAAAAGTAAATACGATGTCTGGCGTGGTTGCATAGTAGCACCACGGTATTGATTATTGATGTTTACGTGAAATCACTCGATTATACTCAATTATTGCTACGATAATTCTTTGCATCATATCTCTCATATTATTGATTCAATTATTGTCACGATATCATCATGTATAATATGTTATATTATTAAATCAATAATTGAGATGACAAAGTTATTCATATTATTATTTGCAATATTGACAATGTCTAGAAGTTACATCGAGGAGAGGTTTGGTCACCTAATTGCGGCGCCAATAAGGAGAAATCCTTATCGAAAGCCCCTCTTTCACAGGAGCGACACAGTTTGTTAAATATTGTGAGTTATAATATTAATGATGAATAAGTTAGTGTTGATTAAAGATGAAATTGATAGTTCCATTGTGTTTAGAATTATTAGTGTTAGTGAAAATCGACATTTATTTTTGATAATAATTGATGTCTGGGAGTTATATTGATCGATCGGGTAATTAATGGGATAAATGAGCAATTAATTGCTATTAATTCACATGATTATAACTATTTGTTCACATGTGTGTACTATTGATTCACATTATTTACTATTAGGGAGTTGGTGCAAGATTGATAATACTTGCATGACTAAGTTAAAAATGGAGGTATAGATGAAGGTACTATCTTGTAATTAATTTTTTTTCACATGATTATAACTATTGAGTCACATGATTTACTATTGATTCACATGATTTACTATTAGGGGAGGTGGTGCAAGTTTGATAATACTTGCGAGACTAAATTAAAAATGAAGAAAAGAGGAAGGTATTATCTTTGTAATATTTGAGCCCCAAAATGTGCAATTATCAAAACTATATTTTCTATAAATAAAGCTCATTCCTTCATTATTTTCTCACCAATTCACTAAAGCTATAGAGCAATTATTATAGAGAGAAATTATAGAGAGAAAAGAAGAAGAAGTTGCTACCTCACTATTCCGATATCCAGTCTTCTTTTAAGGAGGTAAGGGGTATTATTCTTTATATTCATGAAGAGAGTTATTTTCTTTCAATACTCATAAGGTTGTTATTCCATTCTTTATTATTATTATGTTGGAATAACTTTGTCTGTCTGATAACTACTGCATATACATGGTGAAATTCTTACATTATTCCATTCTTTATTATTACATTGGAATAACTTTTGTTTGTCTGATCTATCGCATGCACAGTGAATTCTGTTGTTATTCCATTCTTTATTATTACATTTGGAATATCACATGCATGCGGATTCTGCGTGACTGGTTCCATTCTTTATTATTACATTGGAATATCCATCTGTATGTGCATATGCATGCGGATTATGCATGACACAGTTCCATTCTTTATTATTACATTTGGAATAACACATGCATGCGATCTATCGCATGCACGGTGAATTCTTACATTATTCCATTCTTTATTATTACATTGGAATAACTTTGTCTATGTGATTTACGCATGCATGGTGAATGATCCTTCGTATTCATTCTTTATTAAATTGTGGAAATGATCTGTCTACGTGGATTCTGCATGGCGGGTGAAAATCCATTTGCGATTTAAGTATATTCTATTATACTCAAATGAGATATCATTTCTTTTGTACTCGTCATGAAATATCATTTTCTTTGGTATTTTTTTTACGAGTTACTATTCATGGATTTACTATTCACCCGATTACTATTCACTCTAGTATTATTCACTTTCGGGTATTAGGGCACTTTTAAATGTTGGAGTACTATTCACGAGTTACTATTCACATGAGTTACTATTCACCCAATTACTATTCACTCTAGTATCATTCACTCGGGTATTTGAGACACTTTTAGGTATTTTTCATGAGATACTTTTATTCACGGTCTATTCACGAAAATTCTTATTCACGGAAGTCTATTTTTAGAAAAATATATTTTTTTACATCCAAATTATTTTTGGTACATGAATATTATTCTTGAATTTTACTCTACAAAGCGATATCATGTTGACAATTTGGGCGTTATTGATTTCTAGATAAATTAAATTATAAATCTTTAAAATTTATCCTTGAACTTGTTTTATTGAATTATTATGTCATTGTCATCATCCTCATACTTATATTGTGATGAAAGTCATCTTTGGCTTACGTGCGTAGATGGACTTGGTATGATTATGACCGAGGATTATTATTGTATAATCATGGCCAGTAATGTGACGAATGATGTGGTAAAAGTCCTCGTTGGCACATAGTTCATTGATGGGCGGTTGTTGGTATGATTATGACCAGGATTATTAGGGTATAATCATGACCATTGATGATTACATGAATATCCTTGGCAAGTAGTGCGAGGATGATTCGATGATTTTTTTATTTATTAAGTTTGAGTCTCGTGATAAAGTTGATGAAAAACTTTTTAAATCATAGAAGATAGTAGATTTTATGCTCTCTATTGACTCTTCTAATGGATTGCTTATTCCATTGCGATTGTTGATCTAAAACTTGTTGTCTATTGTATTCTATCGGTTGTTATCTTTGTTGAAGGCTAAGGATAATTTATTACGCATTATCTTAGTCATAATATTTCTTCTTTGGGCTAGTTGAGCTCACCCTTTTCTTTCATTGTTCTCTTGAAAATGAGAATATAGTTGGGACGAGTCGGGGAATGGAGTGATGGTCGGGATAAATGGCTTTAGTAGTCCTCACTATTATGAAATAATGTGATAATAATTGTAATGAGGACTCCATTGAGTGTGGATATTGTCTAGATGACAATATTCTTGTTTAAACTCTCGACTATGTTTTGTCGTATATTTTACACGTGTTGTATAATTAAGTTGTATTTGAATTTGTGTACCATGTATCTGGCGACTCAAGATGGGTGATGTATACTGTTTTGGGGGCGTCACGGTTAGTATCAAAGCTTAGGGATATGATCCTGGTGAGATGTGAGACAAGAACTAGGAGGGAGAGGCGGGTAATTCCTTCAGCTAGTATGACCTACCTAAGTTTATTTGGTATTTAATTGGTCGGTTAGAATATAGGGATAATATGTGGCATGTCGAATTAACCCTTATTTTGAAACTATATTCTAGAATGATATCTAAAATACGAGGAGATGAGAAATGGGAAAATCATGATAGAGAGGAAATAGCAGGAAGGTACAATCCAAAAAGAAAGCAAGGTATTCTCATCTCTTGAACTACCGAGTGCGTAAAATTTTGAGGGCGAAAAATTTCATAAGGAGGGGAGATTGTGAGACCCCAAATTTTATGAAATAAAAGTATTCAATTTTTATAATTATTATTTTTTGGTAAATAGTTAAATTGATAAAAGTTTAAAGTTAAGGGTGATATTTGAAAATTTTGCAAAAGTAAGCAAGTTGTTATAAAATATTAGATTGTGGGGGGAATATTCGTTTTAACGGGGAATATTAAATTTTTAACGATGAATAATCGTTGATGGACCCAATCATTAGTGATTGTCGAAGTATATTAAGTAGTAGAAAAGCGACGAATTATCTTTTTATAAAAATAACGGCGAAAAGTATTACTGAATTAAAAGCTGTTGAACTACCCGGTAGTAAAAAATGCGATGTCTGGCGTGGTTGCATAGTAGCACACGGTATTGATTATTGATGCTTCGTGAAAGTCACTCGATTATACTCAATTATTACTACGATAATTCTTTGCATCATATCTCTCATATTATTGATTCAATTATTGTCACGATATCATCGTATAATATATTATATTATTAAATCAATAATTGAGGCGATAAAGTTATTCATATTATTATTTGCAATATTGACAATGTCTAGAAGTTACATCGAGGAGAGGTTTGGTCACCTAATTGCGGCATGATAAGGAAAATCCTTATCGAAAAGCCCCTCTTTCACGGGAGCGACACGGTTGTTAAATATTGTGAGTTATAATATTAATGATGAATAAGTTCGTGTTGATTAAAGATGAAATTGATAGTTCCATTGTGTTGGAATTATTAGTGTTAGTGAAAATCGACATTTATTTCGATAATAATTGATGTCTGGAGGTTATATTGACCAATCGGGTAATTAATGGGATAAATGAGCAATTAATTGCTATTAATTCACATGATTATAACTATTTGTTCACATGTGTGTACTATTGATTCACATTCATTACTATTAGGGGAGTTGGTGCAAGATTGATAATACTTGCATGACTAAGTTAAAAATGGAGGTATAGATGAAGGTATTATCTTTGTAATTAATTTTTTCACATGTTTAGAACTATTGAGTCACATGATTTACTATTGATTCACATGATTTACTATTAGGGAGGTGGTGCAAGTTTGATAATACTTGCGGGACTAAAAATTAAAAATGAAGAAAAAGAGGAAGGTATTATCTTGTAATATTTGAGCCCCCAAAATGTGCAATTATCGAAACTATATTTTCCTATAAATAGAAGCTCATTCCTTCATTATTTTCACCAATTCACTAAAGTTATAAAGCAATTATTATAGAGAGAAATTATAGAGAGAAAGAAGAAGAGAAGTTTACTACCTCATTTCCGATTATCCGATTTTCTTTTGAGGTAAGGGGTATTATTCTTTACGTATTCATGAAGAGAGTTATTTTCTTTCAATACTCGTAAGGGTTGTTATTCCATTCTTTATTATTATGTTGGAATAACTTTTGTCTGTCTGAATCTGCATACATGGTGAAATTCTTACATTATTCCATTCTTTATTATTACATTGGAATAACTTTTATGCTATCTATCATATCATCTATCGCATTTATTATTACATTGGTGAATTTACATATTGTTATTTACAGTGATTCTTTTATTTTCTTTATTACATTTGGAATATCATCTCATGCATGCGGATTACGCATGACTGGTTCCATTCTTTATTATTACATTTGAATATCACATGCATGCGGATTATGGCGTGACTTTAGTTCCATTCTTTATTATTACATTGAGAATAACTTTTTGCATGCTGGATCTATCATGCACACTGGTGAATTCTTACATTATTCCATTCTTTATTATTACATTGGAATAACTTTTATCTATGTGGATTACTGCATGCATGGTGAATGATCCTTACGTATTCATTCTTTATTAAATTGTGGAAATGATGCATCTACGTGGATTCTGCATGGCGGTGAAAATCCATTTGCGATTTAGTATATTCTATTATACTCGTATGAGATATCATTTCTTTTGTACTCAAATCATGAAATATCATTTTCTTTGGTATTTTTTTTTCACGAGTTACTATTCACGAGTTACTATTCACCCGATTACTATTCACTCTAGTATTATTCACTCGGGTATTAGGGGCACTTTTAGTGTTTGAGTACTATTCACGAGTTACTTATTCACGAGTTACTATTCACCCAATTACTATTCACTCTAATATCATTCACTTTCGGTATTTGGGACACTTTTTCATGTCGGGTACTATTCACGAGTACTATTCTCGAAGTACTATTCACGGGGTACTATTCACCGAAAAAAATATATTTCTTTTACATCCAAATTATTTTTGGTACATGAATATTATTCTTGAATTTTACTCTACAAAGCGATATCATGTTGACAATTTGGGCGTTATTGATTTACGGATAAATTAAATTATAAATCTTTAAAATTTATCCTTGAACTTGTTTTATTGAATTATTATGTCATTGTCATCATCCTCATGCTTATATTGTGATGAAAGTCATCTTTGGCTTACGTGCATAGATGGACTTGGTATGATTATGACCGAGGATTATTAGGTATAATCATGGTAGTAATGTGACGAATGATGTGGTAAAAGTCCTCATTGGCACATGTAGTTCATTGATGGGCGATTGTTGGTATGATTATGACCGAGGATTATTCGGTATAATCATGACCATTGATGATTACATGAATATCCTTGGCCGGTGTGCGGGATGATTCGATTTTATTTTATTAATTTGAGTCTCGGCGATAAAGTTGATGAAAAACTTTTAAATCATAGAAGATAGTAGATTTTATGCTCTACTTGACTCTTCTAATGGATTGCTATATTCATTGCGATTGTTGATCTAAAACTTGTTGTCTATTGTATTCTATCGGTTGTTATCTTTGTTGAAGGCTAAGAATAATTTATTACGCATTATCTTAGTCATAATATTTCTTCTTGGGCTAGTTGAGCTCACCCTTTCTTTTCATTGTTCTCTTGAAATGAGAATATAGTTGGGAGACGAGTCGGGGAATGGAGTGATGGTCCGGGATAAATGGCTTTAGTAGTCCTCACTATTCTATGAAATAATGTGATAATAATTGTAATGAGGACTCCATTGAGTGTGGATATTGTCTAGATGACAATATTCTTGTTTAAACTCTCGGCTATGTTTTGTTAAGTATTTTACACATTGTTGTTGTATAATTAAGTTGTATTTGAATTTGTACCATGTATTTGGCGACTCAAGATGGGTGATGTATACTGTTTTGGGGGCGTCACGGTTAGTATCAAAGCTTAGGGATATGATCCTGGTGAGAGATGAGAGACAAGAACTAGGAGGAGAGGCGGGAGGCGGATTCCTTCGCTAGTATGACCTACCTAAGTTTATTTGGTATTTAATTGGTGGGTCGGGAGTATAGGGATAATATGTGGCATGTCAATTAACCCTTATTTTGAAACTATATTCTAGAATGATATAAAATATACGAGAGATGAGAAATGGGAAAATCATGATAGAGAGGAAATAATAGGAAAGGTACAATCAAAAAAGAAAGCAAGGTATTCTCATCTCTTGAACTACCGAGTGCGTACGTAAATTTTGAGGCGAAATTTCATAAGGAGGGAGATTGTGAGACCCCAAATTTTATGAAATAAAAAATATTCAATTTTATTATTTTTTTGGTAAATAGTTAAATTGATAAAAGTTTAAAGTTAAGGGTGATATTTGAAAATTTTTTAAAGTAAGCAAGTTGTTATAAAATATTATTTGTGTGGGAAATATTAATTTTGGTTTTATTCTTTTTGGGGAATATTAAATACGATGACACAATCATTGGTGGACCCCTGCGGAAGTATTATCGTAGTTAAAAGCGACAAAATTATCTTTTTATAAAAATAACGGTGAAAGTGTTCTGAATTAAAAGCTGTTGAACTACCCGTAGTAAAAGTATAATGTCTGGCATTGGTTGCGTAGTAGTAGCACGGTATTGATTATTGATGCTTACGTGAAAAGTCACTCGATTATACTCAATTATTGCTACGATAATTGTTGCATCATATCTCTCGTATTATTGATTCAATTATTGTCACGATATATCATCGCATAATATTTATATTATTAAATCAATAATTGAGGCGACAAAGTTATTCATATTATTATTTGCAATATTGACAATGTCTAGAAGTTACATCGAGGAGAGGTTTGGTCACCTAATTGCGGCATGATAAGGAGAAATCCTTATCGAAAAGCCCCTCTTTCACAGGAGCGACACGGTTGTTAAATATTGTGAGTTATAATATTAATGATGAATAAGTTAAATGTTGATTAAAGATGAAATTGATAGTTCCATTGTGTTGGAATTATTAGTGTTAGTGAAAATCGACATTTATTTGATAATAATTGATGTCTGGAGGTTATATTGACCAATCGGGTAATTAATCGGATAAATGAGCAATTAATTGCTATTAATTCACATGATTATAACTATTTGTTCACATGTGTGTACTATTGATTCACATTCATTTACTATTAGGGGAGTTGGTGCAAGATTGATAATACTTGCATGACTAAGTTAAAAATGGAGGTATAGATGAAGGTATTATCTTTGTAATTAGTTTTTTTTACATGTTTAGAACTATTGAGTCACATGATTTACTATTGATTCACATGATTTACTATTAGGGGGGAGGTGGTGCAAGTTTGATAATACTTGCGGGACTAAATTAAAAATGAAGAAAAAGAGAAAGGTATTATCTTTGTAATATTTGAGCCCCAAAATGTGCAATTATTGAAACTATATTTTCCTATAAATAGAAGCTCATTCCTTCATTATTTTTCACCAATTCACTAAAGCTATAGAGCAATTATTATAGAGAGAAATTATAGAGAGAAGAAGAAGAAAAGTTACTTACCTCATTATTCCGATTATCCGATTTTCTTTTTTTGGTAAGGGTATTATTCTTTTTTATTCATGAAGAGAGTTATTTTCTTTCAATACTCGTAAGGGTTGTTATTCCATTCTTTATTATTATGTTGGAATAACTTTTATCTGTCTGAATACTGCATACATGGTGAAATTCTTACATTATTCCATTCTTTATTATTATTTGGAATAACTTTGCATCTGATCTATCGCATGCACAGTGAATTATGTGTTATTCCATTCTTTATTATTACATTGGAATATCACATGCATGCGGATTACGCATGACTGGTTCCATTCTTTATTATTACATTTGAATATCACATGCATGCGGATTATGCGTGACACAGTTCCATTCTTTATTATTACATTAACTTTTGCATAACATGCATGCACTGTGAAGTTATTTATTCCATTCTTTATTATTACATTGGAATAACTTGTATGCATGCGTCTTTCATATATATTATTCTTATTCTTTATTATTATTATTACATTGGAATAACTTTGTCTATGTGGATTACGCATGCATGGTGAATGATCCTTTGTATTCATTCTTTATTAAATTGTGGAAATGATGCATCTATGTGGATTCTGCATGGCGGGTGAAAATCCATTTGCGATTTAAGTATATTCTATTATACTCATATGAGATATCATTTCTTTTGTACTCAAATCATGAAATATCATTTTCTTTGGTATTTTTTTTTTTAGATTACTATTCATGGATTCTTATTCACCCGATTACTATTCACTCTAGTATTATTCACTCGGGTATTAGGGGCACTTTTTTAATGTGGGAGTACTATTCACGAGTTATTATTATTCACGGATTCTATTCACCCAATTACTATTCACTCTAGTATCATTCACTCGGGTATTTGGGACACTTTTTTTATGTATCCGGTACTATTCACGAGGTACTATTCTTCAGTACTTATTCACGGGATACTATTCACGAAAAAAAATATATTTCTTTTCTGTCCAAATTATTTTTGGTACATGAATATTATTCTTGAATTTTACTCTACAAAGCGATATCATGTTGACAATTTGGATATTATTGATTTCTGATAAATTAAATTATAAATCTTTAAAATTTATCCTTGAACTTGTTTTATTGAATTATTATGTCATTGTCATCATCCTCATGCTTATATTGTGATGAAAGTCATCTTTGGCTTACGTGCATAGATGGACTTGGTATGATTATGACCGAGAGGGATATTAGGTATAATCATGGCCAGTAATGTGACGAATGATGTGGTAAAAGTCCTCATTGGCACATAGTTCATTGATGGGCGATTGTTGGTATGATTATGACCGAGGATTATTCGGTATAATCATGACCATTGATGATTACATGAATATCCTTGGCCGTAGTGCGGGATGATTCGATTTTATTTATTAAAAATTTGAGTCTCGTGATAAAGTTGATGAAAAACTTTTTAAATCATAGAAGATAGTAGATTTTATGCTCTACTTGACTCTTCTAATGGATTGCTTATTTTATTTATGATTGTTGATCTAAAACTTGTTGTCTATTGTATTCTATCGGTTGTTATCTTTGTTGAAGGCTAAGGATAATTTATTACGCATTATCTTAGTCATAATATTTCTTCTTTGGGCTAGTTGAGCTCACCCTTTTCTTTCATTGTTCTCTTGAGGAAATGAGAATATAGTTGGGACGAGTCGGGGAATGGAGTGATGGTCCGGGATAAATGGCTTTAGTAGTCCTCACTATTCTATGAAATAATGTGATAATAATTGTAATGAGGACACCATTGAGTGTGGATATTGTCTAGATGACAATATTCTTGTTTAAACTCTCGACTATGTTTTGTAAGTATTTTACATTGTTGTTGTATAATTAAGTTGTATTTGAATTTATGTACCATGTATCTGGCGACTCAAGATGGGTGATGTATACTGTTTTGGGGCGTCACGGTTGGTATCAAAGCTTAGGGATATGATCCTGGCAGAGATGTGAGACAAGAAACTAGGAGGGAGGGCAGGTAATTCCCTTCACTAGTAGTATGACCTACCTAAGTTTATTTGGTATTTAATTGGTCGGTCGAAATATAGGGATAATATGTGGCATGTCAATTAACCCTTATTTTGAAACTATATTCTAGAATGATATCTGAAATACGGGGAGATGAGAAATGGGAAAATCATGATAGAGAGGAAATAGCAGGGAAGGTACAATCCAGAAAAGAAAGCAAGGTATTCTCATCTCTTGAACTACCAGTAACGTAAATTTTGAGGCGAAATTTCATAAGGAGGGAGATTGTGAGACCCCAAATTTTATGAAATAAAAGTATTCAATTTTCTATTTTGGTAAATAAATGGTTAAATTGATAAAAGTTTAAAGTTAAGGGTGATATTTGAAAATTTTGCAAAGTAAGCAAGTTGTTATAAAATATTAGATTGGTGGGGGAATATTAGTTTTAACGAGGAATATTATTTTTTGGGGAATACGACGATGATCATTGGTGGACCCCACAGCGGAAGTATTGTCGTAGTAAAGAAAAAGCGACGAATTATCTTTTTATAAAAATAACGGCCGAGTATTTACTGAATTAAAAGCTGTTGAACTACCCGGTAGTAAAAATACGATGTCTGGCGTGGTTGCATAGTAGCACACGGTATTGATTATTGATGCTTACGTGAGAAGTCACTCAATTATACTCAATTATTGCTACGATAATTCTTTGCATCATATCTCTCATATTATTGATTCAATTATTGTCACGATATCATCATAATATTTATATTATTAAATCAATAATTGAGGCGACAAAAAGTTATTCATATTATTATTTGCAATATTGACAATGTCTAGAAGTTACATCGAGGAGAGGTTTGGTCACCTAATTGCGGCGCCAATAAGGAGAAATCCTTATCGAAAAGCCCCCTCTTTCACAGGAGCGACACGGTTGTTAAATATTGTGAGTTATAATATTAATGATGAATAAGTTAAGTGTTGATTAAAGATGAAATTGACAGTTCCATTGTGTTGGAATTAGTAGTGTTAGTGAAAATCGACATTTATTTCGATAATAATTGATGTCTGGAGGTTATATTGACCAATCGGGTAATTAATCGGATAAATGAGCAATTAATTGCTATTAATTCACATGATTATAACTATTTGTTCACATGTGTGTACTATTGATTCACATTCATTTACTATTAGGGGAGTTGGTGCAAGATTGATAATACTTGCATGACTAAGTTAAAAATGGAGGTATAGATGAAGGTACTTATCTTATAATTATTTTTTCACATGTTTAGAACTATTGAGTCACATGATTTACTATTGATTCACATGATTTACTATTAGGGGAGGTGGTGCAAGTTTGATAATACTTGCGGGACTAAATTAAAAATGAAGAAAAGAGGAAGGTATTATCTTTGTAATATTTGAGCCCCAAAATGTGCAATTATTGAAACTATATTTTCCTATAAATAGAAGCTCATTCCTTCATTATTTTTCACCAATTCACTAAAGCTATAGAGCAATTATTATAGAGAGAAATTATAGAGAAAGAAGAAGAGAAGTTTTCTACCTCACTATTCCGATATCCATCTTCTTTTAAGGTAAGGGGTATTATTCTTTCGTATTCATGAAGAGAGTTATTTTCTTTCAATACTCGTAAGGGTTTTATTATTCCATTCTTTATTATTATGTTGGAATAACTTTCTGTCTGTATATGAAAGTGATACATGGTGAAATTCTTCATTATTCCATTCTTTATTATTCATGTGAAATTCTTACATTATTCCATTCTTTATTATTATTTGGAATAACTTTATTATTACATCTTGAATATATCACATGCATGGTGAATTCTTACATTATTCCATTCTTTATTATTACATTGGAATATCACATGCATGCATGCGATTTCGCATGACCTGTTTCCATTCTTTATTATTACATTTGGAATATCACATGCATGCGATTATCGCATGACTGAATTCCATTTCCATTTTTATTATTACATTGGAATAACTTTGTATGCATGCGGTCTATCGCATGCATGGTGAATTCTTACATTATTCCATTCTTTATTATTACATTTGGAATAACTTTGTCTATGTGGATTA
This sequence comes from Panax ginseng, assembly GCA_020205605.1. NCBI lineage: Eukaryota > Viridiplantae > Streptophyta > Magnoliopsida > Apiales > Araliaceae > Panax > Panax ginseng. The sequence goes on along the minus strand of CM035128.1, from coordinate 72,426,026 downwards.
CTGCATGCATGGTGAATGATCCTTCGTATTCATTCTTTATTAAATTGTGGAAATGATGCATCTACGTGGATTACCGCATGGCGGTGAAAATCCATTTGCGATTTTAGTATATTCTATTATACTCGTATGAGATATCATTTCTTTTGTACTCAATCATGAAATATCATTTTCTTTGGTATTTTATTTTACGAGTTACTATTCATGATTACTATTCACCCAGATTACTATTCACTCTAGTATTATTCACTCGGGTATTAGGGGCACACTTTTAGTGTTTGAGTACTATTCATGAGTTACTATTCACGGGTTACTATTCACCCAATTACTATTCACTCTAGTATTATTCACTCGGGTATTTGGGACACTTTTCATGTCGGGGTACTATTCACGAGGTACTATTCACGAAGTACTATTCACGGGATACTATTTACCGAAAAAATATATTTCTTTTACATCCAAATTATTTTTGGTACATGAATATTATTCTTGAATTTTACTCTACAAAGCGATATCATGTTGACAATTTGGGCGTTATTGATTTACGGATAAATTAAATTATAAATCTTTAAAATTTATCCTTGAACTTGTTTTATTGAATTATTATGTCATTGTCATCATCCTCGCTTATATTGTGATGAAAGTCATCTTTGGCTTACGTGCATAGATGGACTTGGTATGATTATGACCGAGGATTATTCGGTATAATCATGGCCAATGTGACGAATGATGTGGTAAAGTCCTCATTGGCACATAGTTCATTGATGGGCGAGTTGTTGGTATGATTATGACCGAGGATTATTCGGTATAATCATGACCATTGATGATTACATGAATATCCTTGGCCGTGGTGCGAGGGATGATTCGATTTTATTTATTAAGTTTGAGTCTCGTGATAAAGTTGATGAAAAACTTTTTAAATCATAGAAGATAGTAGATTTTATGCTCTACTTGACTCTTCTAATGGATTGCTTATTTCCATTGCGATTTGTTGATCTAAAACTTGTTGTCTATTGTATTCTATCGGTTGTTATCTTTGTTGAAGGCTAAGGATAATTTATTACGCATTATCTTAGTCATAATATTTCTTCTTGGGCTAGTTGAGCTCACCCTTTTTCTTTCATTGTTCTCTTGAGGAAAATGAGAATATAGTTGGGACGAGTCGGGAATGGAGTGATGGTCCGGATAAATGGCTTTAGTAGTCCTCACTATTCTATAAAATAATGTGATAATAATTGTAATGAGGACATCATTGAGTGTGGATATTGTCTAGATGACAATATTCTTGTTTAAACTCTCGACTATGTTTTGTCGTATTTTACATTGTTGTATAATTAAGTTGTATTTGAATTTATGTACCATGTGTATTTGGCGACTCAAGATGGGTGATGTATACTGTTTTGGGGGCGTCACGGTTAGTATCAAAGCTTAGGGATATGATCCTGGTGAGAGATGTGAGACAAGAACTAGGAGGGAGAGAGATGGGAAATTCCTTCATTAGTATGACCTACCTAAGTTTATTTGGTATTTAATTGGTGTCGGTCGAGGATATAGGGATAATATGTGGCATGTCAATTAACCCTTATTTTGAAAATATATTCTAGAATGATATCTGAAATACAGGAGATGAGAAATGGGAAAATCATGATAGAGAGGATATAACCGGGAAGGTACAATCCAAAAAGAAAGCAAGGTATTCTCATCTCTTGAACTACCAGTGCGTGCGTAAATTTTGAGGCAAAATTTCATAAGGAGGGGAGATTGTAAGACCCCAAATTTTATGAAATAAAAGTATTCAATTTTTCTATTTTGGTAAATAGTTAAATTGATAAAAGTTTAAAGTTAAGGGTGATATTTGAAAATTTTGTAAAGTAAGCAAGTTGTTATAAAATATTCGTATTAGGGAATATTGGGTGAGGAATATTCTTTTTAACGGGGAATATTAAATGCGATGAACAATCATTGGTGGACCCCAGCGGAAATAACTATTGTGATAGTTAGAAAATGACATAATTATCTTTTATAAAAAAATAACGGCAAAAGTATTACCGTTAAAAGCTGTTGAACTACCCTAGTAAAAGTACGATGTCTGGCGTGGTTGCATAGTAGCACACAAGTATTGATTATTGATGCTTACGTGAGAAGTCACTCGATTATACTCAATTATTGCTATAGTAATTTCTTTGCATCATATCTCTCATATTATTGATTCAATTATTGTCACAATATCATCAATATTATGTATATTATTAAATCAATAATTGAGACGACAAAGTTATTCATATTATTATTTGCAATATTGACAATGTCTAGAAGTTACATCGAGGAGAGGTTTGGTCACCTAATTGCGCGCTAATAAGGAGAAATCCTTATCGAAAAGCCCCTCTTTCACAGGAGCGACTTGGTTGTTAAATATTGTGAGTTATAATATTAATGATGAATAAGTTCGTGTTGATTAAAGATGAAATTGATAGTTCCATTGTGTGGGAATTATTAGTGTTAGTGAAAATCGATATTTATTTTGATGATAATAATTGATGTCTGGAGGTTATATTGACCAATCGGGTAATTAATCGGATAAATGAGCAATTAATTGCTATTAATTCACATGTTTATAACTATTTGTTCACATGTGTGTACTATTGATTCACATTCATACTATTAGGGGAGTTGGTGCAAGATTGATAATACTTGCATGACTAAATTAAAAATGGAGGTATAGATGAAGGTATTATACTTTATAATTATTTTTTTCACATGTTTAGAACTATTGAGTCACATGATTTAACTATTGATTCACATTATTTACTATTAGGGGAGGTGGTGCAAGTTTGATAATACTTGCGAGGACTAAATTAAAAATGAAGAAAAGAGGAAGGTATTATCTTTGTAATATTTGAGCCCCAAAATGTGCAATTATCAAACTATATTTTCCTATAAATAGAAGCTCATTCCTTCATTATTTTCACCAATTCACTAAAGCTATAGAGCAATTATTATAGAGAGAAATTATAGAGAGAAGAAGAAGAAGAAGTTTGCTACCTCACTATTCCGATATCCAAATTTCTTTTTTTAAGGTAAGGGGTATTATTTCTTTCGTATTCATGAAGAGAGTTATTTTCTTTCAATACTCATAAGGTTTGTTATTCCATTCTTTATTATTATGTTGGAATAACTTTGTCTGTCTGAGTACCGCATACATGGTGAAATTCTTCTATTATTCCATTCTTTATTATTATGTTGGAATAACTTTTATATGCGTGCTGATCTATCGCATGCACAGTGAAATTCTTTGTTATTCCATTCTTTATTATTACATTGGAATATCCATGCATGCATGCGGATTACGCATGACCTAGTTCCATTCTTTATTATTTTGTTGGAAATATCACATGCATGCGTGATTATGTATTTAATTCGGACACAGTTCCATTATTTATTATTACATTGGAATAACATTTGTGCGATCTGCATGCGGTGAATTACGTTGTTATTCGCTTTATGCATTGGAATATCACATGTGAATTCTTCTGTTATTCCATTCTTTATTATTCTGTTGGAATAACTTGTCTATGTGGATTACCGCATGCATGGTGAATGATCCTTCGTATTCATTCTTTATTAAATTGTGGAAATGATCTGTTTACGTGGATTACTGCATGGCGGAAAAATCCATTTGCAGTTTCGTATATTCTATTATACTAATATGAGATATCATTTCTTTTGTACTCGTCATGAAATATCATTTTCTTTGGTATTTTTTTACGAGTTACTATTCATGGGTTACTATTCACCCGATTACTATTCACTCTAGTATTATTCACTTTCGGGTATTAGGGGCACTTTTAGTGTTTGGAGTACTATTCACGAGTTACTATTCACGAGTTACTATTCACCCAATTTACTATTCACTCTAATATTATTCACTCGGGTATTTGGACACTTTTCATGTCGGGTACTATTCACGGTACTTATTCCGAAGTACTATTCACGGGGGTACTATTCACCCGAAAAAATATATTTCTTTTACATCCAAATTATTTTTGGTACATGAATATTATTCTTGAATTTTACTCTACAAAGCAGTATCATGTTGACAATTTGGGCGTTATTGATTTCTAGATAAATTAAATTATAAATCTTTAAAATTTATCCTTGAACTTGTTTTATTGAATTATTATGTCATTGTCATCATCCTCATGCTTATATTGTGATGAAAGTCATCTTTGGCTTACGTGCATAGATGGACTTGGTATGATTATGACCAAAGGATTATTCGGTATAATCATGACCGTAATGTGACGAATGATGTGGTAAAAGTCCTCATTGGCACATGTAGTTCATTGATGGGCCAGCTTTTTGTATGATTATGACCGAGGATTATTCGGTATAATCATGACCATTGATGATTACATGAATATCCTTGGTCGTGGTGCGGGGATGATTCGATTTTATTTATTAAGTTTGAGTCTCGTGATAAAGTTGATGAAAAAACTTTTTAAATCATAGAAGATAGTAGATTTTATGCTCTACTTGACTCTTCTAATGGATTGCTTATTCACATTGCAGTTGTTGATCTAAAACTTGTTGTCTATTGTATTCTATCGGTTGTTATATTTTTGAAGGCTAAGGATAATTTATTACGCATTATCTTAGTCATAATATTTCTTTAATGGGCTAGTTGAGCTCACCCTTTTTCTTTCATTGTTCTCTTGAGGAAATGAGAATATAGTTGGGACGAGTCGGGGAATGGAGTGATGGTCCGGATGGTTGGCTTTAGTAGTCCTCACTATTCTATAAAATAATGTGATAATAATTGTAATGAGGACTCTATTGAGTGTGGATATTGTCTAGATGACAATATTCTTGTTTAAACTCTCACTATGTTTTATGTCGTTTTTTACATTGTTGTATATAATTAAGTTGTATTTGAATTTTGTACCATGTATTTGGCGACTCAAGATGGGTGATGTATACTGTTTTTTGGGGGCGTCACGGTTGGTATCAAAGCTTAGGATATGATCCTGGTGAGATGTGAGACAAGAACTAGGAGGGAGAGAGATGGAAATTCCTTCACTAGTATGACCTACCTAAATTTATTTAGTATTTAATTGGTCGATCGGTTCATTAAGAGTATAGGGATAATATGTGGCATGTCAATTAACCCTTATTTTGAAAATATATTCTAGAATGATATCTCAAATACGGGAGATGAGAAATGGGAAAATCATGATAGAGAGGAAATAACAGGAAGGTACAATCCAAAAAAGAAAGCAAGGTATTCTCATCTCTTCGACTATCGAATGCGTCGTAAAATTTTGAGGGCGAAATTTCATAAGGAGGGAGATTGTGAGACCCCAAATTTTATGAAATAAAAGTATTCAATTTTTAATTATTATTTTTTGGTAAATAGTTAAATTGATAAAAGTTTAAAGTTAAGGATGATATTTGAAAATTTTTGCAAAGTAAGCAAGTTGTTATAAAATATTCGATTTTTGGTGGGAATATTCGTTTTAACGAGGAATATTCGTATGCGACGACACAATCATTGGTGGACCCCATAATAACTATGTATTGTCGTAGTTAGAAAAGCGACATAATTATCTTTTATAAAAATAAGGCAAAAGTGTTACCGTTAAAAGCTGTTGAACTACCCGTTAGTAAAAAATACGATGTACTGCTGTGGTTTGCATATAGTAGCACACAATTATTTGATTATTGATGCTTACGTGAGAAGTCACTCAGCTTATACTCAATTATTGCTATAGTAATTGCTTTGCATCATATCTCTCATATTATTGATTCAATTATTGTCACAAAGATCATCTCATATATATATTATATTATTAAATCAATAATTGAGACGACAAAGTTATTCATATTATTATTTGCAATATTGACAATGTCTAGAAGTTCTATCGAGGAGAGGTTTGGTCACCTAATTACGCTACCAATAAGGAGAAATCCTTATCGAAAAGCCCCTTCTTTCACACGAAACGACACGTTGTTAAATATTGTGAGTTATAATATTAATGATGAATAAGTTCGTGTTGATTAAAGATGAAATTGATAGTTCCATTGTGTTGGAATTATTAGTGTTAGTGAAAATCGACATTTATTTCGATAATAATTGATGTCCGGAGGTTATATTGACCAATCGGGTAATTAATCGGATAAATGAGCAATTAATTGCTATTAATTCACATGTTTATAACTATTTGTTCACATGTGTGTACTATTGATTCACATTCATATACTATTAGGGGAGGTGGTGCAAGATTGATAATACTTGCATGACTAAGTTAAAAATGGAGGTATAGATGAAGGTACTATACTTTGTAATTAATTTTTTTCACATGTATTATAACTATTGATTCACATGATTTACTATTGATTCACATTATTTACTATTAGGGAGGTGGTGCAAGTTTGATAATACTTGCAGACTAAATTAAAATGAAGAAAAGAGGAAGGTATTATACTTTGTAATATTTCGAGCCCCAAAATGTGCAATTATTGAAACTATATTTTCCTATAAATAAAACTCATTCCTTCATTATTTTTCACCAATTCACTAAAGCTATAGAGCAATTATTATAGAGAGAAATTATAGAGAGAAAGAAGAAGAGAAGTTTCTTACCTCCCTACTATTCCAATATCCAAATTTCTTTTAAGGTAAGGGGTATTATTCTTTCAGTATTCATGAAGAGAGTTATTTTCTTTCAATACTGTAAGTGTTTGTTATTCCATTCTTTATTATTATGTTGGAATAACTTTGCTCTATGCGAAGTACCGCATACATGGTGAAATTCTTCTGTTATTCCATTCTTTATTATTCTGTTGGAATAACCTGTCTGTGCGGATTATCGCATGCCTGGTGAATTCTGTTGTTATTCCATTCTTTATTATTCTTTTGGAATATCCTGTCTGTGCGGATTACGCATGACCTGGTTCCATTCTTTATTATTCTTGTTGGAATATCCTGTCTGTGCGGATTACGCATGACCTGGTTCCATTCTTTATTATTCTGTTGGAATAACTTTTATCATGCGGTGATATCGCTTTATTATTCTGGTGAATTCTTCTGTTATTCCATTCTTTATTATTCTGTTGGAATAACCTGTCTATGTGGATTACCGCATGCATGGTGAATGATCCTTCATATTCATTCTTTATTAAATTGTGGAAATGATCTGTCTACGTGGATTACCGCATGGCGGGTAAAAATCCATTTGCAGTTTCGTATATTCTATTATACTCGTATGAGATATCATTTCTTTTGTACTCGTCATGAAATATCATTTTCTTTGGTATTTTTTTTACGAGTTACTATTCATAAGTTACTATTCACCCAGTTACTATTCACTCTAGTATTATTCACTCTCGGTATTCGAGGGCACACTTTTCGTGAGTACTATTCACTAGTTACTATTCACGAGTTACTATTCACCCGATTACTATTCACTCTAGTATCATTCACTCGGGTATTCGGGACACTTTTCGTGTCGGGATACTATTCACGGGGTACTATTCCCGAAGTACTATTCACGGGGTACTATTCACCCGAAAAATATATTTCTTTTTTGTCCAAATTATTTTTGGTACATGAATATTATTCTTGAATTTTACTCTACAAAGCAGTATCATGTTGACAATTTGGACGTTATTGATTTCTAGATAAATTAAATTATAAATCTTTAAAATTTATCCTTGAACTTGTTTTATTGAATTATTATGTCATTGTCATCATCCTCATGCTTATATTGTGATGAAAGTCATCTTTGGCTTACGTGCATAGATGGACTTGGTATGATTATGACCATGGATTATTCGGTATAATCATGACCGTAATGTGATGAATGATGTGGTGAAAGTCCTCATTGGCATGTAGTTCATTGATGGACGCTTTTTGTATGATTATGACCGAGGATTATTCGGTATAATCATGACCATTGATGATTTAATGAATATCCTTGGCCGTGAGTGCGGGATTCGATGATTTGATTTTATTTATTAAAATTTGAGTCTCGGCGATAAAGTTGATGAAAAACTTTTAAATCATAGAAGATAGTAGATTTTATGCTCTACTTGACTCTTCTAATGGATTGCTTATTCCATCACCGCAGCTTGTTGATCTAAAACTTGTTGTCTATTGTATTCTATCGGTTGTTATCTCGTTGAAGGCTAAGGATAATTTATTCTCGCATTATCTTAGTCATAATATTTCTTCTTTGGGCTAGTTGAGCTCACCCTTTTCTTTCATTGTTCTCTTGAGAAATGAGAATATAGTTGGGACGAGTCGGAAATGGAGTGATGGTCCGGGATGAAGTGTTTTAGTAGTCCTCACTATTCTATAAAATAGTGTGATAATAATTGTAATGAGGACTTCATTGAGTGTGGATATTGTCTAGAAGGCAATATTCTTGTTTAAACTCTCATTATGTTTTGTCGTATTTTACACGACAGTTGTATAATTAAGTTGTATTTGAATTTTGTACCATGTATTTGGCGACTCAAGATGGGTGATGTATACCTGTTTTGGGGGCGTCACAGTTGGTATCAAAGCTTAGGGATATGATCCTGGCTGAGATGTGAGACAAGAACTAGGAGGGGAGAGACGGGTAATTCCTTCACTAGTATGACCTACCTAAGTTTATTTGGTATTTAATTGGTCAAATTCAGTATAGGGATAATATGTGGCATGTCAATTAACCCTTATTTTGAAACTATATTCTAGAATGATATCTCAAATACGGAGATGAGAAATGGGAAAATCATGATAGAGAGGAAATAACCGAAAGGTACAATCCAAAAGAAAGCAAGGTATTCTCATCTCTTCGAACTACTCAGTACGTAACGTAAATTTTGAGGGCGAAATTTCATAAGGAGGGAGATTATTGTAAGACCCCAAATTTTATGAAATAAAAGTATTCAATTTTCTTATTATTATTTTATTTGTAAATAGTTAAATTGATAAAAGTTTAAAGTTAAGGGTGATATTTGAAAATTTTGCAAAAGTAAGCAAGTTGTTATAAAATATTCGATTGTGTCGGGAATATTTGTTTTAACGAGGGAATATTCGTATTTACGACGACACAATCATTGGTGGACCCCACAACGGAAGTATTGTCGTATTTAGAAAAAACGACATAATTATCTTTTTATAAAAATAAGTAAGCGAAAGTATTACCGTTAAAACTGTTGAACTACCCTAGTAGTAAAAGTACAGTAATGTCTACGCGTGGTTGCATAGTAGCACACGGTATTGATTATTGATGTTTACGTGAGAAGTCACCCAATTATACTCAATTATTGCTATAGTAATTGCTACATCATATCTCTCATATTATTGATTCAATTATTGTCACAGTATCATCTGTATATTATGTTATATTATTAAATGAATAATTGAGACGACAAAGTTATTCATATTATTAATTACAATATTGACAATGTCTAGAAGTTTTGTCAACGAGAGGTTTGGTCACCTAATTGCGCGCCAATAAGGAGAAATCCTTATCGGAAAGCCCCCTCTTTCCTGGGAACGACTTAATTGTTAAATATTGCGAGTTATAATATTAATGATGAATAAGTTCGTGTTGATTCAAGATGAAATTGATAGTTCCATTGTGTTAGAATTATTAGTGTTAGTGAAAATCGACATTTATTTCGATAATAATTGATGTTTGGAGGTTATATTGACCAATCGGGTATTTAACCGGATAAATGAGCAATTAATTGCTATTAATTCACATGATTATAACTATTTGTTCACATGTGTTTACTATTGATTCACATTATTATACTATTAGGGGAGGTGGTGCAAGATTGATAATACTTGCATGACTAAGTTAAAAATGGAGGTATAGTTGAAGGTATTATACTGTAATTCGTATTTTTACATGATTATAACTATTGATTCACATGATTGAACTATTGATTCACATTATTTACTATTAGGGGAGGTGGTGCAAGTTTGATAATACTTGCAAGACTAAATTAAAAATGAAGAAAAAGAGGAAGGTATTATACTGTAATATTTCGAGCCCCAAAATGTGCAATTATCGAAACTATATTTTCCTATAAATAGAAACTCATTCCTTCATTATTTTTCACCAATTCACTAAAGTTATAGAGCAATTATTATAGAGAGAAATTATAGAGAGAAAGAAGAAGAAAGTTTGCTACATCACTATTCCAATATCCAAATTTCTTTTTAAGGTAAGGGGTATTATTCTTTCGTATTCATGAAGAGAGTTATTTTCTTTCAATACTGTAAAGTGTTTATTATTCCATTCTTATTATTATGTTAGAATAACTTTGCTCTATGCGGGGTACCGCATACATGGTGAAATTCTTCTATTATTCCATTCTTTATTATTCTATTGGAATAACTCGTCTGCATGCTGCTCTATCGCATGCCTGGTGAATTCTGTTGTTATTCCATTCTTTATTATTCTGTTGGAATATCCTGTCTGTGCGGATTACGCATGACCTAGTTCCATTCTTTATTATTCTGTTGAAATATCCTGTCTATGCGGATTATGCATGACCTGGTTCCATTCTTTATTATTATGTTGGAATAACCTGTCTGTACGGTATATCGCATGCCTGGTGAATTCTTCTGTTATTCCATTCTTTATTATTCTGTTGGAATAACCTGTCTATGTGGATTACCGCATGCATGGTGAATGATCCTTCGTATTCATTCTTTATTAAATTGTGGAAATGATCTGCTCTATGGGATTACCGCATATGGTGAAAATCCATTTGCGCTTTAGATATTCTATTATACTCGTTTGAGATATCATTTCTTTTGTACTCATCATGAAATATCATATTCTTTGGTATTTTTTTATGAGTTACTATTCATAGGTTACTATTCACCCAGTTACTATTCACTCTAGTATTATTCACTCGGGTATTCGGGGCACTTTTCGTGCCGGAGTACTATTCACGAGTTACTATTCTCCACTATTCACCCATTACTATTAACTCTAATATCATTCACTTGTATTTGGAGTACTTTTCATGTTCTGGACACTATTCATGTGTACTATTCCGGTACTATTCACTTGGATACTATTTAATTCGAAAAATATATTTCTTTTCTGTCCAAATTATTTTTGGTACATGAATATTATTCTTGAATTTTACTCCACAAAGCAAAGATCATGTTGATAATTTGACGTTATTGATTTCTAGATTAAATTAAATTATAAATCTTTAAAATTTATCCTTGAACTTGTTTTATATCAATTATTTTGCATTATCTTAGTCATAATTATTCTTAATCATGGGACTAATGATGTGGTGAAAGTTCACCTTTTCTTTTTGTATTGTTCTCTTCTTGAAAAATGAGAATTATATAGTATCCTTGGACGCAGTCGATGATGGAGTTTAATGGTCCGTGAGAAAGTTGATGGCTTTAAATCATAGTAGTCCTCTACTATTCTAATGAAATAGTGTGCTAATAATTGTAATGATTCTATCTTCATTGAGTGTGGATATTTATTCTCGTTATCTTAGTCATAATATTTCTTTACTGGGAATATTCACCCTTGTCTTTCAACTCTCGTGAAATGAGTTTAGTGGGACAATTTTACACGATCGATGGTCCAGCATGTTGTTTTATAATTAAGTTGTATTTGAATTTTGTGCCATTGTCTAGAAGGCAATATTATTGTTTAAACTTCCAAGATTTTGCACGATGTATAATAAGTTGTATTTGTTTTGGGGGTGTATTTATGCACTTGGGTGATGTATACCTGCTTGGGGGTATGATATCAAAGCTTAGGGATATGATCCCTGGCAGAGATGTGAGACAAGAAGTAGGAGGGGAGAGACGGGAAATTCCTTCGCTAGTATGACCTACCTAAGTTATTTGGTATTTAATTGGTCGGTCCGAGTATAGGGATAATATGTGGCATGTCAATTAACCCTTATTTTGAAACTATATTCTAGAATGATATCTGAAATACAGGAGATGAGAAATGGGAAAATCATGATAGAAAGGAAATAACCGAGAAGGTACAATCCAAAAAGAAAGCAAGGTATTCTCATCTCTTCGACATACCAGGTACGTACGTAAATTTCAAGGGCGAAATTTCATAAGGAAGGGAGATTGTGAAACCCCGAATTTTATGAAATAAAAGTATTCTATTTTCTTATTATTATTTTATTTGGTAAATAGTTAAATTGATAAAAGTTTAAAGTTAAGGGTGATATTTGAAAATTTTGCAAAGTAAGCAAGTTGTTATAAAATATTCGATGTGTTTGGGGAATATTTGTTTTAACAGGAATATTCGTATTATTCGACACACACAATCATTGGTGGACCCTATTAACTAAAGTATTGTCGTATTTAGAAAACGACAGAATTATCTTTCTCATAAAAATAAGGGCGAAAGTATTACCGTTAAAACTGTTGAACTACCCGGTAGTAAAAGTACAGTAATACACGTGGTTGCATAGTAGCACACGATATTGATTATTGGTGTTTACGTGAGAAATCACCCAGTTATACTCAATTATTGCTACAGTAATTGCTGCATCATATCTCTCATATTATTGATTCAATTATTGTCACAGTATCATCTGTATATTATGTTATATTATTAAATGAATAATTGAGACGAAAAAGTTATTCATATTATTAATTACAATATTGACAATGTCTATAAGTTCTATCAAGGATAGGTTTGGTCACCTAATTGCGCGCCAATAAGGAGAAATCCTTATCGGAAAGCCCCTTCTTTCCTGGGAACGACTTGATTGTTAAATATTGCGAGTTATAATATTAATGATGAATAAGTTAGTGTTGATTAAAGATGAAATTGATAGTTCCATTGTGTTAGAATTATTAGTGTTAGTGAAAATCGACATTTATTTCGATAATAATAGATGTCTGGAGGTTATATTGACCAATCGGGTATTTAACCGGATAAATGAGCAATTAATTGCTATTAATTCACATGATTATAACTATTTGTTCACATGTGTTTACTATTGATTCACATTGTTATACTATTAGGGGAGGTGGTGCAAGATTGATAATACTTGCATGACTAAGTTAAAATGGAGGTATAGATGAAGGTACTATACCGTAATTCGATATTTTCACATGATTATAACTATTGATTCACATGATTGAACTATTGATTCACATTATTTACTATTAGGGGAGGTGGTGCAAGTTTGATAATACTTGCAAGACTAAATTAAAAATGAAGAAAAAGAGGAAGGTATTATATTGTAATATTTCGAGCCCCAAAATGTGCAATTATCGAAACTATATTTTCCTATAAATAGAAACTCATTCCTTCATTATTTTTCACCAATTCACTAAAGTTATAGAGCAATTATTATAGAGAGAAATTATAGAGAGAAAGAAGAAGAGAAGTTTGCTACATCACTATTCCAGTATCCAGTCTTCTTTTGAGGTAAGGGGTATTATTCTTTCGTATTCATGAAGAGAGTTATTTTCTTTCAATACTCGTAAGTGTTGTTATTCCATTCTTTATTATTATGTTAGAATAACCTGTCTATGCGAAGTACCGCATACATGGTGAAATTCTTCTTATTATTCCATTCTTTATTATTCGTTGGAATAACTTCGTTCGTGCATGCCTCATCGCATGCCCGGTGAATTCTTTGTTATCCATTCTTTATTATTCTGGCTGGAATATCCTCATCTGCATGCGGATTACGCACGACCTAGTTCCATTCTTTATTATTCTCGTTGAAATATCCTCATCATGCGGATTATGCATGACCCTGGTTCCATTCTTTATTATTATGTTGGAATAACTCGTCTGCATTTAGATATCGCATGCCCGGTGAATTCTTCATTATTCCATTCTTTATTATTACGTTGGAATAACTCGCCTATGTGGATTACCGCATGCATGGTGAATGATCATTCGTATTCATTCTTTATTAAATTGTGGAAATGATCATCTCATATGGATTACCGCATGGCGGGTGAAAATTCATTTGCAGTTTCGTATATTCTATTATACTCGTTTGAGATATCATTTCTTTTGTACTCATCATGAAATATCATATTCTTTGGTATTTTTTTATGAGTTACTATTCATAGGTTACTATTCACCCAGTTACTATTCCCTCTAGTATTATTCACTCAGGTATTCGGGGCACTTTTGGTGCTGGAGTACTATTCACGAGTTACTATTCTCCTGATTACTATTAACTCTAGTATCATTCACTCGGGTATTCGGGACACTTTTCGTGTCGGGGTACTATTCACCCGAAAAACATATTTCTTTTCTGTCCAAATTATTTTTGGTACATGAATATTATTCTTGAATTTTACTCCACAAAGCAATATCATGTTGACAATTTGGACGTTATTGATTTCTAGATAAATTAAATTATAAATCTTTAAAATTTATCCTTGAACTTGTTTTATTGAATTATTATGTCATTGTCGTCATCCTCATGCTTATATTGTGATGAAATTCATCTTTGGCTTACATGCATATATGAACTTGGTATGATTATGAATAGGGGCTATTCGGTATAATCATGACCGTAATGTGATGAATGATGTGGTGAAAGTCCTCAGTGGCCTGTAGTGCATTGATGGACAGTTTTTGGTATGATTATGACCAGGAATTATTCGGTATAGTCATGACTATTGATGATTTAATGAATATCCTTGGCCCGTAGTGCAAGGAAGAATCGATGATATGGTTTATTTATTAAGCTGAGTCTCAGCGATAAAGTTGATGTAAAATTTTTTAAATCATAGAAGATAGTAGATTTTATGCTCTACTTGACTCTTCTAATGGATTGCTTATCCCGCTGCAGTTGTTGATCTAAAACTTGTTGTCTATTGTATTCTATCAGTTGTTATACTGTTGAAGGCTAATGATAATTTATTCTGCATTATCTTAGTCATAATATTTCTTTACTGGGCTAGTTGAGTTCACCCTTTTCTTTCATTGTTCTCTTCAGAAAATGATAATATAGTTGGGACGAGTCAGGAAATGGAGTGATGGTCCAGGAGAAGTGGCTTTAGTAGTCCTCACTATTCTATGAAATAGTGTGCTAATAATTGTAATGATAACTTCATTGAGTGTGGATATTGTCTAGAAGGGAATATTCTTGTTTAAACTCTCAGCTAAGTTTTGTCGAATTTTACACGACTGTTGTATAATTAAGTTGTATTTGAATTTTGTGCCATGTAGTGGCGACCCAAGATGGGTGATGTATACCTGTTTTGGGGGTGTCACAGTTGGTATCAAAGCTTAGGGATATGATCCCTGGCAGAGATGTGAGACAAGAAGTAGGAGGGGAGACACGGGAAATTCTTTCGCTAGTATGACCTACCTAAGTTATTTGGTATTTAATTGGTCGGTCCGAGTATAGGGATAATATGTGGCATGTCAATTAACCCTTATTTTGAAACTATATTCTAGAATGATATCTGAAATACAGGAGATGAGAAATGGGAAAATCATGATAGAAAGGAAATAACCGAGAAGGTACAATCCAAAAAGAAAGCAAGGTATTCTCATCTCTTCGACATACCAGGTACGTACGTAAATTTCAAGGGCGAAATTTCATAAGGAAGGGAGATTGTGAAACCCCGAATTTTATGAAATAAAAGTATTCTATTTTCTTATTATTATTTTATTTGGTAAATAGTTAAATTGATAAAAGTTTAAAGTTAAGGGTGATATTTGAAAATTTTGCAAAGTAAGCAAGTTGTTATAAAATATTCGTTGTGTCGGGGAATATTTGTTTTAACAGGGAATATTCGTACGACGACACAATCATTGGTGGACCCCACAACGGAAGTATTGTCGTATTTAGAAAACGACAGAATTATCTTTCTCATAAAAATAAGGGCGAAAGTATTACCGTTAAAACTGTTGAACTACCCGGTAGTAAAAGTACAGTAATACACGTGGTTGCATAGTAGCACACGGTATTGATTATTGGTGTTTACGTGAGAAATCACCCAGTTATACTCAATTATTGCTACAGTAATTGCTGCATCATATCTCTCATATTATTGATTCAATTATTGTCACAGTATCATCTGTATATTATGTTATATTATTAAATGAATAATTGAGACGAAAACGTTATTCATATTATTAATTACAATATTGACAATGTCTATAAGTTCTATCAAGGATAGGTTTGGTCACCTAATTGCGCGCCAATAAGGAGAAATCCTTATCGGAAAGCCCCTTCTTTCCTGGGAACGACTTGATTGTTAAATATCATGAAGTTATAATATTAATGATGAATAAGTTAGTGTTGATTAAAGATGAAATTGATAGTTCCATTGTGTTAGAATTATTAGTGTTAGTGAAAATCGACATTTATTTCGATAATAATAGATGTCTGGAGGTTATATTGACCAATCGGGTATTTAACCGGATAAATGAGCAATTAATTGCTATTAATTCACATGATTATAACTATTTGTTCACATGTGTTTACTATTGATTCACATTGTTATACTATTAGGGGAGGTGGTGCAAGATTGATAATACTTGCATGACTAAGTTAAAAATGGAGGTATAGTTGAAGGTACTATACTGTAATTCGTATTTTCACATGATTATAACTATTGATTCACATGATTGAACTATTGATTCACATTATTTACTATTAGGGGAGGTGGTGCAAGTTTGATAATACTTGCAAGACTAAATTAAAAATGAAGAAAAAGAGGAAGGTATTATATTGTAATATTTCGAGCCCCAAAATGTGCAATTATCGAAACTATATTTTCCTATAAATAGAAACTCATTCCTTCATTATTTTTCACCAATTCACTAAAGTTATAGAGCAATTATTATAGAGAGAAATTATAGAGAGAAAGAAGAAGAGAAGTTTGCTACATCACTATTCCAGTATCCAGTCTTCTTTTGAGGTAAGGGGTATTATTCTTTCGTATTCATGAAGAGAGTTATTTTCTTTCAATACTCGTAAGTGTTGTTATTCCATTCTTTATTATTATGTTAGAATAACCTGTATATGCAAGTACCGCATACATGGTGAAATTCTTCTGTTATTCCATTCTTTATTATTCTGTTGGAATAACCTGTCTGTGCGGTCTATCGCATGCCTGGTGAATTCTGTTGTTATCCATTCTTTATTATTCTGTTGGAATATCCTGTCTGTGCGGATTACGCATGACCTAGTTCCATTCTTTATTATTCTGTTGAAATATCCTGTCTATGCGGATTATGCATGACCTGGTTCCATTCTTTATTATTATGTTGGAATAACTCGTGCATCACATGCGGTATATCGCATGCCCTCGAAATTCTTCTGTTATTCCATTCTTTATTATTCTGTTGGAATAACCTGTCTATGTGGATTACCGCATGCATGGTGAATGATCATTCGTATTCATTCTTTATTAAATTGTGGAAATGATCTGTCTACGTGGATTACCGCATGGCGGGTGAAAATTCATTTGCAGTTTCGTATATTCTATTATACTCGTTTGAGATATCATTTCTTTTGTACTCATCATGAAATATCATTTTCTTTGGTATTTTTTTATGAGTTACTATTCATGGGTTACTATTCACCCAGTTACTATTCACTCTAGTATTATTCACTCGGGTATTCGGGGAAATTTTCGTGCTGGAGTACTATTCACGAGTTACTATTCTCCTGATTACTATTAACTCTAGTATCATTCACTCGGGTATTCGGGACACTTTTTGCTTTGTCGGGTACTATTCATTACTATTCTCTATTTCACCCGAAAAAATATATTTCTTTTCTCATTCAAATTATTTTTGGTACATGAATATTATTCTTGAATTTTACTCCACAAAGCAAAGATCATGTTGACAATTTGGACGTTATTGATTTCTAGATAAATTAAATTATAAATCTTTAAAATTTATCCTTGAACTTGTTTTATTGAATTATTATGTCATTATCTTAGTCATAATATTTCTTCGCATATTGGGTATAGTTGAGTTCACATGACCGTTTCTTTCATTGTTCCTCTCTTGTAAAAATGATTATGAATATAGTAATGGGATTACATGAATATCCTTGGCCGTGGAAATGGAGTAATGGTCTCAGATAAAGTTGATGAAAAACTTTTAAAGAAGATGGCTTTAGTAGTCCTCTACTATTCTATGAAATAGTTGTGCTTGTAATAATTGTAATGATAATTTATTCTTCATTGATCTTAGTCATATTATTTCTTTTAAGGGAATATTCTTGTTTAAACTCTATAGTTGGGACTAAGTTTTGTTGTTTTAGTAATTTTACACGATAATTGTAATGTATAATTAAGTTGTATTTGAATTTTGTGCCATGTAGTGTCGACCCAAGATAATTAAGGTGATGTATACCCAAGATGGGTGATGTATACCCGCTTCACAGCTTGGTATCAAAGCTTAGGATATGATCCCCACGAGATGTGAGACAAGAAGTAGGAGGGGAGACACGGGAAATTCTTTCGCTAGTATGACCTACCTAAGTTATTTGGTATTTAATTGGTCGGTCCGAGTATAGGGATAATATGTGGCATGTCAATTAACCCTTATTTTGAAACTATATTCTAGAATGATATCTGAAATACAGGAGATGAGAAATGGGAAAATCATGATAGAAAGGAAATAACCGAGAAGGTACAATCCAAAAAGAAAGCAAGGTATTCTCATCTCTTCGACATACCAGGTACGTGTACGTAAATTTCAAGGGCGAAATTTCATAAGGAAGGGAGATTGTGAAACCCCGAATTTTATGAAATAAAAGTATTCTATTTTCTTATTATTATTTTATTTGGTAAATAGTTAAATTGATAAAAGTTTAAAGTTAAGGGTGATATTTGAAAATTTTGCAAAGTAAGCAAGTTGTTATAAAATATTCGTTGTGTCGGGGAATATTTGTTTTAACAGGGAATATTCGTACGACGACACAATCATTGGTGGACCCCACAACGGAAGTATTGTCGTATTTAGAAAACGACAGAATTATCTTTCTCATAAAAATAAGGGCGAAAGTATTACCGTTAAAACTGTTGAACTACCCGGTAGTAAAAGTACAGTAATACACGTGGTTGCATAGTAGCACACGATATTGATTATTGGTGTTTACGTGAGAAATCACCCAGTTATACTCAATTATTGCTACAGTAATTGCTGCATCATATCTCTCATATTATTGATTCAATTATTGTCACAGTATCATCTGTATATTATGTTATATTATTAAATGAATAATTGAGACGACAAAGTTATTCATATTATTAATTACATATCGACAATGTATATAAGTTCTATCAAGGAGAGGTTTGGTCACCTAATTACGCTACCAATAAGGAGAAATCCTTATCGAAAGCCCCCTCTTTCCTGGGAACGACTTGATTGTTAAATATTGCGAGTTATAATATTAATGATGAATAAGTTCGTGTTGATTCAAGATGAAATTGATAGTTCCATTGTGTTAGAATTATTAGTGTTAGTGAAAATCGACATTTATTTCGATAATAATTGATGTCTTGGAGGTTATATGGACCAATCGGGTATTTAACCGATAAATGAGCAATTAATTGCTATTAATTCACATGATTATAACTATTTGTTCACATGTGTTTACTATTGATTCACATTGTTATACTATTAGGGAGTGTGGTGCAAGATTGATAATACTTGCATGACTAAGTTAAAAATGGAGGTATAGTTGAAGGTACTATACTCGTAATTAATATTTTTCACATGATTATAACTATTGATTCACATGATTTAACTATTGATTCACATTATTTACTATTAGGGGAGGTGGTGCAAGTTTGATAATACTTGCAAGACTAAATTAAAAAAAAGAAAAGAGGAAGGTATTATATTGTAATATTTCGAGCCCCAAAATGTGCAATTATCGAAACTATATTTTCCTATAAATAGAAACTCATTCCTTCATTATTTTTCACCAATTCACTAAAGTTATAGAGCAATTATTATAGAGAGAAATTATAGAGAGAAAGAAGAAGAGAAGTTTGCTACATCACTATTCCAAAGATCCAAATCTTTTTTTCGAGGTAAGGGGTATTATTCTTTCGTATTCATGAAGAGAGTTATTTTCTTTCAATACTCGTAAGTGTTGTTATTCCATTCTTTATTATTATGTTAGAATAACCTGTCTATGCGAAGTACCGCATACATGGTGAAATTCTTCTGTTATTCCATTCTTTATTATTCTCGTTGAATAACTCCGTCTGCAAGGTCTATCGCATGCCTGGTGAATTCTGTTGTTATCCATTCTTTATTATTCTGTTGGAATATCCTGTCTGTGCGGATTACGCATGACCTAGTTCCATTCTTTATTATTCTGTTGAAATATCCTGTCTATGCGGATTATGCATGACCTGGTTCCATTCTTTATTATTATGTTGGAATAACCTGTCTGTACGGTATATCGCATGCCTGGTGAATTCTTCTGTTATTCCATTCTTTATTATTCTGTTGGAATAACCTGTCTATGTGGATTACCGCATGCATGGTGAATTATCATTCGTATTCATTCTTTATTAAATTGTGGAAATGATCTGTCTACATGGATTACCGCATGGCGGGTGAAAATTCATTTGCAGTTTCGTATATTCTATTATACTCGTTTGAGATATCATTTCTTTTGTACTCATCATGAAATATCATTTTCTTTGGTATTTTTTTATGAGTTACTATTCATAAAGTTACTATTCACCCAGTTATTATTCACTAGTATTATTCACTTTCGGTATTCGGGGGCACTTTTTCGTGTCGGAGTACTATTCACGAAGTTACTATTCTCCCGATTACTATTCACCCAATTACTACTCTAGTATCATTCACTTAGTATTTATTCGGGACACTTTTCGTTACTATTCATGTGGGGGTACTATTCACCCGAAAAAATATATTTCTTTTCTCATTCAAATTATTTTTGGTACATGAATATTATTCTTGAATTTTACTCCACAAAGCAATATCATGTTGACAATTTGACGTTATTGATTTCTAGATAAATTAAATTATAAATCTTTAAAATTTATCCTTGAACTTGTTTTATTGAATTATTATGTCATTGTCATCATCCTCATGCTTATATTGTGATGAAATTCATCTTTGGCTTACATGCATATATGGACTTGGTATGATTATGACCAGGGATTATTCGGATAATCATGACCGTAATGTGATGAATGATGTGGTGAAAGTCCCTCATTGGCCCTAGTTCATCGATGGATGCTTTTTGGTATGATTATGACCGTGAATTATTCTTGATAATCATGACTATTGATGATTTAATGAATATCCTTGGCCCGTAGTGCAAGGAAGAATCGATGA
Organism: Panax ginseng; assembly: GCA_020205605.1. Lineage (NCBI taxonomy): Eukaryota > Viridiplantae > Streptophyta > Magnoliopsida > Apiales > Araliaceae > Panax > Panax ginseng. Next base: position 72,404,688 of record CM035128.1, on the reverse strand, counting down.
TATGGTTTATTTATTGTCGAGTCTCAAATGATAAAGTTGATGAAAATTTTTAAATCATAGAAGATAGTAGATTTTATGCTCTACTCGACTCTTCTAATGGATTGCTTATCCACCGCAATTGTTGATCTAAAACTTGTTGTCTATTGTATTCTATCATTGTTATATCGTTGAAGGCTAAGGATAATTTATTCGCATTATCTTAGTCATAATATTTCTTTCTCGGGCTAGTTGAGTTCACCCTTTTCTTTCATTGTTCTCTTCGTGAAATGAGAATATAGTTGGGACGAGTCGGGGAAATGGAGTGATGGTCCGTATGAGTTGTGGCTTTAGTAGTCCTCACTATTCTATGAAATAGTGTGATAATAATTGTAATGAGGAACTTCATTGAGTGTGGATATTGTCTAGAAGGAAATATTCTTGTTTAAACTCTCAAATAAGTTTTGTCGAATTTTACACGATCGTTGTATAATTAAGTTGTATTTGAATTTTGTACCATGTATTTGGCGCACTCAAGATGGGTGATGTATACCGCTTTGGGGGTGTCACAGCTTGGTATCAAAGCTTAGGATATGATCCTCAAGCGAGATGTGAGACAAGAAGTAGGAGGGGAGAGACGGGAAATTCCTTCGCTAGTATGACCTACCTAAGTTATTTGGTATTTAATTGGTCGGTCCGAGTATAGGGATAATATGTGGCATGTCAATTAACCCTTATTTTGAAACTATATTCTAGAATGATATCTGAAATACAGGAGATGAGAAATGGGAAAATCATGATAGAAAGGAAATAACCGAGAAGGTACAATCCAAAAAGAAAGCAAGGTATTCTCATCTCTTCGAATACTGTAATGTACGTAAATTTTGAGGGCGAAATTTCATAAGGAGGGAGATTGTGAGAACCCCAAATTTTATGAAATAAAAGTATTCTATTTTCTTATTATTATTTTATTTGGTAAATAGTTAAATTGATAAAAGTTTAAAGTTAAGGGTGATATTTGAAAATTTTGCAAAGTAAGCAAGTTGTTATAAAATATTCGTTGTGTTTGGGAAATATTCTGTTTTAACAGGAATATTCGTATTTACGACGACACAATCATTGGTGGACCCTACAACGGAAGTATTGTCGTAGTTAGAAAACGATGTAATTATCTTTTTCATAAAAATAAGTAAAAAGTATTACCGTTAAAACCGCTTGAACTACCCTAGAGTAAAAGTACAAGAATACGCGTGGTTGCATAAGAGCGCACACAACGTGATTGATTATTGATGTTTACGTGAGAAATCACCCGCTTATACTCAATTATTGCTACAAAGAATTGTCAGATCATATCTCTCATATTATTGATTCAATTATTGTCACAAAGATCATCTCAGATATTATGTTATATTATTAAATCAATAATTGAGACGACAAAGTTATTCATATTATTATTACAATATTGACAATGTCTAGAAGTTCTATCAAGGAGAGGTTTGGTCACCTAATCATGCGCTACCAATAAGGAGAAATCCTTATCTGAAAGCCCCTTCTTTCCTGAACGACTTGATTGTTAAATATTATGAGTTATAATATTAATGATGAATAAGTTCGTGTTGATTAAAGATGAAATTGATAGTTCCATTGTGTTGGAATTATTAGTGTTAGTGAAAATCGACATTTATTTCGATAATAATTGATGTCTGGAGGTTATATCGACCAATCCAGTAATTAATCGGATAAATGAGCAATTAATTGCTATTAATTCACATGATTATAACTATTTGTTCACATGTGTGTACTATTGATTCACATTCATTTACTATTAGGGAGAGTGGTGCAAGATTGATAATACTTGCATGACTAAGTTAAAAATGGAGGTATAGTTGAAGGTACTATACTATAATTAATTTTTCACATGATTATAACTATTGATTCACATGATTGAACTATTGATTCACATTATTTACTATTAGGGGAGGTGGTGCAAGTTTGATAATACTTGCAAGACTAAATTAAAAATGAAGAAAAGAGGAAGGTATTATATCAGTAATATTTCGAGCCCCAAAATGTGCAATTATCGAAACTATATTTTCCTATAAATAAAACTCATTCCTTCATTATTTTTCACCAATTCACTAAAGTTATAGAGCAATTATTATAGAGAGAAATTATAGAGAGAAAGAAGAAGAGAAGTCCTTGCTACATCACTATTCCAAGATCCATTTCTTTTTTGGGTAAGGGGTATTTTCTTTTTCAGGTAAGGGGTATTATTCTTTCGTATTCATGAAGAGAGTTATTTTCTTTCAATACTTAAGTGTTGTTATTCCATTCTTTATTATTATGTTGAATAACTCTGTCTATGCGGGGTACCGCATACATGGTGAAATTCTTCTCATTATTCCATTCTTTATTATTCTGTTGAATAACTCTGCCTCGCGCAAGCTCATCGCATGCCCGGTGAATTCTGTTGTTATTCCATTCTTTATTATTCTCGTTGAATATCCTCGTTTGTATGGATTACGCATGACCTAGTTCCATTCTTTATTATTCTCGTTGAAATATCCGTCTGTCATGCGCGATTATGCATGACCGGTTCCATTCTTTATTATTATGTTGGAATAACTCCGTGCATGCATGCGCTATCGCATGCTCGGTGAATTCTTCTCGTTATTCCATTCTTTATTATTCTGTTGGAATAACTCGCCTATGTGGATTACCGCATGCATGGTGAATGATCCTTCAGATTCATTCTTTATTAAATTGTGGAAATGATCTGTTTACGTGGATTACCGTATGGCGGTGAAAATTCATTTGCGCTTTCAGATATTCTATTATACTCGTTTGAGATATCATTTCTTTTGTACTCATCATGAAATATCATTTTCTTTGGTATTTTTTTTACGAGTTACTATTCACGAAGTTACTATTCACCCAAGCATTATTCACTCTAAAGATTATTCACTCGGGTATTCGGGCACTTTTCGTGCCGGAGTACTTTTCACGAGTACTATTCACTATTCACCCAATTTACTATTCACTTAATATTATTATTCACTCGTGCTATTAAGTACTTTTCATTCACTCGGGTATATTCACGGACACTATTCGTAAGTACTATTCATGGGTACTATTCACCCAAAAATATATTTCTTTTCCATTCAAATTATTTTTGGTACATGAATATTATTCTTGAATTTTACTCTACAAAGCAAAGATCATGTTGATAATTTGACGTTATTGATTTCTAGATAAATTAAATTATAAATCTTTAAAATTTATCCTTGAACTTGTTTTATTGAATTATTATGTCATTGTCATCATCCTCATGCTTATATTGTGATGAAAGTCATCTTTGGCTTACGTGCATATGATGGACTTGGTATGATTATGACCAGGATTATTCTTGTATAATCATGACCGTAATGTGACGAATGATGTGGTGAAAGTCCTCATTGGCCTGTAGTCATCGATGGACGCTTTTTGGTATGATTATGACCGTGGATTATTCGATATAATCATGACCATTGATGATTACATGAATATCCTTGGCCCATAGTGCAGGGATGATTCGATGATGTGGTTTATTTATTAAGCTGAGTCTCAGCGATAAAGTTGATGAAAAACTTTTTAAATCATAGAAGATAGTAGATTTTATGCTCTACTTGACTCTTCTAATGGATTGCTTATTCCGCTGCAGTTGTTGATCTAAAACTTGTTGTCTATTGTATTCTATCAGTTGTTATACTGTTGAAGGCTAAGGATAATTTATTCTGCATTATCTTAGTCATAATATTTCTTACTGGGCTAGTTGAGCTCACCCTTTTCTTTCATTGTTCTCTTCAGGAAATGAGAATATAGTTGGGACGAGTCAAGAAATGGATTGATGGTCCAGGAGAAGTGGCTTTAGTAGTCCTCACTATTCTATGAAATAGTGTGCTAATAATTGTAATGAGAACTTCATTGAGTGTGGATATTGTCTAGAAGGGAATATTCTTGTTTAAACTCTCACTAATGTTTTGTCGTATTTTACACGACTGTTGTATAATTAAGTTGTATTTGAATTTTGTACCATGTATTTGGCGACTCAAGATGGGTGATGTATACCTATTTTGGGGGCGCCACAATTGGTATCAAAGCTTAGGATATGATCCCCGGCCGAGATGTGAGACAAGAACTAGGAGGGAGAGATTTAGAATTTCTTCGCTAGTATGACCTACCTAAGTTTATTTGGTATTTAATTGGTTGGTCCGAGTATAGGGATAATATGTGGCATGTCAATTAACCCTTATTTTGAAACTATATTCTAGAATGATATCCAAAATACAGAGATGAGAAATGGGAAAATCATGATAGAGAAGGAAATAACCGAGAAGGTACAATCCAAAAAGAAAGCAAGGTATTCTCATCTCTTCGAACTACTAGTACGTAAATTTCAAGGCTAAAATTTCATAAGGAGGGAGATTGTGAGACCCCAAATTTTATGAAATAAAAGTATTCAATTTTCTTATTATTATTTTATTTATTAAATAGTTAAATTGATAAAAGTTTAAAGTTAAGGGTGATATTTGAAAATTTTGCAAAGTAAGCAAGTTGTTATAAAATATTCGCTGTGTCGGGGAATATTCGTTTTAACAGGGAATATTCGTACGACGGCACAATCATTGGTGGACCCCACAACTAAGTATTATCGTATTTAGAAAAACGACGTAATTATCTTTTATATAAAAATAACGGCTAAAAAGTGTTACCGTTAAAACCGCTGAACTACCCTAGTAAAAGTACAAAGAATACGCTGCGGTTGCATAGTAGCACACAAGATTGATTATTGATGCTTACGTGAGAAGTCACCAATATACTCAATTATTGCTACAAGAATTGTCGATCATATCTCTCATATTATTGATTCAATTATTGTCACAAAGATCATCTCGTATAATATGTTATATTATTAAATCAATAATTGAGACGACAAAGTTATTCATATTATTATTTACAATATTGACAATGTCTAGAAGTTCTCACAAGGAGAGGTTTGGTCACCTAATCACGCTACCAATAAGGAGAAATCCTTATCGAAAAGCCCCTCTTTCCGGGAACGACTTGATTGTTAAATATTGTGAGTTATAATATTAATGATGAATAAGTTCGTGTTGATTAAAGATGAAATTGATAGTTCCATTGTGTTGAATTATTAGTGTTAGTGAAAATCGACATTTTATTTCGATAATAATTGATGTCCGGAGGTTATATCGACCAATCGGGTAATTAACCTGATAAATGAGCAATTAATTGCTATTAATTCACATGATTATAACTATTTGTTCACATGTGTGTACTATTGATTCACATTCATTATACTATTAGGGAGGTGGTGCAAGATTGATAATACTTGCATGACTAAGTTAAAAATGGAGGTATAGTTGAAGGTACTATACTGTAATTCATTTTTTCACATGATTATAACTATTGATTCACATGATTGAACTATTGATTCACATTATTTAATATTAGGGGTGGTGGTGCAAGTTTGATAATACTTGCAAGACTAAATTAAAAATGAAGAAAAAGAGGAAGGTATTATACTGTAATATTTCGAGCCCCAAAACGTGCAATTATCGAAACTATATTTTCCTATAAATAGAAACTCATTCCTTCATTATTTTTCACCAATTCACTAAAGCTATAGAGCAATTATTATAGAGAGAAATTATAGAGAGAAAGAAGAAGAGAAGTTTGCTACATCACTATTCCAAAGATCCAAATTTCTTTTGAGGTAAGGTAAGGGGTATTATTCTTTCAGATTATTCATGAAGAGAGTTATTTTCTTTAAATACTCGTAAGTGTTGTTATTCCATTCTTTATTATTATGTTAGAATAACCTGTCTATGCGAAGTACCGCATACATGGTGAAATTCTTCTGTTATTCCATTCTTTATTATTTTGTTGAATAACTCGTCTATGCGGGCCTATCGCATGCCCGGTGAATTCTTTTTGTTATTCCATTCTTTATTATTCTCATTGGAATATCCTCATCTGCAAGCGGATTACGCATGACCTAGTTCCATTCTTTATTATTCTCGTTGAAATATCCTTCGTCTGTGCATGCAGATATATGCATTTAATTCGGTTCCATTCTTTATTATTATGTTGGAATAACTCGTCTGTCATGGCGCCTATCGCATGCACGGTGAATTCTTCATTATTCCATTCTTTATTATTCTCGCTGGAATAACTCGCCTATGTGGATTACCGCATGCATGGTGAATGATCCTTCAGATTCATTCTTTATTAAATTGTGGAAATGATCTGCTTTACGTGGATTACCGTATGGCGGTGAAAATCCATTTGCGCTTTCAGATATTCTATTATACTCGTATGAGATATCATTTCTTTTGTACTCATCATGAAATATCATTTTCTTTTGGTATTTTTTTACTATTCAGTTACTATTCATCCAGTTACTATTCACTCTAGTATTATTCACTCTAGTATTCGGGGCACTTTTTTAAGTAGTACTATTCATAGTACTATTCACGAGTTACTATTCACCCAATTACTATTCACTCTAGTATCATTCACTCGGGTATTCGGGACACTTTTCATGTCGTACTATTCACGGGTACTATTCTTAAGAAGTACTATTCACTGGGTACTATTCACCCAAAAATATATTTCTTTTCTGTCAAATTATTTTTGGTACATGAATATTATTCTTGAATTTTACTCCACAAAGCAAAGATCATGTTGACAATTTGGACGTTATTGATTTCTCGGATAAATTAAATTATAAATCTTTAAAATTTATTCTTGAACTTGTTTTATTGAATTATTATGTCATTGTCATCATCCTCATGCTTATATTGTGATGAAAGTCATCTTTGGCTTACGTGCATAGATGGACTTGGTATGATTATGACCGTGGATTATTCTCATAATCATGACCGTAATGTGACAAATGATGTGGTGAAAGTCCTCATCGCCCAGTAGTTCATCGATGGACGCTTTTTGGTATGATTATGACCAGAATTATTCGATATAATCATGACCATTAATGATTTAATGAATATCCTTGGCCCGTGGTGCAGGAAGATTCGATGATATGGTTTATTTATTAAGTCGAGTCTCAAATGATAAAGTTGATGAAAAATTTTTAAATCATAGAAGATAGTAGATTTTATGCTCTACTTTACTCTTCTAATGGATTGCTTATTCACTTAGCTTGTTGATCTAAAACTTGTTGTCTATTGTATTCTATCAATTGTTATACTATCAAGGCTAAGGATAATTTATTCTCGCATTATCTTAGTCATAATATTTCTTCTTTGGGCTAGTTGAGCTCACCCTTTCTTTCATTGTTCTCTTCAGTAAATGAGAATATAGGTGGGACTAGTCGGGAAATGGAGTGATGGTCCAGGATAAGTGGCTTTAGTAGTCCTCACTATTCTGTTAAATAGTGTGATATTAATTGTAATGAGGACTTCATTGAGTGTGAATATTGTCTAGAAGGAAATATTCTTGTTTAAACTCTCAGCTAAGTTTTGTCGTATTTTACACGACTGTTGTATAATTAAGTTGTATTTGAATTTTGTACAATGTAGTGGTGACCCAAGATGGGTGATGTATACCTGTTTTGGGGGCGTCACACTTGAGACAGCTGCATTCACACTTAACCGTGTTCCTACAAACACGGTTCAGAAGACACCATATGAGATATGGACTGGGAAACGTCCTACTATGTCGTTCATGAAGATTTTTGGGGTTGTGAGGCATTTGTAAAACGTCTTAATTCTGACAAGCTCGGACCCAAATCTGACAAATGTAATTTTGTGGGATACCCAAAAGAAACAAAAGGGTATTATTTCTACGAACCTTCTAAGAATAAAGTGTTTGTTGCTCGAACTGATATTTTTCTAGAAAGAGAATTTGTCTCTAAAGGAAACACTGGGGGGAAAGTAGAACTCGAAGAAATTCGAGAACCACAAAATATCATTGAACTTGAGATGGAACATGAGCAAGAACCACAAGAAATTGTGGAAAGTGAACCTACTCAAATTACACAAGGAATTTGTAGATCTGGTAGGACACGCCAAGAGCCCGAGAGATATTATGGATATCTTGTGACTCAAAACATCGATGTAATGCTCATAGATTAGGATGAGCCTGCTTCCTACCAAAAAGCTATGAATGGACCAGATTCTGAGAGATGGCTTGAAGCCATGAGATCTGAAATGGACTCCATGTATACTAACCAAGTATGGACTTTGGTTGATCCACCCAACCAATCGGGTGCAAGTGGGTTTCCAAGAAGAAAACCGACATGGATGGTAATGTACAAACCTACAAAGGCCGACTGGTAGAAAAAGGTTACAAGCAAGTTCAAAGTGTTGACTATGATGAAACCTTCTCTCTAGTGGCAATGGTTAAATCCATCAGGATCTTACTTGCTATTGCAGCTTTTTATGATTACGAAATCTGGCAGATGAATGTCAAAATTGCTTTCCTTAACGGAAATCTCCTTGAGGATGTGTACATAACACAACCTAAGGGTTTTGTTAATCCAAAGGATGCTGGAAAGGTATGTAAGCTGTAGCGATCCATTTATGGATTGAAGCAAGCATCTCGGAGTTGGAATCTTCGATTTGATGAAGCAGTCAAAGAGTTTGGCTTTATTAAAAATGAAGATGAACCTTGTGTATATAAGAAGGTTAGTGGGAGTCACATTGTATTCTTGATATTATATGTTGACAACATATTAATTATTGGGAATGACATTCCTTCATTACAGGCTGTAAAAACATGGTTAAATGTTTCTCTATGAAAGATTTAGGTGATGCAGCCTACATTTTAGGTATCAGGATCTATCGAGATAGATCGAGAAAAATGCTCGGCCTAAGTCAGAGTACATATATTGATAAAGTGCTGAAACGGTTCAACATGCAAGAGGCAAAAAGAGGACACTTACCCATGACTCGTGGTGTAAAGATCTCTAAGGCCCAATGTCCTAAATCACAAGATGATGAGGAGCGTATGAGAAAGATCCCTTATGCTTCGGCAATTGGATCTATCATATATGCAATGATATGTACTGTCTCCGGATGTCTCAGTATGCTTTGAGCATGACGAGCAGATACCGATTGAACGCAGTGAAGGTCATCGACGTGATCAAGAATATCCTCAAGTACCTAAAAGGACTAAGGATTCATTCTTGGTATATGGAGGTGAAGACGAACTGGCAGTAAAGGGTTACACAAATGCTAGTTTCCAGACTGACAATGATGACTATAAGTCTCAGCCAGGTTTTGTATTTTGCCTTAATGGTGGTGCTGTTAGCTGGAAGAGTTCGAAGCAAGAGACAATAGCTGATTCTACAACAGAGGATGAGTATATTGCTGCTTCTAGTGCATCCAAGGAGGATGTATGGATTAAAAAGTTCATCACTGAACTTGATGTTGTTCCGACCATTGTTGATCTGGTTACTCTATACTGTGATAATAATAGAGCCATTGTACAGGCTACGGAACCCAGATCTCACCAACGATCCAAGCATATACTTAGGCGGTACCATCTCATCCGTGAAATCATTGATAGAGGAGATGTACATAGAGAAAAGTGCCAGTAGATGATAATGTTACAGATTAATTGACCAAGGCTTTGTCGTAGCAGAAGCACAAAAGTCGCACTAGTTCCATGGGTATTAGATACATGAGTGATTGGCTCTAGTGCAAGTGGGAGACTGTTAGAGTTTATGCCCTAGAGGCCAATTATTTGATATAATTGCTTAACATTTTGATATTATATTTGATTAAATAAATGAATGATTTTATTATGGTTTTATTTACTGCGTTATATAAATGTTAACATAATAAAATTCCTTAGAATAATGATACAAATTATATAGTTTCAAGTATGTGACTTGAACATGAGATTATATAATTACAATTAGTATCATTGCTCTTAAATGTCCTTAGTCGAGTATCATTGTTGATGGGACAACAATGATGCATTGAGACTAGTATATGGATTGACTATTGACCAAATCTCATTGGTCATAAATATATGAGATATTAAGTCAATGCATAGGTACATGTTAGAGAATGATGTACTGGACAGACCCACCATGAGAATTCTACATGGAACAGTATGCAAAGTATATTACTATATTACTACACGGGAATTTATGTACTTTGATATCATCAAATGTCACCTTTAATAGGGTGGACTATAAAGATGATTATTGGGTACATCATGAATCGTGTGAGGAATATGAGTGATCTAGATGGAATTTAACCCTCCTATATATTAGGGGTGATATCCATAGGCCTCTAGATTGAGTAGGACTATGAAATGCATGGCCATGCTCAAATAGTGATTTGTTTCATATAATCTACTCATTGATCAAGAAAACACAGATTAAATTATGAAAAGTATGACACATTCCATAACTCGAGTTTAATCTAGGATGTCAAGGTTAAAAGGATTAAATTATATTGAAACATTGGTCACGAAAAGGTTGCATCGAATCATCGATCTTATTATTACTTGGGTAGCAGTGATGCATTACTAGATGCCACTCACTGTTTATAATTTTATAATATGATTTTAAAAATTATTGCCAACGTAATAATAACCTATAAGGTCACACACATAGAACGTAATTAAAATGGAATTAATTTAAATTGTAAAGATTTAAATATGTTAATATGATTGATATTATTTAAATTACGAATTTAAATTAATAGGATAATTTATATATATGGGTATATTAATTAAGTAAGACTTAATTAAGATATATATATATATATATATATATATATATATATATAGGAAATGATCCATAGAATACGTTAGCTATTAACCCTGTTTCAACTAACGCTCATCTAGCCGTCCAAAATTGGAGTTAATGGTTTGAGATAAGCGGCCACCGCCAGAGAGAGAAATAGCGACGACAAATTTTTTTTATGCAGTAGCTACTCCTCTAGCGGCCGATCAAAACGACGATGTTTTATTTGGCAGCTAGAGAAGTAACTTGACAACATAAAGAATTTGGCAATTATTGATTATCCTAATTATTCTCGTAAAATAAAATAAAATAATAAATAATTATAAGGATAGTGGGTAATTATCTTTATACTTATCCTTATACTTAACAAAATAAGTATGTATAAGAATAATTAATGATTATTATTTTATGATTTTAATTATAAATAGGAAATAGTGATTGAGTTTATATATTTGGTAGAATATAATATAAATTCAATCACTATTTTCTATTATAATTAAAAATCATAAGATGATAATCGATAATTATTCTTATACATAAGATTGAATTTATATTATATTCATACTCAAATATATAAATTCAATCTTATGTATAAGGATAATTATCGATTATCATCTTATGATTTTTAATTATAAATAGAAAATAGTGATTGAATTTATATTATATTCTCACTCAAATATATAAACCCAATCACTATTTTCTATTTATAATTAAAAATCATAAAACAATAATCATAATTATTCTTATACATACTTATTTTGTTAATAAGTATAAGGATAAGTATAAAGATAATTACTTGATTATCCTTATAATTATTTATTATTTTATTTTATTTTACGAGAATAATTAAGATAATCAAGATTTAAGCCAAATTCTTTATCTGGTGGCCATTACTCTAGCGGCAATCAAAACATCGTCGTTTTATTTGGTCGCTAGAGGGAGTGACCACAAGATAAAAGAAATTTGTCGTCGTTATCCTCTAGCGGTGAAGGCTTCATCTCACCATTAACTCTAATTTTGGACGACGGATGAAATAAGTTGAAACATGGTTAATAGCTAACGATTCCACTGATCATTTCCCATATATATATATATAAATTCGAATTTTATTTTAATTAAATTAGGTTTTTGATTAATTCCTTTTAACTGCTATATATATATGATATGTAGCAGCCATATTAGGTATTATCATTAACCTTAAAAAAAACCCTAGCCGCTCTTAGTCTAGAGAAAAAGTTTTCAAAAATCCTGTTCCTTTGGTTGCTAGAACCGCAGCTCCCTTTATTGCAGAATCGTGCAACTGTTCACGTGTATTCGTGTGGATACCATAAAGACGCAGTTTCATGAGGGATTACGTTGGAGATTCGAAGCGTTTTAGAGGCTTTTTCATAATCGCTATATTCTCTTAAACACTGAATTAATGTCTGTTTCACATGGATTATGTTTTGGGTTTCGGATATTATTCTGTTTTATTCAATTTTATTCTGTTGTGCGTTGCTTTGATGTGCCGAAAATCCAACACTAACTACAGGTATTTGATCTAGTTTTACTCCTTCCTTCCGAGTATCCACTATGTAGTACAAATAACATGCACAACCCCTTCTAAGTAATTTTTCTGCCTGAGTTATGGTCAGACTTCGAGACTGCTTAGATGAAAAACCATCGTTGAACACTACTTTTGACTTTGACGTAGTTAAAAGATTTACCCGCTTCTGATGGTAGTCAATCATTGCATTATGATTAACCAACCAATCCATTCCTAGGATTACATCAAATTCCCCCAGCTGTATTGGAATAAGGTTCACAAGAAATTTGTGTCCCTTTATATCCACACTAAAATTTCTATATATAGTCTTAACAGGAATCTTTTCTTTATTCGTAATTTCTACGTAAAACGGTATGTCTATGTTTTCGCATGGCATATTCAAATTTTTAAAAAACTATTAGACACAAAAGAACAAGTAACACCAGAGTTGAGTAACACATATGGAGTTAAAGTGTTGATAGAGATGATACCTGTCACCACATCCTATGAAGTAATAGCATCCCTCACCGACATATTAAATGTTATAGCGATCGGATGACTTTGACCTCCAGATGTAGCTACTGCTGACCTATTATTCTCTGGTATTCGGTTTCCCCCTCCTCCTTGGTTCTTGGGTTTTGGACAGTTTCTTATTTAATGATCCAACGAACCACAATTGAAACATCTATTCTTAATAAGGTTAGGACACTGTGGAGAATAGTGTCCCTTCTGACCACAGTTGAAACATTTATCTTTAAGTCATACACCTCTATGTCTTCTCCCACATGTGACACAAGGGTCAATTTTATTATTCTTCTTGTTGTTGAAATTGTTGTTGAAAGTATTCGCCTTCTTTCCAGAGTTGTTTGAAAAAGTGGTATCCCACTTCCTCTTATTACCAAACCCACTTGAACTGGGTTCTGCCTTAGATTTCCCTTCATTCTGACTCTTTTTATCTTTGCGGAACTTAATGAGGTTTTCATTCTTATTCTCAACTATAATAGCCTTCTCGAGAATTTCAGGAAATGTCTTGACTTGGAATATAGACAGTTTACTACGAATCTGGGGTTTTAAACCCTCCTGATACCTTCGGGTTTTCCTAGTCTCCGTATTAACATGATGAGAAACAAACCTTGCTAGTTCATTAAACTTAGTTGTATACTGTGAGACCCCAAATTTTATGAATAAAGATTTAATTTTCTCGAAATATTTTTTTAAAAATTATTGTATGGATTTGAGATAATATTATAGTTATGAGTAATATTTATAAATTTTGTAAAGTATGCAAGTTGTTATATAATATTCGATTGGTCGGGGAATATTCTTTTTATCTAAAATATTAAATGCAATGACGGACAATCATTGGTGGACCCCACAACGGAATTATTGTCGGATTGAGAAAACGACAAAAATATTTTTATGAAAATAACGGCGAAAGTTTTACCATTAAAACTATTGAACTACTCGGTAGTAAAAGTACAGTAATACGCGTGGTTCCATAGTAGCACACGGTATTGATTATTGATGCTTACGTAAGAAGTCACTCAGTTTTGTTCAATTATTGCTTCAGTAATTGTTGCATAGTATCTCACGTTATTTAATTCAATTATTGTCAATATTTTATATATTATTAAATCAATAATTAAGATAACAAAGTTATTAATGTTATTATTTGCAATATTAACGATGTCTAGAAGTTCTGCCAAGGAGAGGTTTGGTCACCTAATCATGGCATACCATAGGGAGAAATCCTTATTGAAAGCACCTTCTTTCCGAGAACGACACAGTCGATTAATAGTGTGAATTATAATAATGATGATGAAGTTTTGTTTTATTAGTATTATCAATGTAATAAAACAAAAAGTTTTTATATAAAATGTAATACTTTTATAAAGTTATTTATTTTATTAGATAATAATTAGAATATAATATATTTTATTATGCATAGTGTTTTGCATAGTAAAATCTTTTTATATAAAAAATGTAATACTTTTATAAAGTTATTTGTTTTATTAGACAATAATTAGAATATAATATATTTTATTATGCATAGTGTTTGCATAGTGCTGCGTAGTGTTTGCATAGTAAAATCTTTTTATATAAAATGTAATACTTTTATAATGTTATTCGTTTTATTAGATTATAAATAGAATATATTATATTTTATTTAAAAATTTTGTTCTATTAGAATATTTTATTGTAAAACCAATCTGAATGGTCTGCTTTAAAAGTAAATCAATCTGGATCGTTCATGAATTAGTTATTATTCAGTCCATTCTCCTATAAATAGAAGCTCATTCCTTCATTATTTCATACGAATTCACTAAAACTCCATAGAGAGAAATTATAGAGAGAAGCTATAGAGAGAAAATCTATAGAAGTCTGCTACCTCACTATTCCAGTATCCAGTTTTCTTCTAAGGTAAGGGGTATTATTCTTTCGTACTCATGAAGACAACTTCTGTTATTCCATTCTTTATTATTCTGTTGGAATAACCTGTATACGCGGGCTACCCTATACTTGGTGAAATTCTTTTGTTATTCCATTCTTTATCATTATATTGGAATAACATGTCTATGCGAAGTACCGCATACATGGTGAAATTCTTCTGTTATTTCATTCTTTATCATTCTGTTGGAATATCCTGTCGGTGCGTATTTCGCCTGACCTGGTTCCATTAATTATTATTATGTTGGAATAACTCATTCGCATGCGATTATCGCATGCGTGGTGATTTCATTGTTATTCCATTCTTTATTATTCTCGTTGGAATATCCTATCGGCGCGTAATTTTGCCGACTGGTTCCGTTCATTATTATTATTCTATCGTAATATCACGTGCATGCGTAACGCTTACGCACGACCGGTTCCATTCTTTATTATTCGTTGGGAATAACATGTCTGCAGCAGTCTATCGCACGCATGGTGAATCCTTCATTATTCCATTCTTTATTATTCGCTGGAATAACTCGTCTATGTGGATTATCACATGCATGGTGAATGACCCTTCAGATTCGCTTTCTTATTAAATTGTGGAAATGATCATCTCACGTGGATTACTGCATGGCGTGAAAATTCATTGCGGTTTCATATATTCTATGATACTCATTTGGTTAAAATTTTGGCTTCTATACTCCATGAAATTAGTAGAATATCCTTGATATTTGCGCTTCATCCAGTATCTTTTCATGAAAATATTCTTCTGAGCATTCTTGAATTTTACTCCCACTACAAGAAATCACACATTTTATGACGAATTTTTTGCCACGCACAAAATTTTGTCACAATTTGTTAATTAATAATTACGAAATTTATAATCGTCACTAAATTTTTTATTTTTGTGACGACCTTTAATTTTGTTACTATTAATCATTTATATCGTCACTAATTTACACATTTGATGACGATTAAGAAAATTTCGTCACAAGTTATTTTGGAGGTAGAATTTCGCACAAAAATTTTGGAGGGAAACCTTTTAGTGACATTTTGTAATAATTGATGACAGTATTTATTGTAACCAAATATTTCTTTCGATGACAACACAATAATGTGTCATTAATTATTTGTAAAATTTAGTGACAATGTGTTTTCGTCACTAATGTTCACATTTAGTGACACTAAATACAAATTCATCACAATTTTATTTGGAGGCAAAATTATTTTTGAAGGGAAATTTTTTAAATACGGAAAACTAATAATTTATGACAATTTGTATTGTCATAAATACCAATTTTATATGACGAGAAAATAGTTCGTCACTAATTAGATGAGTGGATAAGTGACAAAAATGGTTCGTCATAAATTCTTATATTTAGTGACAAAGTACGTAATATCGTTACAATTTTATTTGGAGGCAAAATTTTTCAGAAGAATTTTGGAGAAAATTTTTTTAAAGATGAAAAATAATAATTTATGACAATTTGTATTGTCATAAATACTAATTTTATATGATGAGATAATAGTTCATCACTAATTAGTCATGCGATAAGTGATAAAAATGACAAAATATGGTTCATATCGGGCTATAAATTTTTTTTATTTAGTAACAAAAGTACGTTAATATCGTAACAATTTGTCACAAATACCAATTTTATATGACGAGATACTAGTTCGTCATTAATTAGATGAGTGGATAAGTGACAACACTGGTTCGTCATAAAATCTTATATTTAGTGACAAAGTATGCAATGACGAGGCAAAAAATTTCCCAAACAAACTTGTATCCAAGCGAGGTCACCGGTCTTTCATTTATCATTGGCAGCCTCCATTTAGTCAAGACCTCCATTATCAATTTTTAATAATCCCAATTTGAAGGCAGAAATTATTTGACATTTTAGGTATGTTTCTAGATTTTGGTTTGAATTGATTAATAGTTGTTCTAATTGAACAATTACGATTTTGAAATGATTTCATGTCATTGTTGTTGATGGTTGCTATTGTTGTTGATGATCTTGTACAATTTTGATAATCTAAATCACTATTTGGTTTGAATTTTTGACGAAGCAACTTCATAGATTTGATTAGTAAGTGTAGTGAATCGACATCATTGAATGATTCTGCTTTCTTGAAAAAAAAAATGAGAGTAGTGATTTCGCGTATCAGGAGACTTAAATTCATAAGACTGCTCTATTAGTTATGTATGCATTTATAGTGTTGACAAAAGATAATGTAATAGTCCAAATTTTCAATATATATTAAAATAAGAATTTACTAAAATATTTTTTTTATTTTAATATATATTGTGTTGAATAGGTGATACAGAGTAAGTGACTATGTGCGGTATAATGCGTATGTGTGATAAATATATGAATATATTTTTATTGCATGATTTGTTACTTAATTGAACTAAATCCCGCAAAAGAGACTATCTCAGAGTGAATCGCATTTTCTCAGTAAATAAAATAAGAATTCATTTTTATTTTTATTTAAGTATATGTTGTAAGACAAAAGACTATATGTAGCTGTCGATAATCACATTTCTTATTTTATATTACCGTTGTTTTAATAATTGTCATTTGACGATATTTTCTATTATCGAGTAAATAAAATAAGAATTTATTTTATAATGAATGTGGGATATATGAGTATATGAGGAGGAAGAGTATTTTTGTGGCATTAAATGTTTAATACATTTGGACCGAAATTTGATTATAGCACTGTAAAATTGCCCGCTTATGGATTTTGATAAATTTTATTTTTTTTTCAAAGGTGGGCTATTTAAGTTTCTCTATTCTCTCTCGATATTTTGAGCGTATTCTTGTGAGTATACTTTGAGTGTTGATATACTGATTGCAAGTATGTTATTATATTGCATATATTATCATGATCAAGGATATAATATGTGATATGGTGATATGATAAGTATAATAATTAATATTTATCATACTTAATAAATTGTGAGAAGCAATTTATGATGAAAAAGAAATCAAGTTATTAAAATATTTGATCTATTGTATCACTTATATAACATTAATTGTGGTAAATAAAATATGGGTACAAGTCGTGATAAATATATCTAATTATATTTGTTACGTGAATATGTGAGAAAGTTAATAAAAAAATACATTTAATGTATTTTTGTAAATATTATAGTTTACTCCAGGTTAAAAACTAGTAATAGCAAAATAATCACTTGAATTTGTCCTTTGTTTAAAACTAGGAAATGTCCATGTGAAACCCGA
This sequence comes from Panax ginseng, assembly GCA_020205605.1. Classification (NCBI taxonomy): domain Eukaryota; kingdom Viridiplantae; phylum Streptophyta; class Magnoliopsida; order Apiales; family Araliaceae; genus Panax; species Panax ginseng. The sequence continues at coordinate 72,386,723 of CM035128.1, read as the reverse complement.
ATACATAAATTCAGTATGCAAAAAATTTATCCATAAAAGGTGTAATATAAGAGATATTTATCCATTTAATTTTTAATATTTAACTTTTAACTTTTAACTTTTTAAAAAATATAATTAAAAAATATGAATGCATCTCCCTGATCTCTATAACAAGGGCTAAAAGAAAGAATTTAGAAAAGTTGGGGCTCAAAAAGAAAAAAGAAAAATTTATTGTGAAAACTATGAAAAAAACACATTAGGCATCAAAATCAAATTTCACCAATTTCTTCCCGAACCTCCCAATCTTCCCTGCTGCTACACACTTCCTTTTCTTTTGTAGTCATGGCGACGAGCCTGCCATGGCACCCCTTTCTACCCTCAAACTCCCAAATACTCCATCATTCAAACAAGACACGCCGGCCGGTGAGGGTTCAAGCCTTCCGCCGCAGCGATTTCGATAGCTTTGCAAGGCGGGTGGCATCCGGCGAGATTTGGAGGGACGCTTGGCGCAGTGCCAACAACGGCTTCGAGCAACTCGTATATGAAACTAAGAAGACGGCTGAGAGTATCGACCGTACGTACTCTGTATCTCGCCGGGTCTCCACCGTTGCCCAATCCGCCGCCTATCGTGCCAGGGAGATTACGCAGCGGTGGCGGACATTTACTCTCGATTTCAGCCGGGATTGGCCAATGGCCAAGGGGAAGAGTTATTTTTCTTTGTTGTTGTTCAATTGTTTAGTGGTCCTCATCTCAATTCTAAATTTTGCCCAAATTTTTTTACTTGTCCAACCTAAAATTAGCTTAATTTTTATGAAATACTATATTTTTTTAATACTAGTGCCATTTTGCTTACTTTCTTATCATTGCAGTACAGGAAGCAGCTCAATGACTTTTTGGATACTCCATTAGGAAGAAGTTTTGCAGTGAGTATCACTTAATTATAACTCGACTTTTGCTGTACATTAACCCTGTGAACTGTAATATGCGAAGTTATGCTTGATAGACTCATTTACTATAATATATGTTCTGTAAATAACTAAATATGACATGAAGCTTAAATTTAGTTACTTCAGTACACATTGAGTGTAGACAGTAGATTTTGAACAAAAAAAACTTCCCATGAAGAGTATCTAGATAATAAAGTTTCAACCTTGCTAGAAAAGAGAAAAGATGGAAGGATGAAAGGATGAAAGAAACTGTCTCCTATTGAGACATTGTAGATTGACTTAATGGGATGTAGCTAGATCTTTCTCTTTGCTTGTTTTAGATTTCTGCAATTTCAAGTGCTTTATGATTCTGGTCAAGCAATATTCAATGCCACCCAAAGTGTGTCCAAATCAACTAATAATTCTAGTCTTTCTGATATATTGTTATAATTGCTTTACCGTCTAAGAGTTATGCTGAGACATTTGCTATTCTAATTATCTTGATTCGTGTCTTTCTTCAGAATTATGATGCAGCCGTTGGGGACATTACCATCGTCACAAATAGGACAAGAATTGTGGACTTCACACAGCCTTACATGGAATCTGGACTTGTTGTAGTTGTTCCTGTTAAAAAAGAAAAATCTCCTGCTTGGGCTTTCCTCAAACCATTTACTTGGGAAATGTGGGGCGTCACTGGTGCTTTCTTTCTTTTTGTGGGAGTCATCGTTTGGATTCTTGAGCATCGGATGAATCATGAATTCCGTGGTCCACCTAGGCAACAACTAATTACAGTCTTTTGGTTAGTATCTGTCCTGATTTGATTTCCATTGTCCTGATTTTTGATGTTCATATATACTAATTTGGTTCGTTGCAGGTTTAGAACAATGTTTTTGCACACAGTATGACATCTGATTTGATTTCCACTTCTACTTTGCTTTAGGTGTTGGGACATATATACTAATTTGGGATTCAATCTTGCAGGTTTAGTTTCTCAACAATGTTTTTTGCACACAGTACGTAGCTCATGCCCCATCTTTTGAGCTTTTTTTACATCTTTAATCTTTTCCTTATTTTCCAATTTTTTTCTCATGGTTTTTCCTGTGAATATCTGTGATATTGAGAAAATATTGCTTGAAGTTTCTAAACTTCTTCCTTGCTTGGAATCAATGCAGGAGAGAACACCGTTAGCACTCTGGGATGCTTGGTGCTGATCTTATGGCTCTTTGTGGTGTTAATTATAAATTCAAGCTACACAGCTAGTTTGACATCAATCCTCACAGTGCAGAAGCTGTCATCACAGATTGAAGGGATAGACAGCTTGATCTACATGAAGGGATATACATGCAGCTCTTTGGTCGTCCTCAATGGCTTACTGTAAGATGGCGGTCCCATAACTATGTCAACTAGGTAACTTAATATTTTTGAAATACCTCAAACGTTGCAGTACTGCCAAGTAAACAGGATTTAATCCTAATGTTAGAGAAGAGCTAGTTAGTAGTGGTTGCAAGGTACATTCTCTTTCAACAGTTGATGAGGGTGAGTGCTTGACTTCATATTTTCCACCTTGTAAATTGACACCTTCCATTTCTCTAGTTTCTTTCCTTAATTACTTGCTATAAACTGTTTAAGTTTAATACAATAGCTGTAATAAGTTCCATTATATTTTAACTTGAGCACACTATAATTCTACTGAAACATATTTTAACTTGAGCACACTATAATTCAATGTCAATATTTGTTAATGCTTCCTCCAGCAGTAACAATCAATATTCAGCCATATCTTTGTCATACATAGAACTTTGTTCTAACTAATACTGTTGATTTCGTATTTAAGAATGGATAGATTCACATAACATTATACCTTTTAGTTTGAAATAACAGAACCCAAATGAAGGCACAACATTTTGCATCATGCTTGTAACATTGTTCCACCATGGCAATGGCAGGTATACACCATATATGAAGCCCCATACCCCTAAATTTTCAGAAAATACCTGGTGGAACCCAAGGGAACTTTGCAAGGAAGAATCTGGCGTACAGATCGTGACATTAAAACCAAAGAATGGGTTCGATTTTGGTTTGCTCCACAAGATTTGTGTGACAGATACATGAGATGTGGCCGCTCTACTCTATGCAACTCCACCAATGAGATAAGAGTGTGCATGCCTGCCTGGATATGAATCTAATTACACTGATGACTGGGATATAAACTGCAGGGACAAAATGAAAGAACCGCACATCTGTGGCAAGGTACAAGGTTGCGATGTAATTTCTGAAGATGGATCTCACACAAGGTATGATGGATGTATTATGGCTGTGCATGCCCCAGATGTTCTGAAAATCTTAGGAAGGCAGGCTACTTACAATGAAACGAGAGTACTTGGTGCTTTTCAGTATGTGTATAGGTAATTTCAGTTCTTTAGCAGTCATATATATGTCTCTTATGTTTACGAGGGTGGTTATGAATCTGTTTCCAGGAGACTGACTGTGTGTGTATATATATATATATATATATATATATATATATATATATATATATATATATATATGTATATATATATCCACTCTATTATTTGCTTTAGTAATGTTTTAAATTGCAGTCCATCTATCTATCTAGCTATCAATCAAACTGTAATTGCGGTCTTAAACTATATACAGTCAGTGGATATACTGTAATTATCTAGCTGTAATTGCGGTCTTATCTCACACAGCAGGTTTTCATTTTTCACGTGGTTTCTCCTTTTATTTTAGTCATCCTCTACATGGTGGGCTATCCTACCTAATATTTCTTTGGGCTTGTGGTACTGCAGTAGCTAATGATCCATGGTCTATTTTACTGTCATAATCTTGTTGTGTTGCTTTCTTCTTTTCCTGCAAGGTATTACTGCTATTGCTTTTGTTGTCCTATATGCAACTGTACACATTCTATTCTGAGGCTCAGCTACCATAAATGTTGTTTTGATGACTTGCTTTAATTTTCAGATTGCAATATTTCAAAATTTGGTGATGGGATTATCAGTTTCCTTTTATCTGTTTAAGCTTTGTGTGCCTAGCTGTTTATGATGGTGACTGCAAGAAGCTTGGCATACTAGCAGTCCACAGTTACCAGTTTTAGCTCTGCAATTCAGCCCCCAATTTGAAGGGCTTTTGGCCACCAATTCAGCCCCCAGTCACGTGAAAACTAAAAAAGTTATAATAGTAAAGCTGCATGGAGTTTTGCTTTCTTTTACTACGTTTTTTTCCCTTTTGATTTTCATGATTTTGTACATATGTAAACAGCAGCCCGGTGTGTTGCCACGTTGTTGCATGAGATGAAGCGTCACGGCAGAGACTGTCGCTTTGGTGTTGTGTCAATGTGCATAGGTCTCTCTCTCTCTGTGTGTGTGTCTGTGTCTGTGTATATTAAGAAATTGACCGTGTGATTTGCTACCAACTCTAATTATTTGCAGGCACGGGGATGAGGGCTGCTACTGTTTTTGAAAGAGGGGACGCATGTGATGAAACTTGCAATGCTCGTAAAATTGAGTCCAACAACTTCCTCTCCAAGGATACTAGATAGAATTCATATATTTCATACATTACCCTTTTGCAGTGTAACCAATAATATCACAGTTTGGGTTAGAATTCTAATAAAGCTATGTCATAGAAAGTTACTCTTTGGGGACAAATTATATAGTCACTATTATATATTCATTTAGTCACAACAATTAATTTTATCACTATTAATAACTTTCTGTGACGAAATGTATCGTTACCATAAGTATTCAATTAGTGACATTGAAAAATGTGTCCCAAAAAGTAACTCTTTGGTGATAAATTATTTTGTAATATTATTTAAAATATGAAATGACGACATAATTGTCATGTTAAATATATTATTAGGTGACGAATTGTTCTGTCGTCATTTATTTTCTTATTTTTGGTGACGATAGACACAATAACATGACGAAAGAGTAATTATAAATATGACAATATTGTCGTCATTAAAATTAGATGATTTAAATAGAGTAACATAGTTTCGTCACTAAAAAATTATCATTTAATGACGAAAAACGATTTTTGTCATTTAATGCACCAAGTTTTGATGACGAAACATAATATAGAGTAATGAAAGTTTCATTCAAATAGTGACGTTATTAACGTCATTAAAAGTAATTAATTATAGTGATAATGATGTAGATCGTCACCATAAGTTAAAACATTTAGTGACGACATCAAATATTGTCAAATAAACCTAATACCACGCTCATACGGTGACGGTCTCTGTGACGATTAATAATCGTCACCAAATATTTTAGTGACGAAAAATGAACTTTATGTGACAAATTTTAGCGTCAATTTTTGTGTGATTTCTTGTAGTTTTCATAAAGTAGTATCATGTTGACAATTTGGACATTATTGAGTTCAGGATAAATTAACTTATAAATCTTTAAAATTTATTCTTGAACTTGTTTTATTGAATTATTATGTCATTGTCATGATGAGTCATGTTGGTTATTATGTGAAAACATGAAAGTTTCTTAGAAATCACAAATGGTTGAAAATCAGATTTTGGTGAAAACGGAATATGAAATTTAATTGACCACATCTCCTATTATATTTCGAATTTTTGAGTGTAGTCAAGTTCTAGAGTTAGATCTTTGAGTTTTCTAACTTATCCATGTGGAATCACTAGAAAAGAAGTTGTAGATTTTCGTGTGGACTAATTTTAGCAAAAGAGTCAAAAACTGCAAATCACAAAAAAGCTATTGCCCATAAATTTAAAAGGGCATTTTCGGCCACTTAATTTGTGAGAAAAATTCCGGCCTTTTGGGACATGAAAATATATGGTATAAAGTACCTCCTGTCCAAAAATGAGTTCATTCCAACTTAAAATGAGCAAGTTATGACTATTTCAATATTTAGGTTTTTACGACGAAAAACGTTATAACCGGAGTTCTATAACTCCGATGACCATGAAATTTAAACTGGAAGATCACGTTAACATGTGTAAGATCATGCCAAGATTTGGAAATTTCTAGAGTTAAACTTGAGGTAGCTAATTTCTTAAGGAATTAATTAAAAATTAATTTTTGAAAAATAGTAAATGAATTTTAAAAATTCTGAGAAAAATATATGTTCAATATGGGACTATTTTATGCTAAATCCCAGAAAAGAAATATTTTTGGGACTGATTTGGTATTTTTTATGAAAATAATCTAGTTATGAGTAAATGAGTTAAATATGTTATGTGAAGTAACAAAATTGGAAAATAGGATTTTATGGCTTGGGAATCCTATATAGGGTATATGCAGATTTTTTATAAGGGATTTGATCATTGGTGATGAAATCTTATGAGTATGACATTTTTGAATGATTAAATGCATTATTTGGTAAAGTATAAACAATTGAAATAAATTGTTTATAAGTTTAAGAAGTGATTAAAATATTGTTATAATATTAATAATATTAGATTATGAGTTTATTAAGTGATTGATAATATTTGGATAAATTTAAAGTCTTTAATATTTATCCTTATTTGATTAATATTTATATCATTGTCATCATCCTCATGCTTGTATGGCGATATTTGGTTTACGTGTAAAGATGGACTGTTGATTATTGAATTGTATATCTTTGGCTTACGTGCAAAGATGGACTGTTGATTATTGGTTTTATAGTTGTATATCTTTGGCTTACGTGCAGAGATGCACTTGGTATGATTATGACCAGGGATCATTCGGTATAATCATGACCTGTAATATTATAAACGATGTGGTAAAAGTCCTCAGTGGCCTGTAGTGCATTGATGGACAGTTTTTGGTATGATTATAACCAGGAATTATTCGGTATAGTCATGACCATTGATGATTTAATGAATATCCTTGGCCCGTAGTGCAGGGATGACTTGAAGATGTGGTTTATTTATTAAGCTGAGTCTCAGCGATAAAAATTGATGAAAACATTTTAAATCATAGAAGATAGTAGATATCATGCTCTACTTGATTTTTCTAATGGATTACTTATTCCGCTGCAGTTAAACTTGATGTCTATTGTATTTTATAAATTTAACATTGTTGAAGACTATTGATAATTTATTTTGCATTATCTTAGTCATAATATTTCTTACTGGGCTAGTTGAGCTCACCCTTTCTTTCACTGTTCTCTTCAGGAAATGAGAATATAGCTGGGACGAGTCGGGGAACGGAGTGACGGTCCAGATGATAACATTAGTAGTCCTCACTATTCTTTTAAATAGTGTGACAATAAATGTAATGAGAACTTCATTGAGTTTGTATACTGTTTAGATGACAATATACGTATTAAAACTCTTAGATTATGTTTTGTCGTATTTTACATGACTGATGTATAATTAAGTTGTATTTGAATTTTGTATCATGTATCTGACGTCTCAAGATGGGTGATGTATACCTGTTTTGGGGGCGTCATAGTTGGTATTAAAGCTTAGGGATATGATCCCTGGCTGAGATGTGAGACAAGAACTAGGAGGGGAGAGACGGAAAATTCCTTCGCTAGTATGACCTACCTAAGTTTATTTGGTATTTAATTGGTTGGTTAGAGTATATGAATAATATGTGATATATCAATTAACCCTTGTTTTGTGACAGTGTTTGAAAATGGCATCTAAAAATATTGAGATAAGCAATGGAGCAAAATAATATGACCGTATCGCAGTACGAGGCTAAGTTTACGTAGTTATCCCGGTTTGCATCCCATTTGGTCGATAATGAGGAGCGAATGACACGAATGTTTCTAAGAGGTTTGAAACCCGATATACGTCAATACCTCATTTCTCATAAACTTTGTTTATATTCAGATGTTGTGAATATGGCTCAGTTATTGGAGCGCGATAATGAGTCAGCACAACCAAAAGGTAATGACCAGCAACACGATAATAATCATACCGGTGGGAATAACCTGGTTCCATTCTTTATTATTTTGTTGGGAATAACCTGTTTGTGCAGTCTATCGCACGCATGGTGAATCCTTCTGTTATTTTATTTTTTATTTTTCTGTTGGAATAACCTGTCTATGTGGATTATCACATGCATGGTGAATGACCCTTCGTATTCGTTTCTTATTAAATTATGGAAATGATCTGTCTACGTGGATTACCGCATGGTGGGTGAAAATTCATTGCAGTTTCATATATTCTATGATACTCATTTGGTTAAAATTTTGGGTTCTACACTCCATGAAATTAGTAGAATATCCTTGATATTTGCGCTTCATCCAGTATCTTTTCATGAAAATATTCTTCTGAGCATTCTTGAATTTTACTCTACAAAGCAGTATCATGTTGACAATTTGGACATTATTGAGTTAAGGATAAATTAACTTATAAATCTTTGAAATTTATTCTTGAACTTGTTTTATTGAATTATTATGTCATTGTCATGATGAGTCATGTTGGTTATTATGTGAAACCATGAAAGTTTCTTAGAAATCACAAATGGTTGAAAATCAGATTTTGGTGAAAACGGAATATGAAATTCAATTGACCATATCTCCTATTATATTTTGAATTTTTGAGTGTAGTTAAGTTCTGGAGTTAGATCTATGAGTTTTCTAAATTATCCAAGTGGAATCACTGGAAAAGGTGTTGTAGATTTTTGTGTGGACTGATTTTAGCAAAGGAGTCAAAAACTGCAAATCACAAAAAAACTACTGCCCATAAATTTAAAAGGGCTTTTCGGCCACTTAATTTGTGAGAAAAATTCCGGCCTTTTGGGACATGGAAATATATAGTATAAAGTACCTCATGTCCAAAAATGAGCTCATTCCGACTTAAAATGAGCAAGTTATGACTATTTTAATATTTAGGTTTTTTCGACAAAAAATGCTATAACCGGAGTTCTATAACTCCGATGACCATGAAATTTAAACTGGAAGATCACGTTAACATGTGTAAGATCCTGCCATGATTTGGCAATTTTTGGAGTTAAACTTGAGGTAGCTAATTTCTTAAGGAATTAATTAGAAATTGATTTTTGAAAACTAGTAAATGAATTTTAAAAATTTTGAGAAAAATATATGTTCAATATGGGACTATATTCTGCTAAATCCCAGAAAAGAAATAGTTTTGGGACTGATTTGGTATTTTTCATGAAAATAATCTAGTTATGAGTAAATGAGTTAAATATGTTATGTGAAGTAACAAAATTGGAAAATAGGATTTTATGGCTTGGGAATCCTATATAGGGTATATGCAAATTTTTGATAAGGGATTTGATCATTGGTGATGAAATCTTATGAGTATGACATTTTTGAATGATTAAATGCATTATTTGGTAAAGTATAAATAATTGAAATAAATTGTTTATAAGTTTAAGAAGTGATTAAAATATTGTTATAATATTAATAATATTAGATTATGAGTTTATTAAGTGATTGATAATATTTGGATAAATTTAAAGTCTTTAATATTTATCCTTGTTTGATTAATGCTTATATCATTGTCATCATCCTCATGCTTATATGGTGATATTTGGTTTACGTGCAAAGATGGACTGTTGATTATTGAATTGTATATCTTTGGCTTACGTGCAAAGATGGACTGTTGATTATTGGTTTTATAGTTGTATATCTTTGGCTTACGTGCAGAGATGCACTTGGTATGATTATGACCAGGGATCATTCGGTATAATCATGACCTGTAATGTTATAAACGATGTGGTAAAAGTCCTCGATGGCTTTGTGGTGCATTGATGGATGGATGCTTTTGTATGATTATAACCGGAATTATTCGGTATAGTCATGACCATTGATGATTTAATGAATATCCTTGGCCCGTAGTGCGCGGGATGACTTGATGATGTGGTTTATTTATTGTCGAGTCTCAAATGATAAAAATTGATGAAAACATTTTAAATCATAGAAGATAGTAGATATCATGCTCTACTTGATTTTTCTAATAGATTACTTATTCCTCTGCAGTTAAACTTGATGTCTATTGTATTTTATAAATTTAAAATTGTTGAAGACTATTGATAATTTATTTTGCATTATCTTAGTCATAATATTTCTTCTTGGGCTAGTTGAGCTCACCTTTCTTTCACCGTTTCTCTTGAAATGAGAATATAGTCGACGAGTCGTGAACCTGGAGTGATCGGTCGCATGATAGCATTAGTAGTCCTCACTATTCTTTTAAATAGTGTGATAATAAATGTAATGAGGACTTCATTGAGTTTGTATACTGTTTAGATGACAATATACGTATTAAAACTCTTAGATTATGTTTTGTCGTATTTTACACGACTGATGTATAATTAAGTTGTATTTGAATTTTGTACCATGTATCTGGCGACTCCAGATGGGTGATGTATACCTATTTTGGGGGCGTCACATATACTAAGATACAGTGAGCTTTCCTTGTTTTAATTATAGGAATCGCACCTCCATACAATCCTTTAACGATTGGGGAAAGTAGTTTTCAAAGAACAATTCTTTAATTCTATCATATGAGACTATTTCAGTTCCTGTACGATCTTTAGTGGACTCCAACCAATAATTTGCCTCCCCTTTCAGGAAAACCCTAATTCAAGATTAGGGAACTCCTAACTCTAATTATAGAACCTTAAACCTAATTATTAAGCCCTAATTCTAATTAGCAAACCCTAAGGGTCAAAATTTAATGGAGATATATGAAATAACTAAATTACCCTTATATTTAATGGTGAAATTACCAAATTACCCTTTTGGATGTGAAATGACCAAAATTCCCTTTACTTTACTTTTAATAAGAAACGATAAGATCAAATCTTGTAAGTCATCACTTGGGAGATATGACATGTGTGGAAATCAAGTATATCAGCTATATATTGACACCTAACATCAACCACAACCATTGGATCAAAGCTTGGATATTAAGAAATGGATTAAAGACTAAAATACCATAACTTTGATTTTTATACTTAGCCAACTCTTCCATTCCTTAGCTACAAGATTTTACACTCTCAATATCAGTTACAATTGAGCCATAAACACTCCATAGATAGACAAGATTAGAATCATATAAGGGAAATCAAAAGATTCTTTATAAAGGTATAAACCCTAACCTTCATGCTAGATTTTTAAAGCTTAGATAAATTTTATGATTAAGTGTTTAAATACGTTATATGTTATGTTACTTAGTGATCTATGTTGATAAAACATAAATCTATAACACCTAAATGCATAAAAATAGAAATATAAGAAAACTATCAAGAACCCTAAAAATCAAGCCTGACAGTCAAATGTCAAGCCTTGTAGATCCTAATTTGTTTATTATTTAAGTTTTAAGTGTATTAGGGTTATACTATGCCATGATGTTAATAATTTAGAAGTGATAACATGCTAATAGAATCATTAGGTTGAAAGATATAGCCGGTCAATCCTAGTTGACCGATCACGAATTTTAGTTTTCTAGAATTTCCAGCAGAAAACTCGTGAACAATTTGTAACAACCTTTTGACCGGTTTGAATCTCTTAAGTATGATGTTGTTAGTATGTTATAGTGTATCACTGATGAAAAATGACATGTATACTACATAACCATGACACTTTACCACATTAATAATAAGCAAGTTGTAAGCTATAAGTGGTCAAACTATGTTGACCGTTCACCAAATGATTTTTGGAAATCCTAAAAAATCATAGGAAGGTCTGACAGGCAGTTTGACCCGTTTTAATCTCCAATTGTTAATGTTGTTAGACTAATCAAGTGTCTCAACTTTGTACCTTAGTATATATACTACAAACTGAAATCATTAAAACACCCAAATATTAGATCAAATGAAAGTTATTAGCAAGACAAAAGCGTTGACCAACCTTAACTTTCATTTTTGGAAAACCCTGAAAGGCAAGAACAGCCTTAGGTGGCTAGTTTGACCATTAATATCTTTCTATTGTGTTATAGTTAGACACCAAGATGGTCATACACTTGTACTACTACATCAATACTACACCATGGATACACTTGCAAGCCTAGAAGGTTAACAAGTTGCAGATTACATGTGGTCAAAGTAGGTTGCATATAGTGACTAGATTGTTCTTCATTGCTGAAGAACACCTATAGCGACGGTTTCTGTCGCTATAGTCCTTCAGTGGAGATTTTTATTAAAAAAAATAATAATAATTAAAATAAATAGAAATAAATAATAAATAATTATTAATAATTAAATTTTAAAAACTATTTTAAGTTATAATAAATAACTTTTAATATTTTGACATAAAAATTTATTAATATTTAATTTATTTAAATATTAATTATAATAAAATTATTTAATACTTATATTAAATAAATTAGATAAAAAAAGCGATATTAATAACTTAAAAATCATTATAAATGATAATAAATTATTTAAAAATGATACTAATGATTTAAAAATCAATATCTATAATAATATATTATTTAAAATAATATTGAAGATTTAAAAATCATTATGAATGATTATAAAATATTTAAAAATAATATCGATGATTTAAAAATCATTATAAAGGATAAGTAATTATTTAAAAATATTATTAATGATTTAGAAATCATTATAAATGATAATAAATTACTTAAAAATGATATTAATTATTTAAAAATCACTATGAATTATAAAAATCATTTGAAAATGATATTAATTATTTAAAAATTATTATGAGCTGCTAGAAAATATTTTAAATAACAAATTAAAGTTTTTAATAAAGTTTATTGAAAAACTAACTCGATAATTAATCGATAAAGTAATAAAACACCGAATGAACATCGAAATCAACCCAAACTCTAATATTTTGATTAGATATTAGTTATTATTGATTTTAACAACTATTATAAATGTCTGGTATTGTATTTAGATTACATAGACAGTCTCGAATAGCTTTAAATAGTTGTTCTTCGATCAGGCAAGTTTTCTAGCTTCATTTAATTTTTTTATTAAATGCAAGTTATATTTTTGATATACGAACTTGTTACAAACATTATTCATGATATCTGTTATTAAAAGGTTATTGCTTCTTATTTAAGCATAACCAAATCATATGAGCTGTTATTTGTATAAATTGGTTTTGATTTGATATCAAAGCATAGACTATGACGAAAGCAATAATGTGTGGTACATATATATATATATATACTGATACTATTTAGAACTAGTAGTTATAGTACTGATCGGTGGTTGTAGATAGTTATAGCGCTGACCTATTTGAGATATGTATATTATGTCCTGTTGAACAGATCAATCTCGGGACTCTAAGTCTTTATAATTGACAGAAGCCAGAATGATGTTAATGACTCCCAAGTCTATATGACCTCTGGAGTAATTATTATGTCTGGTTGAAAAGATCAATCTCGGGGTTCTAAGTCTTTATGACGAAAAGAGGATAGAATGATGTAGAATAAAAGTTATTTGTGAAATATGAGGTTTAACTGACAAACCTCAGTATATATATTTGGAAAACAAATCTTGAACTATATGTTCATCAAATTCAGATATAATGTGAGTTTAAAATATAACATTTAAACTTGTTGAGTTTTTTATAGCTCATCCTTGCAAAAATATTATTTTCCTTTTTGCAGTGTACGAATGACAATCCCGAATGTTCCTGTACTCACTCATGGGATAGAAGTAGTCTAATATTTTTAAGTTTTGTGGTATTAGACTTGGCTAAATCTTTGCAGACTCTAATGTAATTGTAAGTTGGAATTTATTTAATTAAATTCTAAGTTATGTAATATAAGTTGCTTAGCTTTTTGATAAGTGGGTTTCATACCTACGAATCGGATGCCTATTCAGACTTAAATAGTGCTAAATCCATATTTTTGTATTATTTTATGTGTTTGTACTTGTTTTGTGCGCATGTTTTAGTATGTGTTAGCTAAGGCATGATGGTGGCAATATGGAAAGAAAGTGCATTGAAGTAGAAGAAATCAGTAAAGTGCAGGACAGTACCCCACCGGGGTGGGCCTTTTATATAGTAAATACCCCACCGGGGCGGGGGTTCCCAAGGCTAAATAGCCCGCTGGGGCGGGGGTACACGGATAAGAAAGAGGAGTTTTGATGCGCTTCTACTTCTACTGTGGCGTGGACTGATGGACTTTGGATTCTATTGGGACTGGACAGAGGACGTATCTAGCTATATTTACAGAGACTTAAGCAATTCTATTGAGACATTCAAGACGCAATCAATCAATTACAACTTTGAAGCCCTAATTTTGTGAAGATCTTGGAGAAGCAGAGCAAAAGAGCAAGAAACACAAAGATTTCATAATTGAGTGAAGAGAAGGGTGGTTCTATTACTATTCTTGTTCTTTAATTTTAGTTTTTGTAATTGGGATGTTTATTTCTTTAATCTAGTCAGTGTTTATTTCATTAGTTATGAACTAATTCAACTTATTAGGCTTGCAATGGATCTTTAAGTGAAACGATGATTATCATGCTTTGATTTTAAATCAATGAAGCTATTTTTTAGTTCATCTATTATGATTTATGCATAATTTATGAATTGCTTGATCACTAATTCTAAGTGGACTTGTATGGATTCAAGATATGAGATATGAGATATGGGTTTAGACTTAGTCATAATAGCATGTGTTTATGATTTTTACGTTTTGATAGAATTCATGATGTATGTTTAGGATAGAGATATACCTATTCATCTCTTGTAATCGTGTAAGAACTTGGGATTTAAACCTTCTTTAATTGTAATTTACATAGAGATATAGTGAATTAGTTAATTAAGGTGTTTGCCTTAATTCTATCATCTATGGATTAAGTTGATATGGTGTTAGTGAATCAAGAGATGGTTAATTCTACTTTTGTGTTCTTGATTAATGAATTGGAATAGTTAACATGATTGAAAAGAAGTGTGATAATCTGAGTGAAGCATAAAGTGAAGTTCTAGGCTTAATTCTCCATTATCTGAGTAAAGTTTGCAGTAGTTAGTTGATTTGATTGGATTTGATATGTAGTTTATTAGTTTTTTATTATTTTCAATCATTAATTCGGTTAGTTTAATAACATTGAGATAATACAAAGCTGGCAATAGTTAGATTAAATCGAATTATGTCTCTGTGGGAACGATACTCAACTTATCATTATATTACTTGTTGATCACATATACTTGCATGTCGTGCTTACTTAGATTACACTCAACAAGTTTTTGGCGCCGTTGCCAGGGACTTGATTATTGATTTTATTACTTTCAATATCAGTTTACTTAGATCAGTTTTAGTTAAACATTTTTTCTTTTTCTTTTTCTTTTTTTTATTTCTTATTTCAGGTTCTCTTACTTAGTGCATGCAAACTCAGTCAAAGAACCAGATTTGCTTCCTTACGATGATGACATCGAAAGATGGTTTTATAGATTGAGTAAGTGGATTAAGGAAACTAGGGAGAATTTTGATAAGCAAGAAAGTATGACTGTAAAGGATCAGAAATCACTTACGAACTATACTACTCCCAGGGTTACTGAAATTCAGTCAAGCATTACCAACCCTGCAATAGCTTTTAACCATTTTGAGATCAAGCCTGGGACGATTCAGATGATACAGAATTCATTATAATTTGGGGGATTGGCTAATGATGATCTAAACGAGCATCTCGTTAGCTTTCTAGAGATTTGTGATACATTCAAGTACAATGAGGTATCTGATGATGCAGTTAGACTTTGTTTGTTTCTGTTCATACTACGAGACAAGGCGAAGAGCTGTTACATTCACTACTGTTAGGGTCAATCATTACTTGGGATGACCTAGCTCAAAAGTTTTTAGCTAAATTTTTCCCACCGACGAAGACTGCAAAGATAGGGAATGAGATTACAATATTTGAATAGCTACATGGGGAGTCTCTTTATGAAACTTTAGAGAGGTATATAAATTATTCTACATTATCTTAGTCATAATATTTCTTACTGGGCTAGTTGAGCTCACCCTTTTGGTTTCATTGTTCTCTTCAGGAAATGAGAACGTAGCCGGGACTAGTCGGGAAATGGAGTGATGGTCCGAGTTGGTGGCTATAGTAGTCCTCACTATTTTATGAAATAGTGTGATAATAATTGTAATGAGATTGACTTTGAGTTTGGATATTGTCTAGAAGACAATATCCATGTTAAAACTCTCAGCTATGTTTTGTCATATTTTACACGACAGTTGTATAATTTATGTTGTAATTGTATTTTGTACCATGTATTTGGCGACCCAAGATGGGTGATGTATACCTATTTTGGGGGCGTCACACTTTCATCTTTGAGTTGTTATTTAGCATGAAATTTAATAAAGTCTTTGTTATTGATAAATGATTTATTCAGCTACTTCAAAATCCTTTGAACATTGTTGAAGTCCTATCGAATCTAGACTCTAATTTTCTTGATTCATATATCTTATTATATGATTTAACTTGCGAAGAAAAATTGTTGCGCACCCTTGCTTAAATATAATATTTAAGCTAAGGACGAGGTAGCCGAGGGAGCAAATAAAGATAAGGGCAAAGGCAAAGTTCAAGAGTAGTTGTCGTGGACTTTTATGTTACTTTATGTAAATTTAAATATATAAACCTTTTTGAATAGTTGAAGGTATGTAAGTTATGTAAGGTTAGATAACCTGGGATATTGTTATAATTATGTTAATTAATGGTATGAATGATGTAATTCATAAAAAATGGGTAGTTAGATGTGATATGTATAATGGATCGTAAGCACCAAACCCGAGGTTAAAGAACCTGGATTTGGGGGAATCATAGTGTGACGCCCCCAAAATAGGTACACATAACCCATTCTTAGTCGCCAAAAATATGGTACAGAAACAACTACAACTTCATTAATACAATTGTTGTGCAAAATACGACAACACATATACTGTGAGTTTAAATACAAATATTGTCTTCTAGACGATATCCACACTCAGATAAAGTCCTCATTACAATTATTAATGCACTATTTTACAAAATAGTGAGGACTGCTAAAACAACTATCTTAAATTATCACTCCATACCCCGACTAGTTCCTACTAAATTCTCACCTCATGAGAAAAAAAAAATGGAACAAAAAGGAAAAAGGTGAGCTCAACTAGCCCAGTAAAGAATATTATGACTAAGATAATGTACAAAAAATTATCTTTAGTCCTCAATAGGAAAAAATCTGATAGAATATAATAGACAACAAGTTTTAGATCAAGAACTTCATCGTAAATAATAATTCATTAGAAGAGTTAAGTAGAGAATGAAATCTACTATCATCTATGAATTTAAAAGTCCATTATCAATATTTTTTTCCCTGTAACATCAATTAATATACATATTGAATCAAATATTCATCTTTGTACTACGGGCCAAAGATATTCATCAGGTAATCATTCGTCTTTGAACTACAGGCCAAAGATATTCAGTTATATCATCATTTAGGACTGATGATGATGAAAAATGCTTTTTAGAAACGAATCTAGTGAGACAAAAGAACAAAGATTAGGGATTCGTACTTTAGATAATCCAAGTTCAAAAACACTCCATAATAAACCATGGTGGAGTAAAATTCAAGAATGAAGATCAAAACATGAATATAATCAAAGATAGTAACCCTAATAGACATCTTGGACAAAGAAGAGAAAATTTTATTTTTCGGTGAATAGTGCCATATTTGTGAATAGTGTCGTATACGTAAATAATGCAGTATATGTGAATAGTAACCCCGACACAAAAAGGTAGAAATTCCACAATAAATTTCATACCAATATTTCAGCATAGTGATATTGAAAGAACTAATATCATTTACGAAAAAAATAACATCCCTTACCTCAAAAGAACAGTATTTCTGATCGGAATATCGGATGAAATATTGAAGGAAACTTGCACTGAATAGCAACTCTCAAAGTATCTAAATACTCACAAAAATACGCTCGATAATATAGAGAGAGAAAACTTATGTTTCTGGTGTGATTTTCAATTCTACCTTAAGCATCCTATTTATAGGAAAATGCTTAGAACACCAAAGCAGAAAATTTAATAAAATAATAATATTTATGAAATTTTTTTCACGCCCACCTCTTGAAATCTGAATTCGGCACATTTACAACCATGTGGGGCCCACCCAATTGCAAAACACATTTTTCTTAAAATAAATATTTTAAACTCCAAAAATTAATTATTTCAGAACTTCAATAATTCATAATAAATAGCCCTTTTATCAAAAAAAAATTGAATCTTATGTCCATTCCATAGGAAATTCAATTCTCTACAACTTTGTAGATTTAATTTTTTCCAAATTCTAAACAGAAAATGCCCGAAATCCACATACGGACGATTTTTAATACCTCCATTCCGACAAAATAATAATAAAACACCTCAACATTAATTCTTTCATTTATATCCACATGAAATAAATATTTCTCTATCCATCATTGATATCAATATAAAATAAATATTTCCTTATCATACAAATCAATAATTAATTATTCACAAATAATATCACAGAATCACAATTATGACAACCTGGTTGTTCCTAGGAAAGAGGGGGCTTTCCGACAAGGATTTCTCCTTACTGGCGCGCAATTAGGTGACCAAATCCCTTTTCTAGACAGAACTTCCTTAGACATTGCCAATAATGCTATTTAATAATATTATTCTAATAATATGAATTATTGATCTGATAATGGGAAATATTGTGCAATGACAATTATTGAAAACAACAATAATATAAAATATCAACGTAGCAATTATTGAATCAATAAAATAAAATATGGAATAGTAATTACTATAACAATTATTGAGTAGTGCCTTCTTACGCAAGAATCAATAATTGGTGCAATACCGTGTGCTACTGCGCAACACCACGTATTACCGTGTTTTAACCATCGAGTATTCCAACAGTATTAACTGTAATAACTACGCCGTTATTTATAAAAAATGCATACTTTTCTTTTTTTTCATCCAATCGCTTTCCGTTATGGAGCCCACAAAAGGTTGCGCCGGCGTATGAATATTCCCCGACAGCATAAATATTCCACGACCAAACGAATATTCCCCGGCAACAATGAATATTTTATAACCACTTGCTTATTTAAAATATTTGTGCATTTTACCCATAACTAACCACATTAATCAAATCAACCATTACTATTTCAAAATAATAAATAGAGGAAATTTAATTTCATTTATAAAGAGTTGGGGTCTTACAATCTCCCCTCCTTATGAAATTTCGTCCTCAAAATTGACGTACGTATCTGGTGTTTCAAAAATGTGAGGATAAATCGCTTTCATTTCCGTTTCCAACTCCCAGGTCATTTCCTCAATAGCATGGTTCCTCCACAAAACTTTGACTTGTGATATAACCTTTGTGCGTAGGACATGCTCCTTCCTATCCAAGATCTTGACATGTACCTCCTTGTACGTTAAATCTTCGGCTTTTTCGTCTGGTTCTAACTTAATAATGTGGTTTGGGTCTTTCACATATTTACAAAGCACAAATATGTGAACAACATTATGAACACGAGACATGCTTGGAGGTAACGCGAGTCTATAAGCCACATTTCCTACTCTGTCAAGAATCTCAAATGGACCAACAAATTGTGGATTGAGCTTTCCTCTCTTCTCGAATCTTGTAACTCCCTTCCATGGAGCAACATGTAACAATACATGATCTCCAATATTAAATTCCACGTCTTTTCGATGAAGATCAGCATAACTCTTTTGTCGATCTTGTGAGGTCTTTATACGTTACCGGATCATTTGAATCTTTTCCATAGTCATGCGTACTAATTCTGGTCCCAACAATGTTGCTTCACCCACCTCGTCCCAACATACTGGAGAATGACACCTTCGTCCATACAATGCCTCGAATGGAGCCATGCCTATACTTGACTGATAACTGTTATTATAGGAGAATTCCACCAATGGCAAGTACCTATCCCAACTTCCTTTGAAATCTAGGACACAGAGTCTTAATAGATCTTCAAGAGTTTGAATAGTCCTTTTTGATTGCTCGTCCATTTGAGGATGGTATGCCGAACTGAATTGTAAATCTGTGCCCATAGCTTTCTGCAAGCTAACCCAAAATCGAGAAGTGAATCTTGGGTCACGATATGAAACTATTGATACTGGCATGCCATGCAATCTCATAATCTCATTCATGTACATACGAGCAAGATGTTCAAGGGAATAAGTCTCCCGTATCGGCAAGAAATGAGTAGACTTGGTTAATCTATCAATAATAACCCAAATCACATCTATGCCTTGAGAAACCTTGGGAAGACTCGTAACGAAATCCATGGTAATGTGTTCCCACTTCCATTTAGGAATCTCAAGTGGTTACAATGGACCTTTTGGCACGTGATGCTCCGCCTTTACACGTTGACAAGTTAAACACCTCAAGATAAACTTCGCGATCTCTCTCTTCATATTTATCAACTAAAATGTATCTCAAAGATCATGATACATTTTGGTACACCCAGGATGGATTGCAAACGGTGTGTTGTATGCCTCCATCATGATTCTATGCTTTAAGTTAGAATCATTAGGAATGCGAAGTCTGGAGTTGACTCAAAGTATTCCTTCTTCATCGATTCTTGCTTCTGGAATAACACCTTCTTGTACTTTCTTCTTCATACGTATAATCTCTGGGTCTGTGGCTTGAGCAACTTTAACTTTATCGATTAAAGTCGGTTGTACTTGTATGTTTGATATCATTACGTGGGTACTTGGAGCCTTTAATTCTATCTCCATCCTTTGTAAGTCGTACAAAATGGGTCTTTGTGTTAACAACATTGCACTCGTACCTGCATATAATCTTCTACTCAATGCGTCAGCTACAACGTTTGCTTTTCCAAGATGATATTGAATGCTATGGTCGTAATCTTTCAACAGCTCGAGCCAACGTTGTTGCCGCATGTTGAGTTCCTTTTAGGTGAAGAAATATTTTAGGCTTTTATGATCCGTAAAAATCTCCACTTTCTCCCCATACAGGTAGTGTCTCCAGATTTTCAACGCAAAAACGATTGCTGCCAACTCCAGATCATGAGTAGGATAATTCCTCTCATACTCTTTGAGTTGTTGCGAGGCATAGGCTATTACTTTTCCATGTTGCATGAGAACACATCCTATCCCTTTGCCTGAAGCATCGTTGTATATAAAAATTCCATCCGAACCAGATGGTATTGTCAGAACAGGTGCCAAAATGAGTCTCCTCTTAAGCTCTTGGAAACTTTTCTCGTATTCCTCGCTCCATATAAATTTTATATCTTTCTGAGTCAGCTGAGTTAACGGAGTAGTGATTTGAGAAAATCCTTCCACAAATCTCAGATAATAACCAGCTAATCCCAGAAAGCTACGTACTTCGGTCACCGACTTCGGCTGCTCCCAACTTTGCATTGCTTCCATCTGCGTCGGGTTTAGATACTCCATGTTTTGACACCATGTGCCCAAGGAATGCTACTTCCTTAAGCCAGAACTCGCATTTCTTTAGCTTAGCATATAGCTTGTTGTCACGAAGCCTTTGAAGTACCAGCTTTAAATGGTGCTCATAATCTTCATGGCTTTTGGAATAGATGAGGTTATCATCAATAAAGACAACAACGAACTAATCCAAATATTCCTTGAACACACGGTTCATCATATCCATGAAAGCTGCATGAGCATTAGTCAATCCAAAAGACATGACTAGGAATTCATAAAGCCCGCATGCAAGATTCCGAAAGGCGCCTTTAGAATATCCTCAGTTTTAATCTTCAGCTGATGATATCCAGAACGAAGATCAATCTTTGAAAAGAATTTTTCTCCTTGCAACTGGTCAAACAGGTCATCAATGCGAGGTAGTGGATACCTATTCTTGATGGTGACATGGTTTAATTCCCGGTAGTTAATACAAAGTCGCATACTCCCGTCTTTCTTCTTTACGAATAAAACAAGAGCACCCCAAGGAGATGTACTAGGACGAATGAAACCGATGTCTAACAACTCCTGAAGTTCAATAGGAGCCATTCGATATTAGGATTTAGAAATGGATTTTGTACCCAGTTCAAGGTCAATAAAGAATTCAACTTCACGTTATGGGTGTAGACCGGGAAGTTCTTTAGGAAATACGTCAGGAAATTCACTAATAACAGAAATATTATTCAAATCTGACGTGTTTTTGTTCAAGTCCATAACATGGGCTAAGAAAGCTTGACACCCATTTTTAATAAACGAATGGCTTTATGGCTTGATATGACAGTGATTGACTTTAGTGGTTTAGTTGCTTGAATTCGCATAACAGGTTGGTTAGGAATATGAAAACTAACAACCTTACAAAAACAATCAATTTTGGCATGATGAGTAGTTAACCAATTAATCCCTAAATCACATCAAATGCAAGTATCTTTAAAGAGATAAGACGAACAAGTAA
Organism: Panax ginseng; assembly: GCA_020205605.1. Classification (NCBI taxonomy): domain Eukaryota; kingdom Viridiplantae; phylum Streptophyta; class Magnoliopsida; order Apiales; family Araliaceae; genus Panax; species Panax ginseng. The sequence continues at coordinate 72,364,485 of CM035128.1, read as the reverse complement.
TGTGATGGTGCCAACTTGGATCAAGCAAGATTTATAAACAATGGATGTAATGATACTTTCTCCTAACGGAGTCTCCACAGATAAGTCAAAGTCTAATTTCTCCAGAGTTAAGTTTAAACGTTGAGCACAAGCAGGAGAGATAAAAGAATGGGTAGAACCGGTGTCTAGTAAGGTATAAACTTCGCAAGAGTTCAAGATTAGCTTACCCGTGATCACCTCATTCAGGTGTCTCACATTTTGTCCAGTCACGACAAACGCTCTCCTTTGAACCACTGACTTTGTTTTGTCCGTAGTCGCCTTTGGTGTCGCCGTCCTAGCTGGACTTGACTTCACTATCGGAAAAAATCGAGATATATGACCGTCGTTTCCACAACTGAAACACACCTTGGAAGGCTGTGAACAGTTTGGACTTATGTGTCCCTCTTCTCTGCATCTGTAACATCTAACTGGCAGTCGTTCTCCTCCCTTAGAATTTGTTGCCTGTGCTAGTGCTTTTGCTGATGTCTTCCCATCATTGTTGAATCTCCTCTTTTTGAAATTTCCACTTGACTCACCTCTCCTATTATCATGGCCACGATTACCACCAGAGTGTTTACCGCTTTTGTCCGTATTTTTCCCTCCCCGCTGGTTATCATTGCTCCGATGACTGCTGTCACCGGTATGACCCTGGTTGTGGTCCCTCGGTTGAACATACTCATTATCTCGCTCTAATAATCTAGCCATGTTGACAACATCTGAATAAATAGAAAATTTGTGAGAGATAAGGTATTGACGAATTTCGGGTTTTAGACCTCTCAGAAACATCCATGTCATACTTTCCTCATTCTCTACCAAATGAGGTACAAACCTGGATAACTCCATGAACTTCACCTTGTCCTGGGACACCGTCATGTTGTTTCTGTTCCATGAACTTTCAGGAATGTACTTGTCATTGAACATTTTTTGAAATGTTTCCCAAGACATGTTGAGTGCGGCTGGCTAGGTACACTTCACAGATTCCCACCAGTAATCTGCCTAACCACGAAACATAAAGGTGGTGAATGGAACCTTCTGTTCCTCCGTGCATCCCAAGACATCGAATATCTTGGAAATTAGCTTGACCCATGTTTCAGCCTTAATCGAATTCGGCTTTCCCCAGAACTATGGTGGTCCTAACTCTTTAAACTGCTTGGCTGTGACAAACTACACATTGCTATAATTTTTGCCCGTATTTTGTACACGAGTCTCCCTCGTCTTATTTTGCATGAACTGCAAAAAGCTTTCAAACATCCCATCATTCATCGTTTGTTCAGTAGTGTTGTTTATAGGAGGAATATTGCCTTCCTGTTGCACATTCTCCTGGTTGGTGATTAAAGGTGTCTCCACGGTCTCATACACTCCATTGTTAACATTCTCAGCTGTCATTCTCAAATACTGCCACAAAACAAGGGTTAATTAATGAAATTGACATACCACATAATACCCCTATATTCTGACCAACCAACAAATAAGCTTGGGTAGGACACACTAGCGAAGGATTTACTCGTCTCTCCCCTCCTAGTTATATTCCCCAATCTCCGCCGGAGACCATATCCCTAAGCTCTAATACCAACTGTGACGCCCCCAAAATAGGTACACATCACCATTCTGAGTCGCCAGAAACATGATACATAAACAACTACAATTTCATTAATACAATTGGCGTGCAAAATACGATAACACATATACTGTGAGTTTAAATACAAATATTATCTTCTAGATAATATCCACACTCAGATAAAGTCCTCATTACAATTATTAATGCACTATTTTACAAAATAGTGAGGACTGCTAAAACAACTATCTTGAATTATCACTCCATACCCTGGCTAGTTCCTGCTAAATTCTCACCTCATGAGAAGAAAAATGGAACAAAAAGGAAAAGGGTGAGCTCAACTAGCCCATTAAAGAATATTATGACTAAGATAATGTACAACAAATTATCCTTAGTCCTCAATAGGAAAAAAATCTGATAGAATATAATAGACAACAAGTTTTAGATCAGCAACTGCAGCGAAAACAACAATTCATTAGAAGAGTTAAGTAGAGAATGAAATCTACTATCATCTATGAATTTAAAAGTTTATCATCAATACTTTATCTTTGTAACATCAATCAATATACATCTTGAATCAAATATTCATCTTTGCACTACAGGCCAAAGATATTCATTTATATCATCAGTTGGTCATGTTCATCTCAACACCTGTTCATCTTTGCACTACGGGTCAAAGATATTCATCAGGTAATCATTCATCTTTGAACTACAGGCCAAAGATATTCAGTTATATCATCATTTAGGACTGAGGATGATGAAAAATGTTTTTTAGAAATGAATCCAGTGAGACAAAAGAACAAAGATTAGGGATTTGTACTTTAGATAATCCAAGTTCAAAAACACTCCATAATAAACCATAGTGGAGTAAAATTCAAGAATGAATATCAAAACATGAATACAATCAAAGATAGTAACCATAATAGACATCTTGGACAAAGAAGAAAAAATTTCATTTTTCGGTGAATAGTGTCGTATATGTGAATAGTGTTGTATACGTGAATAGTAACCCCGACACAATAAGGTAGAAATTCTACAATAAAATTCATACCAATATTTCAGCATAATGATATTGAAAGAAATAATATCATTTATGAAAAAAATAACATCCCTTACCTCAAAAGAACAATACTTCTGACAGGAATATCAGATGAAATATTGAAGGAAACTTGCACTACATAACAACTCTTAAAGTATCTAAATACTCAAAAAAATATGCTCGATAATATAGAGAGAAAAAACTTATGTTTCTGGTGTGATTGTCAATTCTAACTTAGGCATACTATTTATAGGAAAATGCTTAGAACACTAAAGCAAAAAATTTAATAAAATAATAATATTTATTAAAAAAAATTCATGCCCACCTCTTGAAATCTGAATTCAGCACATTTACAACATATGTGGGGCCCACCCAATTGCAAAAAACATTTTTCTTAAAATAAATATTTTAAACTCCAAAAATTAATTATTCTGAAACTTCAATAATTCATAATAAATAGCCCTTTTATCAGAAAAATTCACATCTTATGTCCATTCCATAGGAAATTCAATTCTCTACAACTTTGTAGATTTAAGTTTTTCCAAATTCTAAACAAAAAATGCTCGAAATCCACATACAGACGATTTTTAATACCTCCATTCCGACAAAATACTTATAAAACACCTCAGCATTAATTCCTTCATTTATATCCACACAAAATTAATATTTCCTTATCATACAAATCAATAATTAATTATTCATAAATAATTTCACAGAATCACAATTATGACAACCAGGTCATTCCCAGGAAAGAGGGGGCTTTCCGATAAGGATTTCTTCTTATTGGCACGTAATTAGGTGACCAAACCCCTTTTCTAGACAAAACTTTCTTAGAAATTGCCAATAATGCTATCTAATAATATTATTCAAATAATATGAATTATTGATATGATAATGGAAAATATTGTGCAGTGACAATTATTGAAACAACAATAATATAAAATATCAACGTAGCAATTATTGAATTAATAAAATAAGATATTGAATAGTAATTACTATAACAATTATTGAGCAGTGCCTTCTTACGCAAGAATCGATAATTGGTGCAATACCGTGTGCTACTGCGCAACACTGCGTATTACCGTGTTTTAACCACCGAGTATTCCAACAATATTAAACTACGCCGTTATTTATAAAAAACTCATACTTGTCATTTTCTTCATCCAATCACTTTCCGTTATGGGGCTCATGAAAAGGTCATGCTTGTCAGTAAATGCGAATATTCCCAACGGCGAAGAATATTCCACGACCAAACGAATATTCCCTGACAACAATGAATATTTTATAACCACTTACTTATGTAAAATATGTGCGCATTTTACCCATTACTAACCACATTAATCAAATCAACCCTTACTATTTCAAAATAATAAATAGAGGAAATTCAATTTCATTTATAAAAAGTTGGGGTCTTACACACAGTCACTGTCCTTGTCGGTATCAATTCGTTATTATCTTCATAAGTAACAACCTTCATTCCACCTTTCTTTTGGACACACTGCATTGGGCTCACCCATGAACTGTCTGAGATAGGGTAGATTATCCCAGCATCCAGCCATTTCAAAATCTCTTTCTTCCCAACTTCTTTCATAATCGGGTTGAGCCTTATTTGTTGTTCCACTATCGGTTTTGCCTCCTCTTCTAAGAGTATCTTGTGCATACAGAATGAAGGTCTTATTCCCTTAATGTTAGCAATTGTCCATCCTATTGCAGACTTATACTCTCGAAGTACCCTTAGCAATTTACTTTCCTGCAAATCATTAAGCGCAGATGCAATAATAACATACATGAGGTGTTTAGGTAGAGGCTTTAGCTCAAGTGTGGGTGGTTCCTCAAGTGAGGGTTTCATCTGTGCCGATGCTTTCTCTTCCGTATGTAATGGCTTGAATGGCAGCTTGAATCTACTCACTCTAGGCAATGCATCCAACATATGCAAATAGTCTATAAATTCTGGATCATTTAAGTTGGCATTTCCCATCAAAGTGTTTTTTAACGGATCCCTGCCCAACCTCGAATCAAGTCTTCATTAACCATGTTTTCGATTACATCCATTCTAAAACACTCTTCATCATTTGTAGGGAATCTCATGGCTTTGAATACATTAAACTTCACTTCTTGGTCTTTTACTCTCATCGCTAACTCTCACTTTTGAACATCAATAAGAGTTCTCCCAGTTGCCAAGAATGGACTCCCTAAGATAATAGGAATGTTCTTGTCCTCTTCATAATCTAGAATGATGAAATCTATTGGAAATATAAACTTATCCACCTTTACTAGAATATCTTCAAGAATCCATCTTAGATAAGTAACCGATCTATCCGCCAACTGTAGTAAGATGTTTGTAGGTTTCAGTGCCGGCAAACCTAACTGAGTATACACAGATAATGGACTGAGATTCATACTCGCACCCAGATGACACAAACATTTCATGAAGGTCATGTTCCCAATTATGCAAGGAATAGTGAAACTCTCCCAATCCTTCAACTTCAGAGGTAACTTCCTCTGCAATACAACACTACATTCCTCTGTTAATGCAACAGTCTCATAATTTTCTAACTTCTTCTTTCTCGACAAAATACCCTTCATAAACTTTGTGTAGCTCGGCATCTGTTCTAGGGCTTCTGCAAATGGAATATTAATCTGTAACTTCTTGAAGATTTTTAAAAACTTTGAGAACTGTTTATCTAACTTCTTCTTTTGAACTCTTTGCTAAAATGGCGGTGGAGGATAGATAACTGGTTCAATATCTTCCTGATTCTTATCCACTTGCCTGTCTTCACCTTATTTCTCTTCAATCAACTTTTGTTGATAAATTTTATGTACGTTATCCCTCGAGATGCTTTCCACTTCTTAACGTGATTGATCGACACTGCTCATGATTTCCCCTTGGATTCTTCTTAGTGTCACTCAGTAAAGTCCCTTGAGGCCTGTTATTCAATGCCAACGCAAGCTGTCCTATCTGATTTTCCGAGTTCTTAATCACCGCCGCTCATGTGTTTTCATAGTTACTTCATTACCAGATATATATTTCACCAAAAGCTCTTCTAAATCTAAATTTTACTCTTGATGTAGAGCTAACTGTTGATGTTGATTTTGGAAAATGGGGGAGGGGGATAAGATGGTCGTGAGTTCTTGATATTGATTGTTACTCCACGAAAAGTTCGGATGGTTCTTTGCCCCCAGATTGTAGGTATTCTGATATAGATTAGGAGGTATTCTGTTATATCTACCTACAAAACCGAACTCTTCATTGATTGATAGCACACTTTTCTCATTGGATGTTCCCCGCACACAATTCACACACAAAACGCCACTGCCAACTCCGCACCCGTGAGGGCATCCATTTTGTTTCGACAATGCTAAAATCTTAGTCGCTAAATCTGTCACTCCATCTATCTCTAACACTCTAGATTCCTTTGGTTGTGCCATTCTTGCTATGGGCCATTGATGGTTGTTAGCTGCCATTGTCTCAATCAAGTCATATGCTTCCTCAAATCTTTTAGCCATAAAAGCTCCCCCTGACACTGCATCAATACTAGTACAGAGATTACCATTCAGCCCGTTGTAGAAGGTGTTAGCCTTCAACAGTGTTAAACTAATAAAATATAATAAACATCAAGTTTAACTACAGCAGAACAAGCAATCCATTAGAAGAGTTAAGTAGAGCATGTTATCTACTATCTTTTACGAATCATCCCTGCACTATAGGCCAAGGATATTCATTAGTATCATGACTATGAATTATCCATGCATTACGGGCCAAAGATATTCGTGTTTTCACCAATGGTCATGATCATGTCAACCACTGTCCATCAATGCACTATGGGCCAATGAGGACTTTTACCACATCATTTGTAACATTACGGTTATGATTATACTGAATAATCCCTAGTCATAATCTTACCAATCTATAGTCCATCTATGCACTACGGGCCAAAGATAACTTTCATAACAATATAAGCATGAGGATGATTACAATGATATAAGAATTCAATTAAATGAAAGTAAAGGATAAATTTTAAAGATTTATAATTCAATTTATCCAGAATTCAATAATGTCTACATTGTCAACATGATACTACTTTGTGGAGTAAAATTCAAGAATAATAATGTATCAAAAATAATTTGGACCGAAAAGAAATTAATTTTTGCCATGAATAGTATCCCAGGTGAATAGTATCCCAGGTGAATAATACCCCGTGAATAGTACTTTGAGAATAGTACCCCGTGAATACACTACTACAAAATAGTAAATAGATAACACGGAAAAAATATTGTGGTTTCAGTCAGAAAAACGTCGTGGTTAAGGGTGTCATCTATTTGACACCCTTACACAACATTTTTAAAACGTTGTAGTTAGGCACATTATACAACGTTTTTAAGAAAAAAAACATTGTAGATTTGTTTTTCATAAATTAGCAGATGATTAAAAACGTTGTAGAAGGTATGATTCCATAACATTTTCTGGCTAAAAATGTTATAGTTTAATATATCAGACAACGTTTAGGCACATTTACACAACGTTTATAATTTGTCGTCCATTTAGATAAATTTATATAACGGTTTTAAAACGTTTTAGTATGACTTAAAAATGTTGTAATACATGCATATAACAACTTTGTTTAGAAGGTGTCATCCCCAAAATAGGTATACATCACCCATCTTGAGTCGCCAAATACATGGTACAAAATTCAAATACAACTTAATAATACAAATGTCGTAAAAAAAATACTACAAAAAACGAGAAATCGAGAGTTTAATAAGAATATTGTCATCTAGACAATATCCACACTCAAAAGAGTCCTCTTTACATTTATTTTCACACTATTTAATGTAATAGTGAGGACTACTAATACTATCATCCGGACCGCCACCCGCTCCCCGACTAGTCCCGCCACGCGCTCTCATTTCCTCAAGAGAACAAAGGAAAGAAAGGGTGAGCTCAACTAGCCCAAAGAAGAAATATTATGACTAAGATAATGCGTAATAAATTATCATTAGCCTTCAACAATGTTAAACCGATAAAATATAACAAACATCAAGTTTTAATCAGCAGCTGAACAAGCAATCCATTAAAAGAGTCAAGAGAGAATAAAATCTACTATCTTTTATGATTTAAAAGGTTTTTCATCACTTTTATCACCGAGACTCAAATTTTAATAAATAATCCACATCATCCCCGACTACTACCAAGGATATTCATTAGTATCACAACCACAAATTATCCATGCACTACGGCCAAGGATATTCGTATTCATCAATGGTCATGATCATGCCAACAATCGCCCATCAATGCACTACGCCAAATGAGGACTTTTTCCACATCATTTGTAACATTACTACTATATGATTACACCGAATAATCCCTCGGTCATAATCATACCAAGTCCATCTATGCACTACAGCCACGTATGACTTTCAACATAATATAAACATGAGGATGATGACAATGATATAAGAATTCAATAAAACAAGTTCAAGAATTAATTTATCCAGAACTAATAACGCCCAAATTGTCAACATGATACTTTTTTGTAGAGTAAAACTCAAGAATGCTCGTAAGAATATTTCCATGAAAAGATATCGATGAAGCGCAAATATCAAGGATATTCCACTAATTTCATGGAGTATAGAAGTCAAAACTTTAACCAACCGAGTATAATAAAGAATGGGATAACAAAAGAAATCACCAGCATGCGATATATCGCATGCATAAAAGTTATTCCAATGTAATAATAAATAATCGGAACCAGTGTCATGCAAAACGCATGCATGTGATATTCCAATGTAATAATAAATAATGGAACCAGTCATGCAGAAACGCATGCATGTGATGTTCCAATGTAATAATAAATAATCGGAACCAAATGCGTAACGCACCGGCTGTGATGTTCCAAATGTAATAATAAAAATGGAATAATGTAAGAATTTCACCATGTATGCGGATTGTGATGATGTGTTATTCCAACATAATGATAAAGAATGGAATAATGTAAGAATTTCACCAAGTATAGGTAGCTCACAGATACAAAAAGTTATTCCAATGTAATAATAAAGAATGGAATAATGTAAGTTCTCTTCTTCATGAATAAGAAAGAAATAATACCCTTACCTTAGTAGAAAAATCGATACCGCAATATTGTAGTAATGTAAGATTCTTCTTCTTTCTCTTCTTCTCTCTATTCTTTTTCTCGCTTATATAGCTTTAGTGAATTCGTGAAAAATAATGAAGGAATGAGCTTCTATTTATAAGCTTGGTAGAGTAAGGGTAAAATAGTCTTTTCGCCATAATTTATGACATCATCGCTTACATCATCGATCATATGACATCATTGCTTACATCATCGATCAAATGACATCATTGCTTACATCATCCTTCCGATGACATCATTGCTTACCTCATCGTTCCGATGACATCATCGCTTACATCATCAGAATTCAAATTCAAATTGTTCTCTTCCACCTCATTTTACTTTTATACCATGAATTTACTATAATAATGTTACCATTCAAATTATAAAAAAAAACATACTATCATATAATCACATCATACTACTATAATATAATATTATAATAATATATTTAAATGAATTATTGATTTGATAATTTGAAATATCGTAATGACAATTATTGAATCAAAAATATCAACGTAGCAATTATTGAATCAATAAAATATTAAATAAAGAATTATCGTAATAATTATCGAGTAGTGCCTTTCACGTAAGAATCAATAATTCAAAAATATATGTGCAAATACCGCAGTGCACATCGCAACAACAACGCTGTTACCGTATTTTAACCACTGTATTTCCAACAAAGGTTAATTCAGAAATACTTCCGCCGTTATTTTCATAAAAATATTTTTTTCATTTTTTAACTCCGACAATAATTCCGCTAGGGGTCCACTAATGATTGTGTCGTCGCATTTAATATTCCCCACAAAAAGAATATTCCCCACCAAACGAATATTTTATAACAACTTGATTTTGCAAAATTTATAAATATTACCCACAACTATAACATTATATCAAATTCATTCCATAATATTTAAAAATAATATTTATAGAAAAATCATCTTTATTAAAAAAGTTGGGGTCTTACAACCTCCCCTTCTTATGAAATTTCACCCTCAAATTAGGGTACGTACCTGGTATGTCGAAAAGGTAAGGATATCTTGATTTCATTTCAGATTCTAACTCCCAGGTCATTTCCTCAACATCGTGGTTTCTCCACAAAACTTTGACTTGAGGTATAACCTCGAGCGTAGAATATGTTCCTTCTTATCCAAGATTTGAACAGAACCTCTTCATACGCCAAATCTTCCGCTATTTCGTCCGGCTTCTAACTCAATAATGTGGTTCGGGTCTTCCACATATTTACGTAATATGGATATGTGAAAAACGTTATGAACACGAGAGACATACTTGGCGGTAAAAAGCGAGTCTATACGCCACGCCTCCTACTCGATCGAGGATTAAAATGGGCCAATGAATCGAGGATTGAGCTTTCCTCTTCCAAATCTCGTAACTCCTTTCCATGGAGCAAACACGTAACAACACATGATCTCCAATATCAAATTCCACGCCCTTTCGATGAAGATCAACATAACTCTTTTGTCGATCTTGTGAGGTTTTTATACGCTCACGGATCGCTTGAATCTTTTCCGTAGTCATACGTACCAACTCTCGTCCCAACAACGCTTGCTTCACCCACCTCATCCCAAAGATACCGAGAACGACACTTTCTTCCATACAACGCTCAATGGAGCCATGCCAATACTTGCTTGATAACTGTTGTTGTATGAAAACTCCACCAACTGTAGAAGAACTTGTCCCAACTTCCCTTGAAGTCAAGGACACAGAGTCTTAATAAATCTTCAAGAGTTTGAATAGTCCTCTCCGATTGTCCGTCTGCCTCGAGGATGATATGCCAACTAAATCGTAAGTCCGCGCTCCATAGCTTTTTGCAAACTAACCCAAAATCGTGAAGTGAATCTTGGTCTCGATCGTAAACTATGGATACCGCATACCATGCAGCTTTACAATCTCATTTATGTACATACGAGCAAGACGCTCAAGTGTATAAGTTTCTCGAGATTGGTAAGAAATGAGCAGACTTTGGTCAATCTATCAACAATGACCCAAATCAGATCTATGCCTTGAGAAACCTTGGGAAGACCAAGAATCTAAATCCATGGTAATGTGCTCCCACTTCCATTCTAGAATTTCAAGTGGTTGCAATGGACCTTTTGGTACTTGATGTCTCGCCTTTGACTCGCTGACAAGTTAGACACCTTGAGATAAACAAATACTATCTCTCTCTTCATATTGCTCCACCAAAATGTATGACGAAGATCACGATACATTTTGGTACTCCTGTGATGGATTGCAAATGGTGTGTCAGCGCCCATCATGATTTTATACTTTAAATCGTGGTCGTTAGAACACAAAGTCCGGAGTTGACTCAAGTATTCCTTCTTCATCGATTCTTGCTTCCTAAGATAAAGACCTTCTTGCACTTTCTTCCTCATACGCATCACCCCAGATCAGAATTTGGAGCAAATTTTAACTTTATCAATTAAAGCCTGCTCTACTCAGATATTCGCCATCATCACATGGGTCCCTCGAGTTTTTAACTCTATCTCCATCCTTTGCAAGTCACACAAAATGGGCCTTTATGTTGTCAATATCGCACTCGCACTCAAGATATATGATCTTCTACTCAATGCGCCACCTACCACGCTCGCTTTTTCCAGATGGTATTGATGGTATGATCATAATCTTTCAATAGCTCAAGCCAACGCCGTTGTCGCATGTTGAGTTCCTTTTGAGTGAAGAAATATTTGAGGCTTTTATGATCCGTAAAGATCTCCACTTTCTCCCCATACAAGTAATGCCTCCAAATTTTAAGTGCGAAAACAATAAATGCCGCCAACTCTAGATCATGAGTAGGATAATTCCTCTCATATTCTTTGAGTTGTCGAGAGGCATAGGCTATGACTTTCCCATGTTGCATGAGAACACATCCTAACCCTTTGCCTCAAGCATCACCAGATGACAAATCCTCCGAGCCGATGGTATTGTCGTAATAAAAATAAATGAGTCTCCTCTCGAGTTCTTGAAAACTCTTCTCACATTCCTCGCTCCAACCGAATTTTTGTATCTTTCCGAGTCACCGAAGTTAATGGAGTAAATGATTCGAGAAAACCTTTCTACGAATCTCCGATAATAACCAAATAAGCCGAGAAAGCTACGATTTTTCATCATCGATTTAGGTTGCTCCCACTTTTGAATAGCTTCAATCTTTGTTGGGTCAATGATATTCCATGGCTTGATACTACGCGCCCAAGGAATGCTACTTCCTCAAGCCGTAACTCGTGATTTCTTCAACTTGGCATAAAGCTTATATTCACGGTTTTGGAGTATCACCTTTCAAGTGTTGCTCATGATCTTCACGGCTTTTTGAATAAATAAGGATGTCATCAATAAAGACGACCACAAAGTGATCCAAATATTCCTTGAATACTTGGCTCATCATATCCATGAAAGCAAAGAGAGCATTAGTCAATCCAAAAGACATGACTAGAATTCATAATGCCCGCATCGAAGTTCGAAAGCCGCCTTTGAATGTCATCGCTTCTAATCTTCAATTGGTGATATCCGTAACGAAGATCAATCTTTGAAAAGAATTTGGCTCTTTGTAATCGGGTCAAACAGTCATCAATACGCGGCAATGGGTACCTATTTTTGATGGTGACATGATTCAACTCCCGATAATCAATACAAAGTCGATACTCCCATCTTTCTTTTTCACGAATAAAACAGAGCACCCCAAGGAGAAGTACTAGGATGAATAAAGCCAATGTCTAACAATTCCTCGCAGCTGGGTCTTTAACTCCTCAAGTTCAATAGAGCCATTCGACATGGGGCTTTGGAAATGGGTTTTGTACCGGGTTCAAGGTCGATACAAAATTCAATTTCACGCCTGGGTAGGCCAGAAGTTCTTCAGTGAATAATACGCCAGAAATTTATTAACAATAGAAATATCATTCAAAACCGACGATTTTTGTTTAGATCCGTGATATGAGCTAAGAAAGCTTGACATCCATTTTTAATAAACGAATAGCTTTATGGGCTTGAGATGACAAAGTGATTGATTTTAATGGTTTGGTTGTTTGAATTCGCATAATAGGTTGGTTAGAATATGAAAGCTAACAACCTTACGAAAAATAATCAATTTTTGCATGATGAGTAGTTAACCAATCAATCCCTAGAATTACGCCAAATGCAAGTATTTTCAATGAAATAAGATCGATGTAAATGTGGGTACCGATTTGAACCAAACAAGACTTATAAACAAAGGATGTAATGAAGGTTTCTCCCAATGGAGTTTCAACAGATAAGTCAAGGTCCAATTTCTCCTGAGTCAAATTTAAACGCTGAGCGCAGTAGAGAAATAAAAGAATGGGTAGAACCCCAGATCAAATAAGGTATATACTTCGCTAGAGTTTATGATAAGCTTACCCGTGATGACCTCGTTCGTTTCCTTTGCTTTCTCGGGAGGTCACGACAAACGCCTCCTCTTGAACTACCGGCTTTTGTTTGTCTCGACGGCCTTTGATGCCTCCATCCCACCGGACTTGTCTTCTGCACACACAACAAAATCGGCCCAGTGACCTTCTCTTCCACAATTGTAACATGCTTTGATGGCATCGCGCAGCTTGACCGATGTGTCCTCTCCTCCACATTTGAAGCATATGATAGGTGGTCGCTCTCCTTCCTTAACGACAAAATGATGTCGACGCCTTTCCATCATTGTTGAATCTCCTCTTCTTGAAATGTCCATTCTTATTGTTTTGGCCATGATTACCACCGGTGGTTACCATTTCGCATGTTGATTCCTCCACGCTTATTGTCACCGCTCATGATCAAGTATCACCGGTATTATCATTTTGCCACCGCTTCTTTTTTGGTTGGGTTGACTCATTATCGCGCTCCAATAATCGAGCCCTATTAACAACATCCTAATACAAACACAGCTTTATGAGAGATAAGATATTGACGATCTCGGTTTCAAACCTCTTAGAAACATTCGCGCCATTCTCTCCTCATTATCAACCAAATGAGACGCAAACCGACAACTCGCAAACTTGGCTTCGCATCGCGACACACTACCATGTTGTTTTGCTCCACTTGATGAACTCTACCTCTTTTTCATGTGACGAATACTTTCGGAAAGTACTTGTCGCTTGAATGCTTCTTGAACTTCTCCCAAGACATCTTCAAGCAGGCAGCAGTTGAGTACGCTTTTACGATTCCCACCAAGAATCCTCGCCACAACATGAAGGTGGCAAAGGGAACTTTTGCTCTCGAGCATCCCAAGACATCAAATATCTTGTTGATCTGCTTTATCCACGCCTCCGCCTTTTAAGTGGTTTTGGCTTCTCCAAAAACTCCTGGTGGTCCCAGCCTCGAACTACTTAATGCGACCGTCCCGAGAGTTGCCAAGTGTTTCCACCGCATTTTTGGAGAGCCGCTTCTTGCCGATGTTGCATGAATTGCATAAAGCCTCCTAACATTCCATCGCTCATCATCCGTCCGTGGTTGTTGTTTGCCTCGAGGATTGTCGCCTTCCCGATGCACATTATCCCTCGATTATTGATCCGTGGAGACTCAACGGCCTCCTCGTGGCTCCATTGATGTTCTCAACATTCTTGATGTCATTTTCAAATACCGCCACAAAACAAGGGTTAATTAACATATCACATATTATCCCTATACTCGACCGACCAATTAAATACCAAATAAACTTAGGTAGGTCATACTAGCGGGCGAATTCCCCCCTCTCCCTCCTAGTTCTTGTCTCACATCTTAGCCAGGATCATATCCCTAAGCTTTGATACTAACGTGACGCCCCAAAATAGGTATATACATCACCCATCTTGAGTCGCCAAATACATGGTACAAAATTCAAATACAACTTAATAATACAAATTGCCGTCGTAAAATACTTACAAAAAACGTAAACCGAGAGTTTAATAAGAATATTGTCATCTAGACAATATCCACACTCAAAAGAGTCCTCTTTACATTTATTTTCACACTATTTAATGTAATAGTGAGGACTACTAATACTATCATCCTGGACCGCCACCCCGCTCCCCGACTAGTCCCCGCCACGCTCTCATTTCCTCAAGAGAACAAAGAAAGAAAGGGTGAGCTCAACTAGCCCAAGAAGAAATATTATGACTAAGATAATGCGTAATAAATTATCATTAGCCTTCAACAATGTTAAACCGATAAAATATAACAAACATCAAGTTTAATCAGCAAATGAACAAGCAATCCATTAAAAGAGTCAAGAGAGAATAAAATCTACTATCTTTTATGATTTAAAAGGTTTTTCATCACTTTTATCACCGAGACTCAAATTTTAATAAATAATCCACATCATCCCCCACTACTACTAAGGATATTCATTAAGATCACAACCACAAATTATCCATGCACTACGGCCAAGGATATTCGTATTCATCAATGGTCATGATCATGCCAACAATCGTCCATCAATGCACTACGGCCCAATGAGGACTTTTTCCACATCATTTGTAACATTACTACCATGATTACACCGAATAATCCTCGGTCATAATCATACCAAGTCCATCTATGCACCACAAAAGCACAAATGACTTTCAACATAATATAAAAACATGAGGATGATGACAATGATATAAGAATTCAATAAAACAAGTTCAAGAATTAATTTATCCAGAACTAATAACGCCCAAATTGTCAACATGATACTTTTTTTGTAGTAAAAACTCAAGAATGCTCGTAAGAATATTTCCATGAAAAGATATCGATGAAGCGCAAATATCATCAGGATATTCCACTAATTTCATGGAGTATAGAAGTCAAAACTTTAACCAACCGAGTATAATAAAGAATGGGATAACAAAAGAAATCACCAGCATGCGATAGAATCAATGATATAAGTTATTCCAATGTAATAATAAATAAATAACGAATCAGTCATGCGCGCAGAACGCATGCATGTGATATTCCAATGTAATAATAAATAATGGAACCAGTCATGCGTAAACGCATGCATGTGATGTTCCAACAGTAATAATAAATAATGAACCACTGTGTCATGCGTAACGCAATCGGCTGTGATGTTCCAAATGTAATAATAAAAATGGAATAATGTAAGAATTTCACCATGTATGCGTATTGATGATGTATGTGTTATTCCAACATAATGATAAAGAATGGAATAATGTAAGAATTTCACCAAGTATAGGGTAGCTCACATATACAAAAAGTTATTCCAATGTAATAATAAAGAATGGAATAATGTAAGTTCTCTTCATGAATAAGAAAGAAATAATACCCTTACCTTAGTAGGAAATTGATACCGCAATATTGTAGTAATGTAAGATTCTTCTTCTTTCTCTTATTCTCTCTATTCTTTCTCGCCTATAGCTTTAGTGAATTCGTGAAAAATAATGAAGGAATGAGCTTCTATTTATAAGCTTGGTAGAGTAAGGGTAAAATAGTCTTTTTTCGCCATAATTTATGACATCATCGCTACATCATCGATCATATGACATCATTGCTTACATCATCGATCAAATGACATCATTGCTTACATCATCCTTCCGATGACATCATTGCTTACTCTCATCGCTCCGATGACATCATCGCTACATCATCGTAATTCAAATTCAAATTGTTCTCTTCCACCTCATTTTACTTTTATACCATGAATTTACTATAATAATGTTACCATTCAAATTATAAAAAAAAAATACTACTATCATAATCACATCATACTACTATAATATAATATTATAATAATATATTTAAATGAATTATTGATTTGATAATTTGAAATATCGTAATGACAATTATTGAATCAAAAATATCAACGTAGTAATTATCAATCAATAAAATATTAAACAAGAATTATCGTAATAATTATTGAGTAGTGCCTTTCTTACGTAAGAATCAATAATTCAAAAATATCCGTGCAATACCGCAAGCTATCATCGCAACAACGCTGTTATCAACCACTGTGATTTTAACCACTGTATTCCAATGTTGTTAATTCTAAATCTTCTTCCACCGTATTTTCATAAAATATTTTTGTCATTTTCTAACTCCGATAATAATTTCCCTAGGGGGTCCACTAATGATTGTGTCATCGCATTTAATATTCCCCGACAAAAAGAATATTCCCCACCAAACGAATATTTTATAACAACTTATGATTTTTTGAAAAAAATTTATAAATATTACCCACAACTATAACATTATATCAAATTCATTCCATAATATTTAAAAATAATATTTATAGAAAAATCATCTTTATTAAAAAAAAATTGATTTCAATGTCTAGGGCAATGACAAAAAATTCCGACTTGTGAATCTAAAAGGCTTAGGTGCCCAAAACCTAAGTCAATAATTATTAACCATAGACAAGTTACTTAGTAGGACCATCTACAAGTGGTCCTGAACTTCAACAAGTGATGTTCCAAAACCATCATCTCAGATATAACAATAAGACAGAACTATTAATGGCAATGCATTGAATAATGCATAATATTGGAAAGGAAGATAATAAAATCTAGAAAGCAGCGGGTTAAAGGGAACATACTAGGTGAGGAGGAGATAGCTTCACATTTTCATCCTTGTTCGCAGCCCTTATATTGGTGAGTTCCTTATTTCGCACTGGATTAACCTATGATAGACAAATAAAACACCAAGTCACCTAGAGAAACCATAATAATTATACGAGTGGAAAAGAAAGTTCACATTACATCAAGATCCGTATCTCGTGAATGTTCACTAACAATCATGCTATCATATGCCTGCATATAGTTAAAAACTTAGTTAGTTGTAGTCGATAAGAGTATTTGTCTGCTATATTAGCTTAATAGCTACATATTTAGTTTTCCTGTGCATAAGGTAATCTATGTTAGTTGACCCAAATGCAAATTACTGAATGCTTGCTGCTTAGGGGATGACAAACCTTAAAACTTTACATGCAAGAAGTATTGCAATAATAATCCAATAAAGAGTCGTCTAGACAAAGATGAATAAAATACTAATCACCATGGAACTGATTGGATCATTAAAGCAAAAAACTTGCATGCAACAATACCTTTCTCTGGGTAAACCTGAACATCACCGAGGAGGGGATCCTCGTAGGTTGCCATGATGACATTTGCATTTTCAATAACTCTTTGAAATGTTTGGTAAGCCTCCTCACCGTCAACCTGCAACTCCAGGAAACACATGTCCATCTTGTTCACAGTCAAAATTCACTGCAGTAGTTAGAAGATAACATGAGCCTATACATCCAACTACCCAAGAAATGTAACATAACAAGAGATTAATTTCAATCAGATTGGAAACTAACTGCTTTCTAAAATTATGCAGGACAAAAGATATAACTCACGTGAATAATCTGACATGGAAATGTAACTCCTGTAAAAGAATCTGGCAGCAAGCTATTTTTTCAAGCAAAAAATGTCATTAGAACCATTTCTTAACTGTATGTTAAGAAATCATGCTTTTGCATGCACATGCCCATATGGATTGTTATAAGCCTTGGATTTACCATGACATTGAGCTCATATGCTCCTCAATTCTGTATAAACACGGTTCTAATGAATAATGATAATATCTCCTGTCCATCCCGCAACAGCACAAGTACATAAACCGAGATGAGGACAGAAAAAGAAAACAAACATAAACATGAACATGTGGATGCACATGATTCGCCACCCTCCTAAAAGATTTCTTTGAAAGTCAAAGACACGAGGCTAGTATAAGTCAATGACCTGATTATAGAACTTCTCTGGATTCTCCTCCCTCAGATTATGTATTTCCAGAGTAACCTGCACATCACATCTAACACCTACAATAGTAATCTGACTTTGTCACTGTTTTTAATGAGAATGTCCATAGCAATAACGACAGGATATTTGAGTGCTACAACATATAAAGTTAGCCAAAATAAACAAAACTTATGATAAAGAAAACATACCCAGGTTTCCTGTTAGAGAGGAAGAGGATGATCGAGGAAGAGGATAGAGGAGTATGAGGAAAGACAGATAGATGCAAAGATGCAAATGGAAGACTTGAGGAATGCTTCTCACCATAGGAAGTTGAATCAATTAATGTTTAGCTAGCGGTCTCTTTGGCCCCAACATACTGCAGTTGGAATTAAACAAGGACCACAACTTGTCAAAGTTTTATCACTGACCCTGAGTGGATCCTGATTGGCAAAAGAGCATAACTAAGAATTAAACAAGGTAGAAAACACATGTCATATGAGTATAATAATAATTTGTGCAAGTATAGCAGCAAAATCTAAATTCTTGTGTAGCTCCCACCTGAGAAAAAATTTCCCCCAATAAAAAGAGGTTGAATATGGACAAAGTTGAGGGCAGGTTGGCATGTTTCGCTGTTATCTTCAATATACCATGAGGACCATGACAAAGAACAATATTAAATTTCTAAATTCTTACGTGTTTCAAGTGATAAGACAGCCTCAGAATAAACTGCTCTATTCTGATTGCATTTAGCAAATATCCACCCACACTAATTGTTGCCTGGTGGAAGCACATTTGAAGCTTAGTCATAGGCTTATTGTCGATGACAATATTAGCAGCTATATATAGGAGGGTAGGACCCTAGTCCATAAGATAATTTAGCGGTAAATATGGTCTGGAAATTGGTTATAGTTCCAAAGATAAAAATATTTCATGATTTCATCACAACAAAAATGAGACTACAAATAAATTTAGAAGAATAAGTAGCGTAAAGATAAGTCCTTGGATATTGATATTATGCCAATTGCCACATGCTAATACATTGAGACTGATTCTTTTAGAGAACGTCAGGTTTGAGTTCAAGCAGATGCACAATGCATTTGTCCAATATGACCAGTCATTGAATGGGTGGATGAAAATCTGAAATAAACTAGTTATTAGTAGTTAACTGTAAAAGATGAAAGCAATACTATCAAGGCATACCTCAGCAGCACGGTTTTTAATTACTTTTTTGGATAAGTACTTAAATGAACTCTGTTTTCTTCTCTCAAAAGCATGACACGGTTAAGATCTTCACATGGTGAATGAAAGCAAGCACATGCTTACCTGTACTAGCTGATGCACACAATGGCATCTGAGTTTAAGCAAGCACAGTGATAGTGGCACCAAAAGAGTTTATTAGTTTTTCTATGTTTTGACCAGAAACATCAATCAAACCGCCTGCTTGGGTACCAGCAATCAAAAGCCTTAACGTATTTGCTGCCACATGCCCGACACCAATTTTCAGTTATTCGGTGTTAATATGATCATCCTGTATAACAAGAAACAAAAAAAACATTCCATCAATAAAGAATAGACCCTTAAAGAGTTACTAAAGAGTTTCCAAATTAAAAATAACTTAAACCCACAGGCAATTCTGAAGATGAAAATACTCTAATTAAAAACATTCCATCTATGATTGCATAGACTTTTTCCCCATTGTTCTTCTCTGATTCTACATTGATTTACAAAGGATTAGGAGGGAATTCTGAAGATGAAAATACTCTAGTTTCCCAAAGATATAATAAACCAGAATATGTACATTTACAATTTTTGCATGATGCAAGAACCAAAGAAAAAGCTTTAAGAAATAATGAGCAGCAGGTAAAGAGAATCATTAAGAAGGGCATGTATCAAAAAGGCAAGGAAATCCCAAAACATCATTAGAAAGAAACAAAACCATAATCAATCCCACAAGCTCTATCAAGCTTAAGTTTTTGTTTGCCATTTCATATTTCCTGAATCAATAATGATCTAATTTATTAGGAGTGAAACTAAATTCCAAATGAATGTTACTTAGATCCACAATGATCCAACAAAAATTTCACAAATTATAGAGAACTAAACCAGCCCTTTTCTTCAACTGCAGCCAATAACCATACCCATAACACAATAAAAATGACTATAAAACCTCAAATTCCTACAAAGTTTAAAATTACAGGAAAATAAAACCCATAAATTTAAAACATCCAGAAGCAAAGAATATCAAGCATAAATTCCAAACACAGTAAAAATATGTATACACGAACAAATACAAGAACACATACCTCAGAAAAAAATGGTGCTAAATTGGTTCAAATCTTAACAAAACAAGCAAGACCCTTTATAGGAATAGAAGATCAAAGATGGAAACCAGCAATTTAAGTGACAATAAAATACTCTGATGGAAATTGGAATGTGTGTGTTGATGATGGATGTAAGACCCCAACTTTTTATAAATAAAATTAAATTTCCTCTAATTATTATTTTGAATAATAAGGTGTTAATTTGATATAATGATTTGGTTGTTGGGGAAAAGTTGGCTGATTTTTTGTGGGCCCCACTTGTGGTGGCTGAGTTTTGTTCAAAGGTGGCATGCGTAGAAGAAGAAAAAATATAATATTTTATTAATTTAGTCTTCTTTGGCGTTCTAGCATTTTTCTATAAATAAGGTGCTTAGTTAGAATTGAAAATCACACCAGAAACAAGTTTTCTTTCTCTCTATATTATCGAGCGTATTTTGTGAGTATTTGGATACTTTGAGAGTTGCTATTCAGTGCAAGTTTCTTTCAGCATTACATCCGATATTCCAGTCAGAAGTACTGTTCTTTTTGAGGTAAGGGATGCTATTTTCTTCGTAAATGATATTATTTCTTTCAATATCATTATGCTGAAATATTGATATGAATTTTATTGTGAAAATTCTACCTTTTGTGTCGGGGTTACTATTCACGTATATGGCACTATTCACGTATACGACACTATTCACAAATATGGCACTATTCACCAAAAAATAAAATTTTCTCTTCTTTGTCCCAGATGTCTATTATGGTTACTATCTTTGATTGTATCCATGTTTTGATCTTCATTCTTGGATTTTACTCCATTATGGTTTATTATGGAGTATTTTTAAACATGTATTATCTAAAGTACGAATCTCTAATCTTTGTCCTTTTATCTCACTGAATTCGTTCTTTAAAATATATTTTTTTCATCATCCTCAGTCCTTAATGGTGATACTTGATGAATATCTTTGGCCTGTAGTCCAAAGATGAATGATTACCTGATGAATATCTTTGGCCCGTAGTGCAAAGATGAATAGGTGTTGAGATGAACATGACCAACTGGTGATATAAATGAATATCATTGGCCCGTAGTGCAAAGATGAATATTTGATTCAAGATGTGTATTGATTGATGTTACAGGGATAAAATATTGATGATGGACTTTTAAATTCATAGATGATCGTAGATTTCATTCTCTACTTAACTCTTCGAATGAATTATTGTTTCTGCTGCAATTGTTGATCTAAAACTTGTTATCTATTATATTCTATCGCATTTTTCCTATCAAGACTAAGGATAATTTGTTGTATATTATCTTAGTCATAATATTCTTTACTGGGTTAGTTGAGCTCACCCTTTTCCTTTTTGTTCCATTTTTCTTCCCAAGAAGAGAGAATATAGTAGGAACCAGTCGGGGTATAGAGTGATGGTCCTAGACAGTTGTTTTAGCAGTCCTCACTATTTTTGTAAAATAGTGTATCAATAATTGTAATGAGGACTTTATCTGAGTGTGGATATTGTCTAGAAGACAATATTTGTATTTAAACTCACAATTTATGTGTTGTCGTATTTTTCACGACAATTGTATTAATGAAGTTATAGTTATTTCTGTACCATGTATTTGACAACTCAAAAGGGGTGATGTATACCTATTTTGGGGGCATCACAGTTAGTATCAGAGCTATAAGTAAAGAGCCCCGAGCCTCTCGCTGGTGACTTCCTTGTGTGGGATGCACCAAAGCCAGACTCTCCGTAGGGGACGCCGTGAATAACGGTAGTGGTCGATAGGTACCCTGGTGAGGTGCTGACACGAGTTGGTGTCCGAGTCACAAATAGTATCGAGCTTAGGGATATGGTCTCTGGAGGAGATTCGGGAATAGAACTAGGAGGGGAGACGAGTAAATCCTTCGCCAGTGTGTCCTACCTAAGCTTATTTGTTGGTCGGTCATAATATAGGAATATTATGTGATATGTTAATTTGTTTAATTAACCCTTATTTTATGGCAGTTTTTAAGAATGGCAGCAGAGAACGTTAACAATTGAGTGAATGAGACCGTGGAGACACCTCTAATCACCACCCAGGATAATGTGATGTCAGGCGAAGAAGGAATTAGAGATATTCTTATGGTGAGGGAAGAATTAATAGTTGCACCTGAGTTAGTTGCAGAGGTAGCAGCTGAGAGTGAGGAAGAAGAGGAACATGAGGTGAATTTATTAGAAGAATTTTATGATCGAAATGTAGAATTGCAAAATTATATTCACGAGTTAAAAGAGCAGGCTAAAGAACGGCAGGCGGTTGTGGAGCAAAAGGATGCAATAATTCAAGCTTGTGTTACCTGATATGTGATGCTTAAATAGAAGCACTCTTTGGCAGAGTATATGATGATAAAGCTGAAAGAAGAAATAACTGAACAAGTGAGAATGAATGATGCATGGGTAAAAGCCGCACGACGCGTTGATATTGTGGAAAGAGATGTCCGATCTAAGAAAGCTAAAATAGATGATATGTTTTTCTCTTTTTGGACAGCAATTGAGAGAACCCAACATCAAGTTTTGAATTACCCTGTACATTGCGGTAAACCCCAATTCGATATGGATCGAAGATTAATGATTCAGATCATGAAACAGGAGTACAACGAAGCAGTTGAGGGTGGAATATGCCCTATAGCGAAAGTCAAATCTAGTGGTAATGATGACACCAAGGGTTGTCCCAGACAAGTCAAAATCGGTGGTTCAAGTGAGAGCACCTTTCATAACTTTCCAAAAAGCAAGGAACCGAACGAAGTTATCACGGGTTAGTTAATCATAAATTTTTGTGAAGTTTATACCTTACTAGATACTGTTTCTACCCATTCTGTTATCTCTCCTGCTTGTGCTCAACGTTTAAACTTGACTCCGGAGAAATTAGACTTTGAGTTTTCCGTGGAGACTCCGTTTGGAGAAACTTTTATCACATCCACTGTTTATAAATCTTGTTTGATCCAAGTTAGCACCATCACATTACCTGTTGATCTTATCTCTTTAAAGATACTTGCATTTGATATGATTTTAAGGATTGATTGGTTAACTACTCATCATGCCAAAATTGATTATTTTTATATGGTTGTTAGTTTTCATATTCCTAGCCAACCTATTATGCGAATTCAAGCAACCAAACCAGTAAAGTCAAACACTTTCATAATAAGCCATACAACCATTCTTTTATTGAAAAATGGATGTCAAGTTTTCTTAGCCTATGTCATGGATTTAAACAAAAATATGTCAGATTTAAATGATATTTCTGTTGTTAGTGAATTTCCTGACGTATTTCCTGAAGAAATTCCTGGCCTACCCCCAGAGCGTGATATTGAATTTTGTATCGACTTTGAACCGGTAAAAAACTCATTTCTAAAATCTCATATCGAATGGCTCCTATTGAACTTCAGGAGTTAAAAACCCAAGTACAAGAGTTGGTACCCAAGCCTTTATCTGGTGACTTCCTTTATGGAATGCACCAAAGCCAGACTCTCCGTAGGAGACTCTATATTTGTGTGGTGGTAAAATGATAGGTGCCATTATGACATGCTATCCAAGATTGGGATATGAGTCACAGTTGAGAGCAACCTAAGTGAGTAATCAAAATATCTAGCTTTCTAGGCTAAGCTGGTTACTATCGGAGATTCATGGAAGGATTTTCTTGAATCGCTATTCCATTAACTCAGCTGACTTGAAAAGATACAAATTTGAATGGAGCAAGGAATGTGAGAAGAGCTTACAAGAACTCAAATGGAGAATCATTTCGGCACCTGTTCTGACCATACCATCCTGGAAAAGTGAACTTGGTAGCTGACGTATTGAGTAGAAGATCATATGCGAGTACGAGTGCGATATTGTTGAACACAAAGACCTATTTTGTATAATTTACAAACAATAAAGATAGAGTTAAAGACTCTAGGGACCCACATGATGATGTCAAATATACGAGAAGAACCGACTTTAATCGATAAATTTAAAGCTGCTCAAGCTACAGACCTGGAAATGATGAATATGAAGAAGAAGATGTAAGAAGTCGTTATTCCAAAAGCGAGAATCGGTGATGTGAGGAAAGCTCAAACCTTCGATTTATTAGTCCATTTGAAATCCTCGATCGAGTAGGAACTGTGGCCTATAGACTCGCTTTACCGCCAAGTATGTCTCGTGTTCATAACGTGTTTCACATATCCATGCTACATAAATACGTGAAAGACCCGAATCACATTATTGCGTTAGAACCAAACGAGAGAGCTGAAGATTTAACGTATGAAGAGGTACCTGTCAAGATCTTGGATAGGAAGAGCATGTCCTATGAACAAAGGTTATATCATGAGTTAAAGTTTTGTGGAGGAACCATACTATTGAGGAAATGACCTAGGAGTTGGAATCAGAAATGAAAGCGAGGTACCCTCACCTTTTCGAAACACCAGGTACGTACGTCAATTTCAAGGACGAAATTTTATAAGGAGGGGAGGTTGTAAGACCCCAACTTTTTATAAATAAAATTGAATTTTCTCTAATTATTATTTTGAATAATAAGGTGTTAATTTGATATAATGCTTTAGCTGTTGGGGAAAAGTTGGCTGATTTTTGGTGGGCCCCACTTGTGGTGGCTGAGTTTTGTTCAAAGGTGGCATGCGTAGAAGAAGAAAAAATATAATATTTTATTAATTTAGTCTCCTTTGGCGTTCTAGCATTTTCCTATAAATAGGGTGCTTAGTTAGAATTGAAAATCACACCAGAAACAAGTTTTCTTTCTCTCTATATTATCGAGCGTATTTTGTGAGTATTTAGATACTTTGAGAGTTGCTATTCAGTGCAAGTTTCCTTCAGCATTACATCTAATATTCCAGTCAGAAGTACTGTTCTTTTGAGGAAAGGGATGTTATTTTCTTTGTAAATGATATTATTTCTTTCAATATCATTATGCTAAAATATTGATATGAATTTTATTGTGAAAATTCTACCTTTTGTGTCGGGGTTACTATTCACGTATACGATACTATTCACAAATATGACACTATTCACCGAAAAATAAAATTTTCTCTTCTTTGTACCAGATGTCTATTATGGTTAGTATCTTTGATTGTATCCATGTTTTGATCTTCATTCTTGGATTTTACTCCATTATGGTTTATTATGGAGTATTTTTAAACTTGAATTATCTAAAGTACGAATCTCTAATCTTTGTCCTTTTATCTCACTGAATTCGTTCTTTAAAATATTTTTTTTCATCATCCTCAGTCCTTAATGGTGATACTTGATGAATATCTTTGGCCTGTAGTGCAAATATGAATGATTACCTGATGAATATCTTTGGCCCGTAGTGCAAAGATGAATAGGTGTTGAGATGAACATGACCAACTGGTGATATGAATGAATATCATTGGCCCGTAGTGCAAAGATGAATATTTGATTCAAGATGTGTATTGATTGATGTTACAGGGATAAAATATTGATGATGGACTTTTAAATTCATAGATGATGGTATATTTCATTCTCTACCTAACTCTTCGAATGAATTATTGTTTTCGCTGCAGTTGTTGATCTAAAACTTGTTGTCTATTATATTCTATCAGATTTTTCCCTATTGAAGACTAAGGATAATTTGTTGTACATTATCTTAGTCATAATATTCTTTATCAATAGTTGAGCTCACCCTTTTCCTTTTTGTTCCATTTTCTTCCCGTGAAGCGAGAATATAAGCGTAAACCAAATGGGGGTATAGAGTGATGGTCCTAGACTGTTGTTTTAGTAGTCCTCACTATTTTTGTAAAATAGTGTATCAATAATTTTAATGAGGACTTTATCTCGAGTGTGGATATTATCTAGAAGACAATATTTGTATTTAAACTCACATAGCTTATGTGTTGTCGATTTTGCACTTACACAATCAGATTAATGAAGTTGTAGTTATTTCTGCATCATGTATTTGGCGCACTAAGAATTGGTGATGTATACCTATTTTACAAGGCCACAATGGAGGAATTATGGGTTACCCGACATGATGTTGTACTCGCCTTCCTCATCGTCCAATCCAACCAAGTGGGTCCAACAACCTCAAACCATCCTACCAAGATGTTTACTCCGTGCCCAATCACATCCGGCTTCAAGATCTGCAGCGTCCACCACATTGGGCCCCTCAAGCTAAACTTCGATACCACTTTGGTGACGGTAAGACGCCCAAAACCGTCCCCAATCAAACATAACACCACCGCCGCTTTCGCTTTTTCTTCACGCATCGCCTTATATCACGCCCCTATTTTCCTCCCAACCACCACTACAGGAAAAGAGGGCCGAGATGAGAAATTTGAAAGAGAGAGAAATAATTCCTTATCAATTGAGAAGAAAGCCCAATTTTCTAGGGTTACAGCCAATAACCATGGGAAGAAAAGAGCATGGCTGAGAAATCCAACTGGAAAGAAAAAGATTAGAGTTACCGATTGGAAAGGGAAGAGGTTGTTGCGTTTGGGCGGGCAGGTCTAAATTGGAGATAGCAGAGAAAAAATGATAGTCGGGGCCATTGTGAAAGCACAGAGAAAAAGTATCTTATAATCTTAAGTTTTCACTTGAGCGCGTTTTTTGCTCTGTGTTTTTTACATAGATAACGTTTTTTAACGTTATCTAGTTAAAACCAAAAAATACCCTTTTAAATAGATAACGTTTTTTCATATATATCTACAACGTTTTGTCTATTTACTACTTTGTACTAGTGATAGTACTCTGGCATGAAAAAGTTAAAACTTATCAAGAATACTCATAATAATATTTCCATGAAAAGATATTGGATAAAGCGTAAATTTCAAGGACATTCTACTAATTTCATGGAGTATAGAAGCCAAAACTTAACAAACTGAGTGTAGAATTCTGAATCTGAAAAGAAATAATATTACTTACATACTACAAAGTATGGAAGAAAATATTATTTTCATATGAATATTGAACAAAAATAATATCCCTTACCTTAAAAAGAAGAGTATTCCAATTGGTATAGTGGGGATATTTTTGAAGAAAACTTTCACTGTTTTCTACGCTCAAAGCTTCTTAAAACTCTAATGAAATATACTCAATATTATAGAATAAGAATTCTCTAATTTTGGTGTGATTTTCAATTCTAACTAAGTATCCTATTTATAGGAGAATGGAAGGGGCACTATTTAAGAAAAAATCACGGATGCAACAGTTTTATAATTCATTGACGTCTTATGCAATTCACTTGATGACTAAATCTTTAAGTAAAACAAAAAACTAAAAAATATAATATATATATATATATATATATATATATATATATATATATATATATATATATATATATATATATATATATATATATATATATATATAACCTTTGCCTTACGACAAAGGCTTAAACACACACACACATCAAGACCCAATTATTCACCCACAACCACCACTTTCCACTCTCTCACACACACACACATATTTATATATATATACACACACACACACACACACACACACACACACACACACACACATATATATATATATATATATATATATATATATATATATATATATACTTTATAACTTCCTACCGATTATTTTGAAAAATGAGTAAGTGGGGGTCCAAATAATATGCCAAAATTTACAATAAATACTTCATAAAAATTCCCTCAATATTTTTAATAACATTTATTCATCATTATTATAACTCAAAATATTAACAACTAGATCGTTCCCAGAAAAAAGGGGGCTTTCTAATAAGGATTTATCCCTATTGGCGCGCAATTAGGTGACTAAACCCCTTTCCTCGAGAGAACTTTCTAGACATTATTAATTATGCAAATAATAATAAGAATAACTTATCATCTCAATTATTGATTTAATAAAATAAAATATTGACAATAATTGAATCAAATAACGTGAGATACTATGTAGCAATTACTGTAGCAATAATTGAGTATAACTGAGTGACTTCTCACGTAAGCATCAATAACTAATACAGTGTGCTACTATGCAACCACGAGTATTACTGTACTTTTACCACAGGGTATTCCAACAGTTAATGGTAAAACTTTCGCCGTTACTTTTATCAAAAGATATTTCTATCGTTTTCTAACTCCGACAATAATTCTGTTATGGGGTCCACCAATGATTGTACCATTATACAAATATTCCCTGTTAAAACGAATATTCCCCAACCAATCGAATATTATAAAACAACTTGCTTACTTTGCAAAATTTATAAATATTACCCACAACTATAAAATTATAACAAATTCACACATTAATATTCAAAAATGATATTTATAGAAAAATTCATCTTTATTCATAAAAGTTGGGGTCTTACAACCTCTCATTCTTATGAAATTTTGCCCTTGAAATTGGTGTACGTACCTGGTATATCGAAGAAGTGAGGATACATTGATTTCATTTCAGATTCTAACTCCCAGGTCATTTCCTCAACATCGTGATTTCTCCACAAAACTTTGACTTGAGGTATAACCTTAGAGCATAGATTATGTTCCTTTTTATCCAAGATTTTAACAGGTGCCTCTTCATACATTAAATATTTTGTTATCTCGTCCGGTTCTAACTCAATAATGTGGTTCGGGTCTTCCACATATTTACGTAACATAGATATGTGAAAAATGTTATGAACACGAGACATACTTGGCGGTAAAGCGAGTCTATAGGCCACAGTTTCTACTCGATCAAGGATTTCAAATGGGCCAATGAATCAACGATTAAGCTTTCCTCTCTTTTTAAATCTTGTAATTCCCTTCCACGGAGCAACATGTAACAACACATGCTCTCCAACATTGAATTCCACGTCTTTTCGATGAAGATCAGCATAACTCTTTTTGTCGATCTTGTATAGTTTTTATAAGTTGTCGGATCATTTGAATATTTTTTGTTGTCATGCGTACCAATTCCAGTCCCAACAACGTTGCTTCACCCACCTCATCCCAGCATACTGGAGAATGACACTTGCGTTTATACAACACCTCGAATGGAGCCATATTGATACTTGCTTGATAACTGTTGTTGTAGGAGAATTCCACTAATGGCAAGAACTTGTCCCAACTTCCTTTGAAGTCAAGGACACAGAGTCTTAATAGATCCTCCAAAGTTTGAATAGTCCTCTCCAACTCGCATCGTCGCTCGAGGATGATATGCCGAATCGAATCAAGAACTGCGCTCATAGTTACGTAATCGACCCAAAATCATGAAATGAATCTTGGGTCTCGATCAGAAACTATGGATACTGGCATACCATGCAGTCTTACAATCTCATTTATGTAAATACGAGCAAGACGTTTAAGTGAATAAGTTTCTCGTATAGGTAAGAAATGAGAAAACTTGGTTAATCTATCAACAATAACCCAAATTGCATTAATTCCTTGAGAAACCTTGGGAAGACCAGTAATGAAATCCATGGTAATGTGCTCCCACTTCCATTTTATAATTTTAAGTGGTTACAATGGACCTTTTGGCACTTGATGCTTCGCCTTGACTTGTTGACACGTTAAACACCTTGAGATAAACTCTGCTATCTCTCTCTTTATATTGCTCTACCAAAATGTATGTCGAATATCATGATACATTTTGGTACTCCCAAGATGGATTGTAAATGGTATGTTGTGCGCCTCCATCATGATTTTATACTTTAAATCTGGGTTGTTAGGAACTCAAAGTCTGGAGTTGACTCGAAGTATTCCTTCTTCATCGATTTTTGCTTCCAGAATAGCACCTTCTTGCACTTTCTTCTTCATACGCATCAACTCCAGGTCTGTGGCTAGAGCAGCTTTAAATTTATCAATTAAAGTCAGTTCTACTCGTATATTTGCCATCATCACGTGGGTCCCTGGAGTCTTTAACTCTACGTCCATCCTTTGCAAGACATACAAAATGCGCCTTTGCGTTGACACTATCGCACTCGTAGCCGTATACGATCTTCTACTCAACGTGTTAGCTACCACGTTCGCTTTTCTAGGATGGTATTGAATGGTATGATCATAATATTTCAATAGCTTGAGCCAACGTCGTTGCCACATGTTGAGTTCCTTTTGGATGAAGAAATATTTGAGGCTTTTATGATCGGTATAGATCTCCACCTTCTCCCCATACAGGTAATGTCTTCAGATCTTTAGTGCGAAAACGACTATTGCCAACTCTAGATCATGAGTTAGATAATTCCTCTCATATTCTTTCAGTTGTCATGAGGATTAGGCTATGACTTTCCTATGTTGCATGAGAACACATCCTAAACCTTTTCCTAAAGCATCGTTGTATATGAAAAATCCCTCTGAACCAGATGGTATTATCAGTACAGGTTCTGAAATGAGTCTCCTCTTGAGTACTTGAAAACTCTTCTCACATTCCTCGCTCCAACCGAATTTTGTATCTTTCCTAGTTAGCTAAGTTAATGGAGTAGCGATTCGAGAAAACCCTTCTACGAATCTCCGATAATAAACAGCTAAGCCGAGAAAGCTACGTACTTCGATCACTGACTTAGGTTGCTCCTAGCTTTGTATTGCTTCAATCTATGCTGGGTCCATAAATTTTCCGTGATTTGATATCACGTGCCCAAGGAATGCTACTTCCTCAAGCTAGAACTCACATTTCTTTAACTTTGCATATAACTTGTTTTCACAAAGCTTTTGAAGTATCAGCCTCAAGTGTTGCTCATGATTTTCACGGCTTTTGGAGTAAATGAGGATGTTATCAATAAAGACAACCACAAAATGATCCAAATATTCCTTGAATACTCGGTTCATCATATCCATGAAGGCAGCAGGATCATTAGTCAATCCACACCCCGACTGTGACGCCCCCAAAATAGGTATACATCACCTATTCTGAGTCGCCAAATACATAGTACAGAATATAAATACAATCTTAAATATACAACATGAGCTGTGAGTTTTAATACAAATATTGTCTTCTAAACAGTATTTAAACTCAAAATAAGTCCTCAATACATTTATTAACACACTATTTCCTAGAATAGTGAGGACTACTAATGCTCTCTCCTCTCCGACCACCACTCGCTTCCCGACTAGTCCCTACTACGCTTCTCATTTCATGAAGAGAACAATGAAAGAAAAAGGGTGAGCTCAACTAGCCCAGTAAGAAATATTATGACTAAGATAATGCAGAATAATTTATCTTTAGTCTTCAACAGTGTTAAACTGATAAAATATAACAAACATCAAGTTTAAACATGAGCATAATTACAGTCATGATTATACCGAATAATCCCTGGTCATAATCATACCAAGTCCATCTATGCACAACAGGCTACAGATGACTTTCAACATAGTATAAGCATGAGGATGATGACAATTCAATAAAACAAGTTCAAGAATAAATTTTAAAGATTTATAAATTAATTTATCCAGGAACCAATAACATCCAAATTGTCAACATGATACTGCTTTGTGGAGTAAAATTCAAGAATGCTCAGTAGAATATTTCCATGAAAAGATACTGGATGAAGCGCAAATATCAAAGATATTCCACTAATTTCATGGAGTATAATAGCCAAAACTTTAATCAACTAAGTATAATAAAGAATGAAATAACAAAAGAAATCACAAGGCATGCGATATACCGCACAGACAGTTTATTCCAACAGAATAATAAATAACGGAACCAGGTCATATATAAACGCACAGACAGGATATTCCAACAGAATACTCCTTCCATCCCATGATAACAGTCCTTATTACTATTTTGGGTAGTCCCATGTTAAATGCCCATTTTCCTTTAATAAACAAACTTTTATACATATTTTCCTATTATACCCGTAGCATTAAATATCTCATACTTTTCTTATTCTAATTCTCTCTCTATATTTAATGACATTATTATAGGCAATTTGTCATTTTATTCATCTTCTTAATATGCGTGAAAAGTCCACCAGGACTTTTATCCTGGGATGGAGGGAGTAACAAATAATGGAACCAGGTCATGCGTAAAGCACACACAGGATGTTCCAACAGAATAATAAATAATGGAACCAGGTCATGCGTAAAGCTGCATACGATATTTCAACGTAATAATAAATAATGGAACCCAGTCATGCGTAACGCATGCATATGATATTCCAAATGTAATAATAAATAATGGAATCCGTGTCATGCGTAACGCATTGCATAAGATGTTCTAATGTAATAATAAAGAATGGAATAACAAAAGAATTTCACCATATATGCAGTATTGATGTATGCATTATTCCAACATAATAATAAAGAATGGAATAATAGAAGAATTTCACCAAGTATAGGGTAGTCCGCGTATACAGGTTATTCCGAATGGAATAACAAAAGAATTTCACCATGTATGCGGTACTTCACATAGACAGGTTATTCCAACATAATAATAAAAAATGGAATAACAGAAGCTCTCTTCATGAATACGAAAGAAATAATACCCCTTACCTTAGAAGAAACTGGATATAGGAGTAGTGAAGTAGCAGAATACTTTTCTTCTTTCTCTCTATAGTTTCTCTCTCTAGAGTTTCAGTGAATTCGTAAGAAATAATGAAGGAATGAGCTTCTATTTATAGGAGAATGGACTGAATAGTAACTAATTCATGAACAGTCCAGATTGATTTACTTTTAAACGGACTGTCCATATTAATTTACTATGCAGTATTAATAAAATATTCTAATAAAACAAAATTTTTTAAATAAAATGTAATATATTTTATTTATAATCTAATAAAACGAATAACTTTATAAAAGTATTTTGTTTTATATAAAAAAGATTTTATTATGCAAACACTATGTATAATAGAATTTTATATATTCTATTTATAGTCTAATAAAACTAATAACTTTATAAAAGTATTCTGTTTTATATAAAAAGTTTTCTGTTTTATTATATTTATAATAATAATAAAACAAAACTTATCACCTATATTATAATTTACAATATTAATCGACCAGTTGTTCCTGTGAAAGAGGGGCTTTTCAATAAGAATTTCTCCCTATCATGCGCGCAATTAGGTGACCAAACCTCTCATTGGCAGAACTTCTAGACATCGTTAATATTGCAAATAATAATATTAATAACTTTTTTATCTCAATTATTAATTTAATAATATATAAAATATCGACAATAATTGAATCAAATAACGTGAGATACTATGTAACAATTACTATAGCAATAATTGAACAAAACTGAGTGACCTCTCACGTAAGCATCAATAATCAAAACCGTGTGCTACTATGTAACCACGTGTATTACTGTACTTTTACTACCGAGTAGTTCAACAGTTTTAACGGTAAAACTTCCGCCATTATTTTCATAAAAATATTTTTGTCGTTTTCTCAATCCGATAATAATTCTGTTGTAGGGTCCACCAATGATTGTGCCGTTATACAAATATTCCCTGACCAATCGAATATTATATAACAACTTGCGTACTTTGCAAAATTTATAAATATTACCCACAACTATAACATTATATCAAATCCACACCATAATATTCAAAAAAATATTTCGAGAAATTTAAATCTTTATTCATAAAATTTGGGGTCTCACAATCTCCCTCCTTATGAAATTTCTCGCCTCGAAATTTACGTGCGCACTGTATCTTAGAAGAGATGAGGATACCTTGACTTTATTTCAGATTCTAACTCTTGAGGTATAACCTTTAAGTGTTAAATACGATCCTTCTTATCCAAGATTTTAACACGTATCTCCTCATACATTATATCTTCTTCTATCTCGTCTAGTTCTAATTCAATAATGTGGTTCGGGTCATCCACATATTTACGTAACATCAATACATGAAAAACATTATGAACATGCGACATACTTGGCAGTAGAACGAGTCTATAGGCCACAGTTCCTACTTGATCGAGCATCTCAAATGGGCCAATTAAATCAAAGGTTGAGATTTCTTCTCTTCATCGATTCTTTCTTCTAGAATAACGCCCTCTTGAACCTTCTTCTTCACATTCATCAGCTCTAGGTGTGTAGTTTGAGCGGCTTTAACTTTATCAATTAAAGTCGAATCTACTCGTATATTCGTTATCTTCACGTGGGTCCCTAGAGTCTTTAACTCTATTTTCATCCTTTGTAAGTTATACGAAATGGATTTTTGTGTTAACAACATCGCACTCGTAAACGCATATGATCTTCTACTCAACGTGTCAGCTACCACGTTCATTTTTTCCAAGATGGTATTGAATGGTATAATCGTAATCTTCAACAGCTCAAGCCAACTTCTTTGGCGCATGTTACGTTCATTTTGGTTGAAGAAATACTTGAGGGTTTTAGAAATTGGTTTTGTACTGGGGTCAATACAAAATTTGATTTCACGCTCTAGGGGTAGGCTAAGAAGTCTTCAAGAATACATCAGGAAATTTATTAATAATAGAAATATCATTCAAAACTGTGACTCTCATCCAAGACTTGGATAGTACGTCACATTGATACCTATCAACTTGCCATTGTCATTCACGACGTCGCCTACAGAAAGTCTGGCTTCGGTGTATTCCGCACAAGGAAGTCAACAACAAAAGGATTGGGGCTCTTTACTTATAACTTGATATGACAATGATTGACTTTAGTGGTTTGGTTACTTGAATTCGCATAACAGGTTGGTTAGGAATATGAAAGCTAACAACCTTACGAAAAGCATAATGAGTAGTTAACCAATCGATTCCTAAAATCACATCAAGGGCAAGTATTTTTAAAGAGATAAGATCGATAGGTCACGTGAAAGTGTCAATTTAAATCAACAAGATTTAGAAACAGTGGAGGTAACAAAGGTTTCTACTAACGAAGTTTCAACCAATAAGTCAAAGTTTAATTTCTCCAAAGCTAAATTTAAATGTTGAGTGCAAGCAAGAGAGATAAAAGAATGGGTAGAACCGATATCTAATAAGGTATAGACTTCGCAAAAATTTATGATTAATTTACCCGTGACAACTTCGTTCGAGTTCCTCGACAACCGCTCTCACTTAGACTACCGGCTTTAACTTGTCTGAGACATCCTTTGGCATCACTATCCTAGCTAGACTTGACTTCACTACACGACAAAATCGACCTAGGTGACCTTCTCTTCCACAATTGAAACACGCTTTGGATTGCTGCGCATAGTTTGGGTGGATGTGTCCTTCCTGTCCGCATTTGAAACATACGACCGGTGGTCGTTCTTCTTCCTTTGAAATGGGTGCTGGTGCTGCTGTCTTTCCATCATTATTGAACCTTCTCTTTTTGAATTTTCCACTTCTATTATCTTGGCCATGATTACCACCGAAGTGGTTACCATTCTTGGCATGATAATTTCCCCCATGATGGTTATCATTGTTTCGATGGCCGTTGCCACTGGTACGATTATTATCATGTTGTTGGTCGTTGTCTTTTGGTTGTGCTGACTCATTATCACACTCCAATAACTGGGCCCTATTCACAACATCTGAATATAAACAAAGTTTGTGAGAAATGAGGTATTGACGTAT
Organism: Panax ginseng; assembly: GCA_020205605.1. Taxonomy (NCBI): domain Eukaryota; kingdom Viridiplantae; phylum Streptophyta; class Magnoliopsida; order Apiales; family Araliaceae; genus Panax; species Panax ginseng. The sequence goes on along the minus strand of CM035128.1, from coordinate 72,328,265 downwards.
TTTGGGTTTAAAACCTCGCAGAAACATTCGCGTCATTCTCTCCTCATTATCGACCAAATGGGATGCAAACCGGGATAACTCTTCAAACTTAGCCTCGTACTGCGACACAGTCATATTGTTTTGCTCCAGCTTGATGAATTCTACCTCCTTCATGTGACGAATACTTTCAGGAAAGTACTTGTCATTAAAAAATTGTTGCAACTTCTCCCAAGATATCTTGAGTGCGTCAGGCTGGGTACGTTTTACAGATTCCCTCCAATGATCTGCTTCTTCACACAACATAAAGGTGGCGAATGGAACCTTTTGCTCATCTGAGCATTCCAAGACATCAAATATCTTGGTGATCTACTTTATCCACGTCTCTGCCTTAAGTGGTTCTGGCTTTCCCAAAAACTCCGGTGGTCCCAGCTCCTTGAACTTCTTAGCGGTGACCGACAGTGGGTTGCCATTATTTCGACCTATATTTTGAACAGGAGTCTCTCTTACCTGATGTTGCATGAATTGCATAAAGCCTCTGAACATCCCATCGTTCATCATCTGATCGGTGTTGTTATTTACCTGAGGATTATTGTCTTCCTGTTGCACATTATCCTGGGTATTGATCTGTGGAGACTCAATGGTCTCCTGTGCTCCATTGCTATTCTCAACATTCTCGGATGTCATTTTCAAATACTTCCACAAAACAAGGGTTAATTAACATATCACATATTATCCCTATACTCTGATCGACTAATTAAATATCAAATAAACTTAAGTAGGTCATACTAGCGAAAGAATTCCCCGTCTCTCCCCTCTTAGTTCTTATCTCACATCTCAGCCGAGGATCATATCCCTAAGCTTTGATACCAACTGTGACGCCCCCAAAATAGGTATACATCACCTATTCTGAGTCGCTAAATACATAGTACAGAATACAAATACAATCTTAAATATACAATATGAGATGTGAGTTTTAATACAAATATTTTCTTCTACACAGTATTCAAACTCAAAATAAGTCCTCAATACATTTATTAACACACTATTTCCTAGAATAGTGAGGACTACTAATGTTCTCCTCTGGACCGTCACTCAGTTCCCCGACTAGTCCCTGCTACGTTCTCATTTCCTGAAGAGAACAATGAAAGCAAAAGGGTGAGCTCAACTAGCCCAGTAAGAAATATTATGACTAAGATAATTCAGAATACTTTATCTTTAGTCTTCAACAGTGCTAAACTGATAAAATATAACAAACATCAAGTTTAACTGTAGTGGAACAAGCAATCCATTAGAAGAGTTAAGTAGAGAATAAAATCTACTATCTTCTATGATTTAAATGGTTTTTTCATCACTTTTATCGCTGAGACTCAGCTTATTAAATAATCCACATCATCGCTGCACTACGGTCTAGGATATTTATTAGTATCACGACCATAAATTATCCATGCACTACGGGCCAAAGATGATCATGTTTTCATCAACGATCCAGATCATGCCATAAAACAATTCATCTTTGCACCCTTGGCCAAAGAGAATCCATAGCCATAATCATACCAAAAACTATCCATCAATGCATTACGGGCCAATGAGGACTTTTTCCACATCATTTATAACATTACTGGCATGATTATCTTAGAATAATCCCTGGTCATAATCATACCAGGTCCATCTATGCACTACAGGCCACCGATGACTTTCAACATAATAAAAGTATGAGGATGATAACAATTCAATAAAACAAGTTCAAGAATAAATTTTAAAGATTTATAAATTAATTTATTTAGGAACCAATAGCGTCCAAATTGTCAACATGATACTGCTTTGTGGAGTAAAATTCAAGAATGCTCAGAAGAATATTTCCATGAAAAGATACTTGATGAAGCGCAAATATCAAAGATATTCCACTAATTTCATGGAGTATAAAAGCCAAAACTTTAACCAACTGAGTATAATAAAGAATAGAATAACAAAAGAAATCACCAGGCATGCGATAGATCGCATGCAAGTTATTCCAACAAAATAATAAATAATCGAATCAAATCATGCGTAACGCATACGCATAAGATATTCCAATGTAATAATAAATAATGGAACTAGGTCATGCGTAAAAACACGTATACATGATGTTCCAACGAATAATAAATAATGGAACCAGAAGTCATGCGTAAAAGCACGAGATAGATATTCAATATAATAATAAAGAATGGAATAACAGAAGCTCTCTTCATGAATACGAAAGAAATAATACCCCTTACCTTAGAAGAAACTGGATATAAGAGTAGTGAAGTAGCATAATACTTTTCTTCTTTCTCTCTATAGTTTCTCTCTCTAGAGTTTCAATGAATTCTTAAGAAATAATGAAGGAATGAGCTTCTATTTATAGAGAATGGATTTGAATAGTAACTAATTCATGAAACGGTCCGATTGATTTACTTTTTAAACAGACGGTCCATATTAATTTACTATGCATTATTAATAAAATATTATAATAAAAACAAAATCTTTTAAATAAAATATAATATATTCTATTTATAATCTAATAAAACGAATAACTTTATAAAAGTATTACATTTTATATATAAAAAGATTTTACTATGCAAAACTATTCGAGCACTATACAAACACTATGCATAATAAAATATTATATATTCTATTTATAGTCTAATAAAAGGAATAACTTTATAAAAGTATTCTGTTTTATGTAAAAAATTTCTATTTTATTACATTTATAATAATAATAAATCAATACTTATCACCTTTATTATAATTCACAATATTAATCGACCAGGTTGTTCCTAGGAAAGAGGGGGCTTTCCAATAAGGATTTCTCCCTATCATGCGCAATGATTAGGTGACCAAACCTCTCCTCGCGTAACTTTTTAGACATCGTTAATATTGCAAATAATAATATTAATAACTTTGTTATCTTAATTATTGATTTAATAATATATAAATATCGACAATAATTGAATCAAATAACGTGAGATACTATGCAACAATTACTATAGCAATAATTGAACAAAACTGAGTGACCTCTCACGTAAGCATCAATAATCAAAACCGTGTGCTACTATGCAACCACGCCAGACATCGTACTTTTTACTACCGAGAGTAGTTCAATGCTTTTAACGGTAAAAACTTCCGCCGTTATTTTTTATAAAAATATTTTTGTGATTTTCTCAATCCGATAATAATTACATTGTAGGGTCCACTCAATGATTGTCTTAGTTATGCGAATATTCCTGTTAAAACGAATATTCCCCGGACAAATGAAATATTATATAACAACTTGCGTACTTTGCAAAATTTATAAATATTACCCATAACTATAACATTATATCAAATCCACACCATAATATTCAAAAAAATATTTTGAGAAATTTAAATCTTTATTCATAAAATTTGGGGTCTCACATCGACTACTTCCCGATATATTCTCGCTTCTTTAGAAGAAAAATAGAACTAAAAGGAAAAGGGTGAGCTCAACTAGTCCAGTAAAGAATATTATGACTAAGATAATATAAAACAAATTATCGTTAGTCCTCAACAGGGAAAAAAATCTAATAGAATATAATAGGCAACAAGTTTTAGGACAATATTCGCAGCGGAAATAACAATTCATTAGAAGAGTTAAGTAGAGAATGAAATCTACTATCTTCTATGATTTAAAAGTCCATCATCAATATTTTATCCCTATAACATCAATCAATATACATCTTGAATCAAAAATTCATCTTTTGCACTACTGTGCCAAAGATATTCATTTTATATCACCAATTGGTCATGTTCATCTCAACACTGCTCATCTTTACTACGGGCCAAAGATATTCATCAGATTAATCATTCATCTTTGCACTACAGGCCAAAGATATTCAGTAATATCATCATTTAGGACTGAGGATGATGAAAAATGTTTTTAAGAAAACGAATCCAGTGAGACAAAAGGACAAATATTAGGGATTCGTACTACAGTTTATCCAAGTTCAAAAATACTCCATAATAATCAATTGTGGAGCAGAATTCAAAAATAAAGATCAAAACATGGATACAAACAAAGATAGTAACCACAATAGACAACTTGGACAAAGAAAGAAAAAATTATTTTTTTGTGAATAGTGTCGTATACGTGAATAGTGCAGTATACGTGAATAGTAACCCCGACACTAAAAGGTAGAAATTCCATAAGAAAATTCATCATACTTCGTGAATAGTACTCATGAATAGTAACTCATAAATAGTAACTCGTGAATAGTAACCCCGATATGAAAAGGTAAAAATTTCATAATAAAATTCATACCAATATTCCGGTATAATGATATTGAAAGAAATAATATCATTTACGAAGAAAATAACATCCCTTACATCAAAAGAACAAGATTTCCTAATTGGAATATCGATATAACATTTGAAGGAAACTTGCACCATATAGCAACACTCAAAGTATCAAAATACTCACAAAAATACGCTCGATAATATAGAGAGAGAAAACTTCAGATTCTGGTGTGATTTTCAATTCTAACTTAAGCATCCTATTTATAGGAAAATACTTAGAACACCAAAGTAGAAAATTTAATAAAATATTAATATTTTATTTTTAATTTCCTACGCACACCTTACCAGCTGAATTCAACATTTACCACATGCAAGTGGGGTCCACAAAAATGTAAAAAATGTTTTTCTTAAAAAAAACTTTTAAAACTCCAAAAATCAATTATTCCAGAACTTCAATAATTCATAATAAATAGCCCTTTATCAGAACAATTCAAATCTTATGTCCATTCCATAGGAAATTTAATTCTCTACAACTTTTTTTCAAATTCTAAACAGAAATTGACCGAAATTCACATACGGACGATTTTGCAGGCTATAATCAAATTTTAGTCAAAAATTGGGTCCACTAACGTGTTTAACATAGCATTTATTGTAATAAAAATACTCTTCCTCCTCATTTATTCATATATCGCATATTCATTGTAAAAATATCACCGTTATTATATTATTATATTATCGCATTATACATTTATAATATAATATAATAATATATTTGAATGAATTATTTTATTAGAAAAGATAAAATATCAATTTTCAACAATTGTCACCTTTCTAAAAATTCCTCCATTTATATCCACATAAATAAATATTTTTCTTATCATATAAATCAATAATTAATTATTCACAAATAATATTACAGAATCACAATAATGACAACCAGGTCGTTCCTAGGAAGGAGGGGGCTTTCCGATAAGGATTCCTCCTTACTGGCGTGCAATTAGGTGACCAAACCCATTTCCTAGACAGAACTTCCTTAGATATTTCCAATAATGCTATCTAATAATATTATTCAAATAATATAAATTATTGATATGATAATGGGAAATACTGTACAATGACAATTATAGAAACAATAATAATATAAAATATCAACGTAGCAATTATTGAATCAATAAAATAAAATAATTGAATAAAGAATTACCGTAACAATTATTAAGTAGTGTCTTCACGTAAGAATCAATAATTGGTGCAATCTGCATCTTCTTGTGCAAACACCGCGAGACATCGTGTTTTAACCACCGGTATTCCAACAGTGTTAACGGTAATAACTATGCCGTTATTTATAAAAACTCATTCCTGTCGCTTTCTTTATCCAATCGCTTTCCGTTATGGGGCCAACAAAAGGCTGCACCGTCGTACGAATATTCTCCAATAACAATGAATATTTTATAACCACTTGCTTATTTAAAATATTTGCGCATTTTACCCATAACTAACCACATTAATCAAATCAACCCCTTACTATTTCAAAATAATAAATAGAGAAAAATTGTGGTCTTACAGGTAACGTACGGGTGCTGATTTGAATCAAACAAGACTTATAAACAGTGGATGTAATGAAGGTTTCTCCCAATAGAGTTTTAATAGATAAGTCAAAGTCTAATTTCTCCGGAGTTAAATTTAAACGTTGAGCGCAAGTTGGAGAAATAAAAGAATGGATAGAACCGGTATCAAATAAGGTATAGACTTCACTAGAGTTTACGATTAGCTTACCCATGATGACCTCGTTTGTGTTCCTTTCTTTTTGGGAGGTCACGACAAACGCTCTCCCTTGAACTACCGGCTTTGACTTGTCTAGGACGGCATTTGGTGTCTCCATCCTAGCTGGACTTGGCTTCACTGCACAATAAAATCAAGCTTGGTGACCTTCTCTTCTGCAATTGTAATACATTTTGGACTGCTGCGTACAGTTTGGACTGATGTGTCCCTCCCCTCCGCATTTGAAGCACACGATCTGTGGTCGTTCTCCTTCCTTAACAACGGGTGCTGGTGTTGACGTCTTTCCATCATTATTAAATCTTCTTTTCTTAAAATTTCCACTTCTACTGTCTTGGCCATGATTACCACCGAAGTGGTTACCATTTCTGGCATGTTGATTCCCTCCACGTTTATTGTCACCGTTTCGATGACTGCTATAATTGGTATTATCATTTTGTTGCCTGCTCTCTCTTGGTTGGGTTGACTCATTATCGCGCTCCAATTACTGAGCCCTATTTACAACATCTGAATACAAACACAGTTTGTGAGAAATAAGGTATTGACGTTGTCAGGAATAAGCATGTGAATGATATTCCTATTTACATATGATTTGATTATGATATATGAATGAATATGCAAGTATGCTTGCATTAAGAAAAGCTATAAAGTCCTTTGATAGATAATAGAAACATATGTACAAGGACTTAGAATGAATTGATCAAATGTGTAAGGTTAATCCTACACAAGCAAAACAGCTTTGTAAAGTCCTTAAAAAGAAATGATGTACAAGGACTATAAATATAGAAAGATCAAACATGTTAGGTTGATCTTATGTTGTAATAGATAGGCTTGTCTGATCGTCGAGCACTATACCAGAAATCGTAGTCTGCTAGGAGAGTCAAGGAAAACTCGAGAGCTATCGAGGTAGAATCGTAGTCTGCAAGATAGTTGATCTTGGAGTTCGTAGACTTCCAGGAGAGACGAGGAAGGATCGTAGTGTGTCGAGGAGAACTTCCTCAGGGCCGTAGTCTGCTGAGGAAGTCATGTTCTGAATCGTAAAGACAGCCTGCCTACAAGCCGACCGAGCATATGCCGAAAATAAGTAAAGGATCGTAGACTACACTCGGAGTCGTAGAATCTACTCAGTCAAGTAAGGGATCGTAGACTACACTCAGAATCGCAGAGTCTACTGATCGTATAAAAGGCAGAGATCATAGTCGAGCAAGATCAGATGAAGACAACAAACACAACGATAGAAATCGTAGAATGTTAAGATCTGATCTCAGAGTCGTAGTGTCTGCACAGCCAAAGCTGAATCGTAGAGTGCAGAACTAAGACCTCAACAGATGTGCTCACAATGCCAAGGCAGAATCGTAGAGCAAATATGAGTCTCAATGAACGAGCACTCCCAGAATATCCAAAGGAATGAAGCGTCTGGTTGACACTTCATAGATACGTCCCATCGGAAGGAAACCAGAGAGCACTCAACGATGGCATACAAGCTAACAGAAGACCTAAGCACCAACCCAATCAGCATCAAGATTGAGTTGTGAAGCCATTCGAGATAAAGTCTTCCACAAGATGATCATAAGAATACTTCAGTAGCTGACTAAGGAAAGTCAGCATATGCAGTAACTGTCAAGTAGAAAGATGACAACGATCTTGGAAGCAACCAAGATCGTAGTGTTTGCTAAACGCAGAAGGAATTGATGGAGTACACACTGAGATACTGGTCAGCCTCTGAAGAACAAGGCTAAAGTGATTAAGCATTGGGTCAGTCCATTGATGATAAGTGAACGGGAGATCACAAGGAGAAAGCGAGCTTGACACGCCACAAATCTGAAGTGTCTTGTTATTCAGAAGAGGCCAGAGCAAGGAATCAAGCCATCAATATCTGAGAACAGTCGAGGCAAACAGAAGTAATGAAGCACTGCACAAAAAGAGGAAGAGATGTTCTACACTAAAGATCAAGTGAGCATTCCTCAAGATCGTAGTGTTGTTTCTACAAGTCAACAAGAACACTACGATCAGGTCCATGAAGATATGCATCAGAATCGTAGAGTTCGAATAGTTGAAGACTAAAGCATTGGCAATGGTTCAATCTGAAGGGTAATATTCGGACAAGAGCTTATTGAGAGCATCGATGCAAGGACAACCTCTAATCATACATGCTAAGAAATGCTTATCTATAGAAGAAAGAAGAACTTCTCAAACATGTGTCTGGCCAACCAGCAGCTGGATGTAAACCTTGTGAACTCAAGGATTTCGAAGAACTGAAGATGTTGAGATTTTCTTAGCTTGCATCCTCATGACCACGACTGATTGATTGAAGGTCAAATGAAGCAACAAGCTATCAGGAGCAAATAAGAAACTATGAACATCAATGCCTAATCTCAGTATGTCAAAGTTAAATGACTGTTAAGGAACTAATGAAGAGAAAAGGTACGTTCCTCACTAGTATAACTGTACATCATGTTTCACCTCCTTATGAACTATAATAAAGATTCTTTCAAGAAATCATAATCTACCTAAAAAGGTGAATAGAGAAAGTACACTGAGGATGGAAACCCAATTGCCTATAAACTTTCTCTCCATCCAAGTTTTAGGTTGAAGATGACATCTTGAAAGAAATCTGAAATGGGTCATAATAGCATCACAGGTTAAATTAATTTTATGTGAAGTAATCTTTGCTGATGGGTTAGTATGTATGTACAAACCTATGTTCTAAGTGTTTGATAACACACAGAGTATGATCAGTCCTGCAAGAGTATCTTGATGATTTGTAGAAACTGATCACCTCCATGAATCAACCAGATACAAATAATTCATAGAGTTGATTCTCACTCTGTGAACATTTAAACTCTGCGAACAAAATAAAGCAAATGATGAAACCATCAAAGAAAAAGAGTGTTTTATTAAAATAGCAAATCTTACACACACTCAACTTCATGCATGAATATGACTATTGGTGATCAATATGATGATTATCTAAATATATGAGGAACAGGGGTTTAGAAAACTAACCTAGCAAGACCCACTTAACCATGGGTACCAAAAATAGAAATTTATAACCTGTAGGTACTTGGTCTATCTGACCACACTAAGGAATGCTGAAGCAGAAGACTTCAGTCAAGAAAGATTCAACCAACAGAAGGCTTAAGACTGTTCAGAAATGATTCTGATAAAATTCCTATATGTCAAAGCCTGTTCTTGAAGACCTGCTGAGCTAATTTGAATAAAGCTCACATGGCTGTTGATCTTTGTATGGAAGCAGACCATTCAACAAAAGAAGAAAAAAGTCTTATATGCTCAATCATGCAAAGCATGTCATAAGAAAAGAATCCTCAAGGAAGATGACTATAGAGGATCATCGAGCATCAATCATGAGGAACTCATTATGGGAACAGAACTCAGCAAGCACAAACTGACAAGGAATACTACATTCGTAGTGTTGTCAAAGGATCGTAGAATGATCAACCCTGAAAATACCCATTTTTACGATACAAGAAGATTTAATGACTTTAACCAGAATGAGATATACATGGTTGCCTTCTGCTACACATGAAGAAGAAAAACTTATGTCTCTTTGAGAAGACAGTATCAACTATGGGGGAGCAGTAATCTGCTAACAGTACATAAGCTCTAAACCATCAGAGATATAATATGAAACTGTGTACCAGCTACAGAGTCCCAAAACTTTGTGGATGATGAACCAAATGAAGATCCATAGTCAGTATGAACATCCCAAAACGTACTACTGATAACCTTTCAGCCACCCAACTCAAAATCATGGAGTACCTACGATCAAACATCTGATCGTAGTGCAAGAGCAGGAGGACACCACAATTGTAGCCAGTGCAAATGTCTACAGTTGGAAGAGGACTCCCCAATGAAAAGGTCAAATGAGATATCGCATTGCAAATCACTTCTAAAGTATTTCATCCGAAAGCGCCTCGAGGACAAACGACCCTTAGCTCACTCTAAGAGGTTGGCCCTTCCTGAGCTACCTTGACCCAGAAGGAATGCTTAGTAAAGTTCATCTCAAGGACCAAGTCAGTCAACGATTATAGAATAGAGTTTTGACAGAACTCAACGATCGTGATGCAATCTCAACGATCGTAGCAAAAACTCAACAATCGCAGAAGCAGACTCGACGATCGCAGACTTACCAGAAGACACTCTAGCTCATGAGGAGCTTAGAAGAACGAGACAATTGCTCTACCATTCTGAAGTATGAGGAGATTAGTTCTAATACAGTTTGGAAAGACATCTTGCAAACACACATCAGAACTTAAGTACCCAAACTGGCTTGGGGTACATCAGTGGTTGAGCTATGCAGTTTCAACATGAGGAAAAGTGTCAAAATCATCCACTGCAACATCTTTCAGAGAATTGATCGTTGAGTCAACAAAGGATAACATAGAGTCAATAGCTGTCCTATCATGCTACTCTACGAACTCAAGAGGTTAAAGGTCAATCCACATCAATCAAACGTCCACTCTTCTAAAAGAGACAGCTAACTGACAAGTTACTGGGGAGTTACAGCTCGTTACTGGGCATCGTGCAACCAATAACTAGTTGACACGTCATAACGTATCAAGTAATAAGAAGGATCGCCATAAAGACAAATTCAAAATCAAAAGCAGCTACCAAAATCCATTGAACCTCTCTCCCTCCTATTTTCAAACCCTAGAATTCTCTTCGAAGCCAAACCACTAAAACTTCCAGAGTTCAAATCACAATCAGCCATACTTCATAAATCTCCCTAAATCAATATCCACATTCCTCGAATCAGTCAAATGGAAGATTGACGAGTAATCACTGGCATTCAACTCGGAACCATGTCATTTGAGAAATCCAAAAAGAAGTTCAGAGACATTCTTGAACTCGTGAAGAAAGCTGGATTCTCAGAATGTCTTGAGGCAAGCACTCGAGTATACACTGAACTGGTTAAGGAATTCTACTCAAATGCATCTATAAATGCCAGAACTCTTTCAACCAAGGTTAAAGGACAGTCTCTTAAACTGAAATCATCTGATATCAACTAATGTCTAGATTTTCCTGACCTAGGACTGAAAAACCTTGATGAGATTGACACTGAGAAAGCAAAGGAGATTATGGGGTACCAAAGAAACCCTAGTCTGAAGGACATGAAGAAAAGGGAGTTTCTAGAGGAATTCGAGTTCCTTGCTGAGATAGTGGGAAAATGTATCTCAGTCTAAAGACACAACGCACGACGACAACTGTACTCGACTAGCAGTTGAAGATTACGTCTGCCATAGTTCTGAAGAAGTAGATCAACTTTGGAGTTGTCCTGTTCGACCAAATCTCCAGATGGATAGAAAAAGCTGAGTTAAAGAAATCTACAGACAAACCAATTACAAAAGTATTTCATGAAAGACTGTTGAGCATTGTGATGAAGAAGAAGCTGGGAAGCAAGATCAAGGATGATAAGGGAGAACCTCTGAATGTGCACAAAATAATGTCACCACAACTGTTTGTGAATTGGAAGAAAAACCAAAAAGAAAATAGGAGGCTAACACAAACTGGAGTCAGTAGAAAAGTCTCTGCAAAGAAGAGAAAAGCAAAGGAGGTGGAAAGCTCTGAGTCTGATGACTCTGCATCAGTTGCTGCAATATTGGCAAAGAAGAAGCCTAAGAATACAGAGGCTTCGTCAAGACATGTCTCCACTGATAAGAAGAAACAAGGAGCAGGAGGAGAACAATCATCTACTGCTGAAAACCCAAAAAGAAGGAGTAACAGACTACTCCAAGAACCACCCAAGAAGAAAGAAAAAGTAATGAAGAAATCAGCCCCAGCTCCCCAGGAAAGTCCATCCAACCAAGAAGAACATGAAGAGTCTGAAGATGAGAAAGGAATTGAAAGTTCAAAAATTGAACCTTCAAGGGGAAAGTTCAACAATGAAGAAGAAGTTGAATCTATGGAAGAAAGAACCAAGGTTGATGATGAAGAAAAGAAATATGCAAGTCCAGTGACCAACTCTTAGAGTATTCACTCTGAAGATAAAGAGAAGATGCAAAATGACTAATCAGAAACACCTGCCCCTGTCAATGATGAAAATCAAGAGAGCCTGTTTGCTGACTCAAAGACCTCAGAATCTGAAGAACAAGATGTATCTGTTTCACCCATAACTGAACCTCCAAGAAGAAGGAGTCACAGATTGATAGCTTAATTTGCCTCTAGAAGGAGAAATGATCAATCTACTGAAATCATTGAACTAAGTAATGATGAATCCGCATCAGGGGGAGAGAATGCTGAAGATAAGACCGACATTGAAGGAGATGATTCCAAGGAAGCCATTGTTGAAGAGGATTCTAAAGATGAAGTTCAGCAAGAAGAATCTATTGATGAATCTGAGGAACTAGAATATTATCCTGTTCTCTCTCCAGCCATAATTAGCAGAAGAATTGTAGTGGAAGTCTTTGATGAGCCACCAGCAGAACCACCAACAAGATGGATAAATCAAGGAAATGAACAACTTCGAGTTGTAAGAATGACCACAGATGAAGTACTTCACAATTGGAAAAATATGGAATTAGACTGCACAACAATACTGTATGACTCTGAAGACCTTCTGATGAGATGGTTCTTCCCGTGTATGCCATGGTTGAAGGCACCTACTAATGCTGATGAGAGCTACTTCAGTTGGTGCTACTCTCAGTTACCAAATTTGGAATTGGTATCACAAAACTTCCCCAGGGTTAAGAAGTTTGCAACCATGATGATCAACAACAAGCCCCACTACAAGATCTACCGACATGCTAAAAATCATTACATTCCTTATGATCATAGAATGGACTCTGATGGAAAAAGGAATTTGGCCAAAACACTGATTGTAGAGTCGGTTCACTCTACCACTTATAATGATCAAGTCCAGAATCAGATGTCTCCATCTGCCCAAACACAGCTATCTAACATTCCTGAATCCTCAACTAGTGATTGGAACTTAATAATTCTTCAGATTCTCAACACCTTCAAAAATCTGTCCAAGGAGGCAGATCGTAGAGTCCAATCGTGTTGTTCGACATTGAGGCGCCTTGAACCAAATGATGAAGTCTCTATGGAGCAAGAGCTAATGAAAAACTCTGATGAACTGATTGAGAAGATATCTCTAATCCATAAAGAATCAAAGAGAGTGACAGCAGCTGGAGATAATTCAGTTCAAGATAGACTCCAAGCAACTATGGCTGATGTATCCCTCAAAATCAGAGAAAGAGATCACATCTATCTCAAGGCTCTACATGATCAAAAGGTTGAAGCTCTACTAGCACAAAAAATAAATGAAGAGCAACTCAAAGTCCTCTCCGACAAGATTGACAAAATGAATCAGTCCTTCTCCATGTAACTTGAGTTAAGCCAACAAGAACTCAAGATTGAAGTTGGTAATTCCTCCTACATGATGGAGCAGCTTATGTCCAACATGGAGCAGCTCTCTCAAATGATTAATGACAAAAAGGGTGAGAAAAAGAGGCATAGAAAGGGGAAGAAAAAGAGGCACTCTAGAAAGAGCAAGGAGAGCAAGAGCAAACAAGTCAAAAAGACGAAGAAGGAGAAAGCAGAAGAAAGAAATGGTTCATCAGGTGAGGGGGAGCCTAAGGCTGAGGGGGAGCAAGGAGCCTGAATCGGGAAAAGAAGAAAGGAATAGCTCCACATCCCAGGGGGAGCAGGAGCAAAGGAATCAACAGATGAGTAGCTAATCAACAGACATTCTGGAAACAATCATGGAGCCAAAGAGGTACATCTCTAACTAGTTAAGTATGTTCTGGATCCAGGATGTAAAATGTCAGTGTATTAAATTCATTCCACATCTTTATTAATGACATTCATAATTATCTATTTTAGAAATACAGCTGCTCACTGTATATAAGATTCATTCATAACATGCATATGCACTTATTATTTTTGTCATAATCAAATAGGGGGAGATTGTCAGGAATAAGCATGTGAATGATATTCCTATTTACATATGATTTGATTATGATATATGAATGAATATACAAGTATGCTTGCATTAAGATAAGCTGTAAAGTCCTTTGATAGATAATAGAAACATATGTACAAGGACTTAGAATGAATTGATCAAATGTGTAAGGTTAATCCTACACAAGCAAAACAACTTTGTAAAGTCCTTAAAAAGAAATGATGTACAAGGACTATAAATATAGAAAGATCAAACATGTTAAGTTGATCTTATGTTGTAATAGATAGGCTTATATGATCGTTGAGCACTGTATAAGAAATCGTAGTCTGCCAGGAGAGTCAAGGAAAACTCGATAGCTATCGAGGCAGAATCGTACTCTGCAAGATAGTTGATCTCAGAGTTCGTAGACTTCCAGGAGAGACGAGGAAGGATCATAGTGTGTCGAGGAGAACTTCCTCAGGGCCGTAGTCTGCTGAGGAAGTCATGTTCTGAATCGTAAAGACAGCCTGCCTACAAGCTGACCGAACATCTGCCGAAAACAAGTAAAGGATCGTAGACTACACTCGGAGTCGTAGAATCTACTCAGTCAAGTAAGGGATCGTAGACTACACTTAGAATCACAGAGTCTACTGATCGTATCAAAGGCATAGATCATAGTCGAGCAAGAACAAATGAAGACAACAAACACAACGATAAAAATTATAGAATGTCAAGATATGATCTCAGAGTCGTAGTGTCTGCACAGCCAAAACTGAATCGTAGAGTGTAGAACTAAGACCTCAACAGATGAGCTCACAATGCCAAGGCAGAATCATAGAGAAAATACGAGTCTGAATGAATGAGCACTCCCAGAATATCCAAAAGAATGAAGCCTCTATTTGACACTACATAGATATGTCCCACCGGAAGGAAACTAGAGAGCACTCAATGAATGGCATAAAAGCTAACAGAAGACCTAAGCACCAACCCAATCAGCATCATGATTGAGTTGTGAAGCCATTCGAGATAAAGTCTTCCACGAGATGATCATAAGAAGACTTCAGTAGCTGACTAAGGAAAGTCAGCATATGTAGTAGCTGTCAAGTAGAAAGATGACAATGATCTTGGAAGCAACCAAGATCGTAGTGTTTGCTAAACACAGAAGGAACTGATGGAGTACACACTGAGATACTGGTTAGCCTCTGAAGAACAAGGCTAAAGTGATTAAGCATTGGGTTAGTCTATTGATGATAAGTGAACGGGAGATCACAAGGAGAAAGCGAGCTGGACACGCCACAAATCTGAAGTGTTTTGTTCTTCAGAAGAGGCCAGAGCAAGGAATCAAGCCATCCGTATCTGAGAATACTCGAGGTAAACAGAAGTAATGAAGCACTGCACAAAAAGAGGAAGAGGTGTTCTACATTAAAGATCAAGTGAACATTCCTCAAGATCGTAGTGTTGTTTCTACAAGTCAACAAGAACACTACGATAAGGTCCATGAAGATATACATCAGAGTCGTAGTGTTTGAATAGCTGAAGACTGAAGCATTGACAACAGTTCAATCTAAAGGGTAATATTCGAACAAGAGCTTATTGAGAGCATCGATGCAAGGACAACCTCTGATCGAGAAATCAGAAGGGTAAAATAAAGTTGTCGACTTGCCCGAGATATCAAAGTGACATATCTGACAGGGTTGGTGAAACAACAGACTGCAGTGTCAGGAAGTCAAAAAAAGATGTCATGTCACATCTACATTCTGCACCAAATAACTTGAGATCTGCGAGGCAATTTGAATAGCTTTCAACGGCTACTTTCCAACGGGAAGATTGGGAAGTAGTATAAATCAACAGAGCTTCAAAGATCTAGAGCTGCTAATGATTGTATTATTGCAGAATTATTGAGTTGGTGAATGCTATTGTTGACTCTACAAGTTCCACAAAGATCAATAGAACAAGTCTTACTGACAGTGAGACTACCAAGGTGGAAGTGAAGCAGCTTTGAATAAGAACTCAAACAGATCAAAGCTTCACTCAACAAAGATGAGAATGTCACTAAAGATGGCAGCCAAGCTGAGAGACGAGAAGGCCAAGAAGATAGCATTCAGGAAAGTGGCTGAGTACAAGGAAGATCAAGAGAGCCACTCTACGAATCACCATTAACCGAAAGCTAAAAGTGAACAAGTACAGAACCATATCTACAAAGTATTCAAGAAGGGTTCAGGGATTGCTAAGTGCCAGACGAAGATTACTAAAAGCACAGAGACTTAGCAAACCCAGATGGTGATGGTGCACAACTGATACCAGATGAAGATGAACAGAAAAGAGAAAAGATCTGCTGCACAAAAGAAGATGTGGTCCGAACTCGAAGCTGAAAGCAAAGAGGATCACACCATGCTGCTGAGTACAAAAGATGTTCAGAACTTAATGACATCTTAGCAGCTCAGCACCAACAACATCAACAACTACAACAACAAGAAGCCAGGGCCTGAGGGGTCCTTGTTCGAAGGGACTAAATGAAGTTCCAAGCATGCTTGGCATGAAGAGTTCCAAGGGAACTAGAGAAGTTCCAAGGCTTCTGGCCTTGAAGAGTTCTTAGTCAACTGAAGTCCCAAGGCTGCTGGCCTTGAAGGAATCATAGTGATTTAGGGTGCTGCCCTTCCTTAGTGGAAATCCTGCTAGTTGAAAGGAGAATAGTGGATTAGCAATATTCATTAGTATTACGACCACGAATTATCCATACACTACGGGCCAAGGATATTCATGTTTTCAGCAATGGTTATGATCATGCCAACCACTATCCATCAATGCACTACGGGCCAATGAGGACTTTTACCACATCATTTGTAACATTACGGTCATGATTATACCAAATAATTCCTGGTCATAATCATACCAATCAACAGTCCATCTATGAACTATGGGCTAAAGATAACTTTCATAACAATATAAGCATGAGGATGAAGACAATGATATAAGAATTCAATTAAATGAAAGTAAAGGATAAATTTTAAAGATTTATAATTAAATTTATCCAGAATTCAATAATGTCCAAATTGTCAACATGATACTACTTTGTGGAGTAAAATTGAAGAATAATAATGTATCAAAAATGATTTGGACCGAAAAGAAATCAATTTTTGTCATGAATAGTACCCCGGGTGAATAGTACCCAAGTGAATAATACCCCGTGAATAATACTTTGAGAATAGTACCCCATGAATAGTACTCCAGCATGAAAAAGTTAAAACTTATCAAGAATGCTCAGAATAATATTTTCATCGAAAGATACTAGATGAAGCGCAAATTTCAAGGATATTCTACTAATTTCATGGAGTATAGAAGTCAAAACTTAACAAAATGAGTGTAGAATTTTGAATCTGAAATGAAATAATTGTCGACGTTGGGATTTTTATTGTCCCTTTTCTGTTCTTGTCTTTTGGTGTTGTTAGGTGAGATTTGTTTGAAAAAATAAGTAGTGAAAAGGTCCGACATGTATATGTCGACGATTGGACTTTAAGAATTGCCAGTTGGTATTTTTAAATGGTTGCACTAACTCAACCTAGAAAAGGTTTGCACATTGATCGCGTGATGTGACACTACTAAACTGGTCTGTGAAACCGAGATTCATTAGGGTATGGGGACTTGTTTATGCAGAGGGAAGGTGTTAGGCACCCCCCCGACATCCGTGTTACCACGGTGACTATCACTTTTTAATTAAATTATTATATAAATGTGTGCGTGTGTATGGGTCAATGTGCAGTTATTTAAAAGTAGTGTTATGCCTCGTTTGCACCTATATACAAAGGGTTTGAATTTATGTAAAAATTCAGTTTTAACAAGATATAGCAGTGATGTTTTGTAAAAGAGGTTTTTCAAACCCTTATGCTCAATAGTAATTGAGACCTTTGATACTTCCATTTTATTAAATGTTCGGCTTAGTTGCTTTTATTTTTGAGATGTGAGGCATCTTCGATAAAATAAGATATATAGCAGTGCCTAACTCCTTGTGGGCATGAAAACCGTCTACAGAAATTCAAACACCGTGAATAATGTATGTTGTTTCTGACCAAAATGTCCATCACGGCATCAATCTAGATTCAGAAAGCTGAATCATGATCACAAATTTCTAGGCTCATATGATGTAGCAATTTATATGAAAGTCAGATGGCGATTATATATATAAAAGTTGTAAATATATATATATATATATATATATTATTATATATATATATATATATGATCGAACCACCACGAAGCGAACGTCATGGGGGAATTTGTAAATGTAAATATATAAAAGAGATAAATATATATATAGAGACAAGATCAACCACCACGAAGCACCTCCACGGGGGATTAGAAATGTAAATAAAGCAGTAAATACGATCAACCGCCACGAAGTAAACTCCAAGCGGGACGAAATATAAATAAAGCAGTAAAACGATCAACCGCCACGAAGTAAACTCCAAGCCTGATAGAAATGTATATATATATATATATATATAAGTATTTATATATATAAAAGCGATGCTTGCCCAGGATATAAAATTGTGCTCATCGAACAGTAGTCCGGTAAACAACGTGTGTATATATATATATATAAACAATAAAAGCTCCAGATATAAATCTAGGCTCATCGAACAGAGTTCGACCACAGTTTATATATAAGTATATATATAAAAGCTATAAACGCTCCGGACGTGAGTCCAGGCTCAATCGAGGCATAACTCGATAATGTTAGTCCATATATATATAAAATGAAATAAAAGCCACAGACTGAAGTCCGGGCATACACACACAACACGACTCTCAATGTGAAGAACGGTGTGTGTAAAATGTGGAGAAAAGGCTTTGAAAGGTGTAAGAAGGCTTATAATGGACTACCAAAGAAGACTTCAATAGCTTTAAATGGATGAACACTCGGTTCCCACCAGTAAAAATATAGAAATATATAAGCTCACAAGTGTTTAAAATGAGAAAGCACTCAGTTTATAGTGTGTACAGAGCAAATTGGACAGGGCTTCCTCGCCATTTTCTCTTATAAAATGGCCACCCCCAAGCCCTCTATTTATGGAGGGGGAGCCGTAGGTGTACTTGCGGTAGCCGCAGATGCACCTACAGCTGCCGCAGATGCACCTACGACTGCCCGGGGTTCCTCGAGCTCAGTGGGTCTCGCCGTCTCAAAGTACGTGCACGCGTGCAACGTGGTGTCCACTTAAACTTTCAGAACTTCAATTCGGGCATCCGATCGAGGTGTATAAGACCTGTTTCGGAGTGTTGTTGTTAACAGCTACACAAATAACATGGGATTAGAGGTTGTAAGAAGTCAGGAAGATGGGACCATGCCCTTGGTCTTCAAGCTTCAAATTCCATCCAGTGTACTGTCTTGTGTAGTAGTCACTCGAGATTGCAACTATTTGGTTCTTGTAGGACACTGCTGTGTAGAATGTATGTTAAACTGTGTTGAGATGGCGCGCATATGGGATCGATGTGGCAAAATGATGATTTTGCCCCTCACCGGGGTTATCTCCGGTTTGGGCTGATAAAGCAGTCGTTGCTCAGTGTTATCTCTGAGATTGGGCTACTGT
Organism: Panax ginseng; assembly: GCA_020205605.1. Lineage (NCBI taxonomy): Eukaryota > Viridiplantae > Streptophyta > Magnoliopsida > Apiales > Araliaceae > Panax > Panax ginseng. Next base: position 72,308,750 of record CM035128.1, on the reverse strand, counting down.
AAGTACTGGATGTCCTCAAGGTTGTCTTTGAGGTATGTGTGACCTCCCTGGGTTATCTCCGAGGTTGAAGCTGACTGCAAGGGTTGAAAGTAGCTTTTCCGGGGTTATCTCTGGAACTACAACTACACTCGTCGGGGTTATCTCCGAGGTTGAGATTGAATCTCTTGGTGTTATTTCTGAGATTGAATATCTTGGGGTTATCTATGAGATTAAAAAGGCTTCTCTGGTGGGATTTCCAGAACTGGAATTGTCTTGTCCTCTAGGGTTATCTCTAAATGACAATTCTGCCCTCCTATAATGTTAGTAACAAGAATGCAAAATTTCTAGTGTCTACAGATGCCCCTCTTTATCATATTCATGAAATGCAATGGCATGGATAGGATAAAAAATACTAGACACTTGAAATGTGATAGGATAATCATGATGCAATGTACAACAGTATGATGCAAATGTATGTGGTTTGTTGGACTATTCTCCAACAGGATGGGATGACTACCGGCTCCCATGACTTCTGCCAAGCTTTGCAGTCATTACTGACAACCCTGATGAACTGTCTTGGATGTGCGATCTAAAGTTCTCAAGAAATTCCAGGATGTTGACGTTGGGGTTATCAACAAAGTCCTTAATCCTTGATATAGACTTTACACTGAAGATGTATCTCTCATGTATAAGAGACTCTGTGGGGATGTGTTTTGTTTGAGGAGGATGTGTATAACATATTCCATCATCGGTCCTCCACGATGAGGATGGTCCTTCCTAGTTTGTATCGCCAGGTCTTTCCACTGCTCTGTCAGAGTTACTGCCAACAGTCTATGTTGCTAGGGTTGCCTGACCCTCACTGAAATATACATCAACGGATAAGATCATTGGATGGTTCCTGACGCTTCATTGGGATTAAATGCCAACGGCTAATGATGTCAAGGTGGCTTGACTTTCATCGACATGTGCATCAACGGATGAGATCCCTGCTGGGCAAAGCGTCAAGGATGATTGACCTTCGTTAACATGTGCATCAACGGATAAAATCCCTGCTAGGGAGAAGTGTTTAGGAGCTACGAGCCTGAAGTGATGGTATTGGAAATATTGCCAAGTATAATTTGTAACTGTTGTGATCATTGGTATAGTAAACCCTGGGTTTGGATGAATACCAGTGAGTGACAGGTGGACCTGCAGTTGGGTGTCTGAAAACCAAGATTTCAGGCTATTCTGCTCAATCGCGTAGAAATTTTATTATTGAGTTGGCCTTTTCAACTTGCAAGATCTCCTTTGCAACTCGAACTGGACCGAGCCAGAGGGGTGGGCCCCACCCAGGGGAGCTGCAAGTACACCTACAACCAATCGTGGGTGGATTTAACTTGCAAGTTGCTTTTATAATTCATTTCTAAGTTGCACCACACAGGAAATCTGAGAGCTCTTCTTCAGATCTGCTGAGTTCGGGCGTCTTTCTATAAATTTTGTCACCGTACAAGTGTTCTACACTGCCCTGGTAACGTATGCATGTCTTCTTTTCCAATTTTTATCCATTGGAAAATGAAATATCACATGAAATGCTTCTAAACACATAGTAGTGAATATGTATGCTCATATGACTTGATAAAAAATATACAACATAGTAAATGTTAGTATTTAACCATGCTGAACAAAATGATGTGAAAAATTTTTACTTTTGAAACAATCAAATTGGCACCTTTGTATGCTATTTTTTTATCTTATTTGAGGACAAATGAGCAAAGGTAGTAAATCAAAGTAATCTTGGAAATTAGGCCACCCTTATAAATTATGACTTTGATAGTGTAATGTATATAGGATGTTTATGACTGTGGGTAGGTGTGCTACTGAATGGCCACCTAGTCATGCCTACGTGCATGTGGATAGTCCTATTTACAAAGGAGACTATGGAAATTTTTTTCCAAAATGTAGGCATTGGGTAGTCATGCATTTTTAACTCTACTGTAGACATATGTTAAAATAATGCATGCATGCATGTAGTCATAAAATATAATTAAAAAAGCCCCAGGTTAGAGTTTACCACACCTTTTTTGAGGTGATTTGGAGACTAGTGTCCAGATATATGGATTCGGATTAGCTGAGTAGTTCTCATAGGACCACTTTGGGTGTGCAGAGGAGGGTTTCTGATGTGCCTCAACCCCGTTTAGTTAGACAGCCTCGTCGTCTGGCAGAGGCGGTGATACGTCCTGTCTAGGTTGAGGTACCGGATGTTGAAGACGAGGAGGATGATGTACCATTTGCGGACCCTGCTCCTGCTGTTCATGTTGCCCGTAAGGATCTTCCAAGCATTCAGGTGACGATCCCAGAGCTTCTGGGTGATTTGAGTTGACACCCCTCAGTTTACTTGCACGCAAACGAGGTACAAGTTTGATTTTGATCTTCCTTCTTTCCTATTAATGAGGATTAAAGGATTCTGATGTTGATCCGCTTTTGTGATGTAGGTTCCCATCTTTACGCAGCATCGAGGGAACTGGTTCAATATTCACTCTACATATCAGGCTCTGCATCCTGATTATCAAGTGATTGTGCATGGCTGGGGCTTTGAGGCGTTCTTTTCCATCCTTCCCCATCGTTGTCCCTAGGGTTACCTTAGGGCATTGTCTGAGCGCTGGTTTCACCAGACTCAGTCTCTCTATTTGTTGGATTGTGAGCTGATGATGACGCCAATGGATTGGCGATTTATCACAGGTATGGATTTTAGAGGGGCGACAGTGCCATGTACGGCGGATATTACCCCGACTACCATTAGATCCTTGCTAGTAGTCCTTACCGGTAGGCGCTCAAAGGCGGAAAATTGTCGTCTGAGTTCTTTGAGCATAGATGCTATGAGAAATGTTTGAGTGAGCCTATACCCGATGATGTGAGAGTCAGGGATCGCATTCTTCGGTAATTGTTCCTGATAATCATTAGGGGTTGCTTCATAGCAGATAACTCTTCCACGATATCATTCGCTTTGGTGAGTGCCACACGAGATGTGGACCGTATAGGAGAGTATGATTGGGGTTCCTACACCTTCACTTATTTCCTCAGGGGCATGCACATGCGTTCGCAGGGCTTGACATAGGCTTGGCTAGGATATTACCCCTTTCTGTTGGTGAGTATTGCTCTTATGATTTCCCATGTACAGGTTAAGAGTGTTGAGTGACAGCAGATGTTTGCCTTTATGTTGGCAGTTTTGGGCCTATGAGAGGCTCCCATGTTTGAGTCCTGTGAGTGTGCTAGGCTTGGAGACCTATCCACGAGGATGGCGATGGCATCACTCCATATTGACGGAGGTTCCTATAGCTGAGGGTTTCACCCATTGTCGACTACAGTTAGAGTTGTTGACAGCTAATGCTATCATATGGATTCCCTATTTTGGGGAACATTTGCCCATTGGGTTTGAGGACGGATACCCAACTGGTGTCGAGTACATGATATCCACCCATAGGATTCCTCTCTTCACAGATGAAGGATGTGAGCTCTATTTAGGAGATCGTACTATTAGGAGCAATACAAGGGAGATCCGGGTACCCGTCTTGCCTCCTGCTAGGCGTTATTGGCCTGTATCACAGTCGCCCGTTATTGATATCCCATTGATGGGCATTGATGACTTTACACTATCAGAGGGTCTGTATACTCAGGAGATGTTTGAGCATTGGTGGTCCCCTCGTACCATCGGAGCCCAGACCCGTGCCACGTAGTTTGTGGGGGATATGGTTTCCTAGATCCGTGATGATGACGGATTGGATGGCTTGTGCTAGAGATCTGACTCATTTGACACAGATTGACATTTTGACCTGGAAATTGGACCAGGCACATTTCTTTATCCGACATTTGGGGTAGAGATCCTTCAGAGGCAGATACCTTTGATTCTTCCAGCTTAGAAGTTGGCCCCTCAGGTGACCCATATGCCTTTGTCGGTGCAGATCCTCTGTTGTATAGGCCTGATATCCCCGTTGATGGAGATCCAGTAACTTAGGAGGAGTTACATCAGATGGACAGGATTGATGATGTAGACATTGACACCATTATCTTCTTCTGATGTATATTCTCGTTATATCTTTTGATAGGCCTCTATTAGATACTGGGTGGTTGTGCCCTATTCTCGCTATATCTTTTAATAGGCCTCTGTTAGTTGTTGGGCGTCTGTGCCCCCATTTCCCTATATTTTTAGCTGTACAGAGATGTATTAGATGATGATATACTTAGAAATGTATATACTGTTATTCCCTACATCATATTTTCATCTATTATTTATCATGCATGTATTATGTTATGCATATTATGTATGTCTAGAGATATTCAGCATTAACCCCGTATATGGTCTTATGATATGACCCACACAGATGTCTTCCTCGACAGTTAGCCACATTGATCACACCCCACCAGTATTGGTAGCCTCTCGTCTGAGGTCGTGGTATGATAGTATGTCACCTCCAGACAGGGTGACTGTAGATCAGTTATTACAGCATTCTATGACCCTCTTGATGTTTCAAGTTCCCGTAGGCTTTATAGAGGGTATATTGGAGCACTGGATACCGGAGAGACAGGTTTTCCAATTTGGTATCCATGAGTTGACTCCTACCTTAGAGGAGTATGCACGGTTGATGGTGCTGCCATTAGACAGACCTTGCGCATGGATGGCCATTGGCGACATGAGCTAACAGTTTATGACCCTCACCGGGCTTAGGTGTAGAGTTATACAGGATGAGATTATATCCGACCATGTAATATCCCAGCGTTTGATGGACAAATTTGGCTCAGAGGAAAGTTAAACATGGTACTCCGAGAATTTCACCATGCCTGAGGATTAGTGGAGTCTAGCCAGAGTAGACGTATTATTGATGTGTGTATTGTCATACATGTACATGCCTCGGTATATGGATGAGCTGGACATTGGCGTCATTATGGTAGTGAGAGCTCTCAGGGAGGGTCATACCATTGTGCCAATGATTATAGCAGAGACGTTGAGATCGGGCACATATTGTAGCACCTACCCTGCAGGGGTATTCACAGGTAGCTCGATTATGTTGTACGTGTGGTTCATATCAAACCTGAGACCGATTGGCACTTTCTGATGACACGGGTATTGTTTTACCCATGAAATAGCCATGTCTTACTCCTTCGAGCCAGTGGAGTGTATAGATGTTATGTCTTGGTCGGTATTCTTGGCAGGGATCGGAGATTCGTTTGACATTCTGCCGTGTACAGGGCTTAGTTCACCCTACAACTTCATTACTCATGCTCTTGGCATGGATTATCTTCCTCTAGCTGGTTTGAAGGGCAGGACGACTTACCACCCACTGGCTGTGATGTTATCGTTTGACCTGTTTCAGGACTTCCATCCTTTTGAGGGGGCATTAAGTCAGCGTTGGCTTCTCGCCACTTATCACCAGAGGACAGATCCAGGTTGTATACCTGTTAGGATCAACGTGAGCTAGCTGTATTTTTTATTAGCCATCCGGGCTGTTCGACAGAGTATTCTGCATGGATGGAGACAGAGACAACATCGGCTGTGGTAGTATCCACAGTGTCAAAGATTGATTCTGATGATGGGGAGCCCATAGAGGACATTGATCTTCCCACCGACGAGGAGCTATTCACTGGGTTACCAGCAGCTCTTGTAGATTCTCCTAGTACGAGTGCTACTATGATCCAATATTCAACACAGTATTTAGAGCAGAGTCTTCATCTGATGACCTTTGAGAGAGATCAGGTTAGGGCCTTGATGTTAACAGCTCTTGATGGGAGAGATGCCACTTTATTGGAGAGAGAGGATGCTTTAGCTCATAGAGACACAGCTATTGCTGAGCAGGATGAGGCCAGATCATCCAGAGATGCATTGATTATTAAGCGGGATGCTTCCATATCTGCCCAAGATGTAGCCGTTACAGATAGTACTACAGTGAGATCCCTTACTACTGACATGATTGCCGATATGAGTGCATATATTGATGAACATCATGCCACCATGCAGTTGGCTATGGATCTGTTAGCTCGTGTAGATACCCTTGGGCAGGAGCTTGTAGCGTTGCCTCCTTCTTCGGAGAGAGATGCCATATTGGACTTAATAGTTCGTATATCCACAGGATTGTAGATAGACTTGTATTTTCCTACACAGACTAGCTTTGCCATTTTGTCATGTACCGCATATATTGTATATTAAACAACATTATATATGGCAGGAAAATATATTTTGATTCACTTCCCTTTTAGTTGTGCCTTTCTACTTGCTTGATATTTGCCTGCTTCTTCAGGGCTTGTGATCTTGATGTATTCTGAACTCATCCTTGATGGGTGGACATTAAGACGTCGTAGGATCTTTCAGAATAGATCATTGATCTGTGTGTATCCCTACCCTCTTCGGTGTCTTGGGACTGGTTTTTGTATATAGATGTGGAGAGGATTATGACTTTTCCTCTCTAAGGTTTACTGCACCACAGATGGTTTTCGATACTCCTATTGAAGAGGGGATCCCAAATAGTTCCATCTCTTATGGATTGGTGTTGCTCTTCGAGGAATCAACCGCAGCTTAGATGGTCGCCAACTCTCCAATTTATGGGGAGGCCAAGTAGTTCCATCCCATTGGTCTATAGCCGATGAAATGTGGTGGATTGAAGTTTGATCCCAGTACCGCTGACAAGTATTTATTTTGGTAGGGGTAAGACCGAACCATAAATGGCTGCTTACGTACTCCTATTGAAGAGGAGATCAAGTCTGCATTGTTTGAACCTGGTGTAAGAGGTTCAACGCTGTATGTGAATGGGTAGAAAGTGTAGAAATATTTTTGTGATTTTTGTTTGTATAGAAGGGTGTAAAAATATTTTTGTTATTTTGTTATTTTTTTAATTGTGACTGGGCCATATAAAATGGTTGCCTACGTACTCCCAGGTATCGGGGAGATCAGGTCAACGTAGTTCGCCCCATGTTCAGGATGACTTGCAGCCGAAAAAATTTGATCCCATGTTCAGGACAAACTACAGATATGAAAAGTCTTATCCGTAGTGGGACAAAACTACGGGTGTGAAAGGTTCAATCCCTGGTGGGATAACCTGAAAGGTTTGAAATGAAGTTGAGTGAAAGATCTGATGATCTGAAAACCAGGCTACTGGCTTGAAGAGCGTGTTTCCCTGATGGGGCAAATGGGGATGAAGAAAGGTTATGTGTATCAAGGGTTAGAAAACCTGAAATGACTGGGGATCTGGTGATCCAAAACTAGGATGTTTGCTTGATGGTAACTTCAGACATAGTTCCGTTTCACGGTATCCAAGTTGATGAGCTGTGAAAATTCATCGCCGTCCATTTCCTATAATCTAAGAGCACCTCTTGTCAATACCTCCTTGACAATAAATGGGTCTTCCCAATTTGGAGAGAATTTTCCCTTTGACTAATCTTGGTTGTCAATAATCTACTTCAAAACCAAGTCATGTTGTTTAAAGCCGTCAGAATTTGAACTTTTACATTGTAGCATCCTGGCGATCCTCCTGTTGGTATAACCCACCATGGAAGATAGCATCATCTTAGCCTTTTCTATTAGAGACAATTGGTGATACATAATGTGTAACCATTGGTCTTCATCTAGCTGAGCGTCTATCAACACTCTGAGGGATTCCATTTCCACCTCTATGGGGAGCACTGCTTCCATCCCATAGGTTAATAAATAGGGGGTTGCCCTAATGGAAGTACGCATCAAAGTTTTGTAGGCTAATAGAGTCAGAGGCAAGAGGTCATGCCATCCTTTGTGATTGGCAGACATCTTTTGCATGATCTTCTTGATGTTCTTATTAGCCGCTTTAACAGCACCATTCATCTTTGGATGGTAGATAACGAAGTTAAAGTGTTTGATGTGGAATTTACTGAAAGTAGTATGCATACAAGCCAATCATGTTTGATGATAAAGCATATAATTTGTAACAATCTTATTCATTTATTAATAAAAAGTATTAATTTATTGAAGGCTTTTAATTATCTACATGATGTTGTTTTATAATATGTGATAAACCCATAGTTTTAAGCAATGCTTTTAGAATAATGATGATGATCATTATTTTAATGAGATCTAAATTCTTAGAAAGCTTAAAACTAAAATAGTTTCCAATCGTTGGATTACTAAATAGGGGATTAGTGAATCCGGATAGATTGGTACATACGTTGCGTGCTCATTGGATGATGACACCATAAAAGGAAGAATAATTATTTAAGAAGTTAATGGCATAATCGTAATAATATGTTAAGTGTTTTTAATTTAATCTATTGTGATAGAATAAATTAAATAGCTTAATATTTATTATTTAATATTTTGAAAATATTTAATATATAAATTAATAAGAAGAGTCTTATTAATATTATTACAATTATTATTATTTTAATTTCTAAAGAGTTGAAAATTAATTTAATATTAGTACTCTCATTTATTCCTAATAAGATTGGGATGCTAATTAATTAAAGGATTTTAATTAATTAAAATAAAACCTACTTTCTTAATTGTTAAGGAGGGTTGCCCGCATCTATAAATAAGAGGAGTCTTATTATGGGTTAGGTGGTTGTTGACTTTTTCACAACAGACGTGATTCCAATTGTTGGAGAGTGATCACCTCTAGAGGCCAAACACTAGGGTGGCTAACATTGATAAAAGGAAGGAACCAAACCCGGTGGATTCAAGTTGAACGCAAAAAGATTTGGAGGTGAACTTGTACTTGAGGAAGCTCGAATCTTCAAGGGTATGATTCTTGTTCTTTATCTTTTCTTTTAATTAATAATTGCGCATAAAGGATGATTCGGGTATATGGTTTGTAAAATTTTTTAAAACTCTGATTTTCTACGTTTCCGCTTATTTTGAGCAATTTAATTGCGTGTATGAATATTACAAACCTAACAGTGGTATCAAAGCCAAACCTTTATGCGAATTATTAATTATTTTGATTTGATATGTATATTGATATATGTTTAAAATAATTTAATTGAGCATAATTTGTTGTATGAAATTTTTTTAAAAAAATAAAAAAATAATTTATTTCGCGAAATCTAAATCCGGTTTTTTAAAACAAGGAGCTTCGCGAATCACGTGAACTACCAACTGATTTCGATGTCTTTGATTCATAGAATAATATATAATCAGATTATATATATTTGCTAGTAATCATGCTTCAGGTCCCACGTGATTAGTATATATATATATATATATATATATATATATATATATATATATATATATATATATGATAGTTACAGGGATTCAGTATGATTTCAAAGAACAAAACGTGAATAAGGATTCGCGGATATTATATATATATATATATATATATATATATATATATATATATATATATATATATATATATATATATATATATATATATAATAGTTTTAATTATTTTATAATTAAAATAAAATTTATTTTAATCTTAAAATAAAAATTTATTTTAATCTTAAAATAAAAGTTTATTTTAATTTTAAAATTAAATTTCATGTTAATTAATTAGAGTTGGAATTGGATTTCATGATAACTAATTGGAGTTGAAATTGGATTCTATGTTTCCTTAAATAAAGGAGTTTATTTAGATATGAAATAAGATTTCATATTATTCAAAATAAAAGCGTTTATTTTTGAATAGGAAAGAGAATCCGTATTTTCTTAAATAAAGGAGTTTATTTAGATATGGAATAAGATTTTATATTATTCAAAATAAAGGAGTTTATTTGTGAATAGGAAAGAGAATCTGTGTTTCCTTTAATAAAAAGTTTTTTTACTTGGAATTGGATTTCATAATTAATTAAAATAAATGAGTTAATTTTAATTAAAGATTTTGATTAAAATAAAGTAGTTTATTTTATTCAAAATAGGATAAATTAAAATAAAAGAGGTTTATTTTGATTTAAATTTAGATTAAAATAAAGGAGTTTATTTTAATTCAAAATTAGATTTTATACTAACTAAATTTGTCCATTAAATGATATATATATATATATATATATTGAATATTTATTATTCATGAGATTAATATTATTTATTGATGCATATGGTGATGTGTATGTTAATAAATGGGATTGATTATGGACAATTGACCAATGTGATTGGATTTTATTTTAGTTGGATGCATGAATGTATGTGTTTTATTAAATGGGGTCTGTGTACCTCGTCTTCTCTAATTTTTCTTAATGTAAATTCTAACTCCCTCCTATGCACTTCCCCTTGACTGCTGATCAAGATTTCTATTTATTTTAAATAGTTTTGTAATAGGAATAATTAGAATTAATTTTGAGGAATTAGAGATCAAGGAGCAAGGAGCGCTTGAAGACCCGTTTGTAATGGAGCTTGGGTTTAAATGTAATAGTTATATTTAAATATTAATTCTTACATCCCTAGGGTTTGACCTTTTGGTTCAATTGGTGGCTCTAGTGAACCAAACTAGAATAAAAGTACATAATCAATCCGGGTAGAATATAGTATTCTATATGTGCATGCTTACACTATATATATTATATATTATGCAAACATGCTTCGCATGTTACTTAATATGACGCGTATTTTATATATATATGTCCATGCGCGCTAAACAAGATGAGACAATTTAATAACAAATTCCTCAAATTTTTTATATTAAGTCCTAAGCGTTCAAAGATATTTGGAATATCGAATATCGCCTTCTAGCATGATAAAAATTAATAGAGTATCAATTAATTATTATAAGTTTGTTGTGTCACCGCAAAGCTTATCTTAATTCTTTGAGATGTTAATTTTATCACATTTGATGCTTATAAAGAAAATTGAACAATGTTGTTTTGTTGTGTCACCACAAGGACAATGTTTTTCTTTTTTGAATATATGGAGTGCTAGGTTGGACTTAACTTGGATAATTTTGATTCAGATGTACCATCACTTGATCAAAATAATCTAAGAGGTAAAATACAAGGAGTTGCATAGTTGATGTAATTGACAAGAGTTGTCTACCTATTTATTTATATATAGTTTATTGTGTCACCACAAGGCTATATACATTTGAAATGGGATCCTTATTCTCACTAGCAAATCTTTAATTATATTTTGTCGAACTATATAAGTGAGGGTAATATAATTTGATGAAAATAGTGGGAGATACCAATTTAAAACAAGACCTAAATTATTTTGGTAATTAATAAAAGAATGTATGCTAAAATGTTGTTAAGAACAAATTCATTTACAGAATTTTATAATGTCTAAATTACTATCACTGCGTAGCATATTAGATGCTAAATTAACTGGACCGAATTAAACGAATTGGTTAAGGAATTTGAGAAAAGTTCTCATGGTTGAAAAGCTATCTTATGTCCTTATACGCCTATCCCTGCAATGGTTGCAGACAATGCCTCTGAGGAAGAGATTGCTACTTTTAGAAAGTAGCAAGATGATGCACAGTTAGCTCAATGCATCATGCTCGCATCTATGAGTAACGTGTTTTAGCATCAGCATGAAACTATGGATGCTCTTACTATATTCCTGCACAACAAGTAGTTGACGGTGAGAAAAGTAGGACTGAAAGATATTAGATATCTAAGGAGCTCTTCTGATCTAGAATGACCAATGACACTACAGTACAGACAAAAGTCCTTAACATGATCAATTTGATTGAACAATAAGGACAACGGGTTTTGTCATGGATGGAGAGTTGTGCCAAGATTTGATCTTGTAGTCACTCTGGACTCTTTCTTATAATTGTTGTGAATTTTTCATATGAACAAGCTAAAGATCAGCCTCACTGATTTGCTTAACATGTTGAAAAATGTTGAGAGTCACTTTTCAACCAAGAAAGACCAAGTCTTACTAGTAGGGGCCAAAGGATCTTCTAAAACGAAGAACGACTCTAAGAAGGTAAATAAAAAGGCAAAAAAAAGAGGATAATAAGAACAAAATTGATACGGATAGCAAAGGAGTTTGCTTCCATTGGAATAAGCCTAGACACTGGAAAGAAAATGCGAGAAGCATCTTGCAGAGGCTAACCAAAAGAAGCTTAATGAAGCTTCGGTTACAAATACAGTTTTGTTCATGAATGAAATAAATTTTTTTTTAAGTTAAGGTTCTACTTAGGTATTGGATACCGACTTTGGTTATCATAAATATAGATTTATGAAGGGACCACGCAGAAGTAGAAAGCTAAACAAAGATAAGTAATCCTATGTGTGGAAAATGAAGCAAAGGTTTCTACATTAGCCATAGAAACCTATAGTTTAGCAATGCCTACGGGCAAATCTATTAATTCAATAAGTTGTTATTGTATTTCAGTTCTCGTTAGAAACATTATTTCCATTTTTTTTGTTGGACAATGAAATCTTTGGTATTATATTTAAAAACAATTTTTGTTCTATTTATAATAATAATGTTTTGTATAAAAATGAAATATTACTTAATGGATTTTGTATACTTGACTTAAGTAAAAAAAATTATTTTGCAAATTGAACAAACTAGTATAAGAAAAAGAGATGATCATTCAAAGAGTTGAATGTTTATATTTGATGAAATACAAGTTTGAATTATTTAAAAGGTTCAAAGAATTTAGAAGTGAAAAAAATTGGAAAAGTATTAAGATTCTTTGATTAGATCAAGGAATAAATACTTGTGCAATAAGTTTCTAGATCATCTCAAATGGTTTTCTCACAATGGACGTTTCCTGATACGCAATAATTGATTGATGTATCTGAAAGGAAAAATCGCACCTTATTGGACATGGTACGGTCCATAATGATTTTATCGACATTCCAGTATCCCTCTGGGGTCATGCCTTAGAAATGGCGGCATATCTACGAAAAAGGTAACCTCAAAATCCGGCCACAAGACTCCATAAAAGTTATGGACAGGAAGGGTTCCTAATTTTAAGTAAGTTAAGATAAGGAGTTGTCCAGCTTATGTAAAAAGGTTTCAAAGGATAAGCTTGGGACAAGATTTGACAAGTATAGATTTGTGGGATATCCTAAAGTAAGTTTAGGGTATATGTTTTATAATCCTACATAGCAAAAGGTGTTTGTTGCGAAACATGCTGCCTTCTAAGATGAAGATGTCTATCATTGAAGGAGCTAGTGGGAGGATAATACATCTTGAAGAGTTCAAGAACCACAAAACACTATAAGTCAAATAAGAGGGATCTGTAGATAGACCTATTGTACCACAACCGAATCGTAAATCTGGAATAGTACTGAAGATACCTAGGAGGTATGGATTCATCATAGATGTTGATGATGAGGTACACATTATAGAAGATGATGATCCAGTTAGATACGATGAGGTAAGAGTTGTAGACACTCAGATAAATGGATTGAAGCAAGCTTCTCAAATATGGAACATTCGTTTTGATGAGACAATCAAAAGAGTTTGATTTTATCACAAATAAGAATGAACCTAGTGTGTATAAAAGGGTTAGTGGGAGCGCCGTGACATTCCTAATATTATATGTTGATATACTATGGATACGGAATGAAGATAAAGTTGTCTAAACATTCCTCCATGAATGATTTGGGAAGAGTATCTTAATTGAGGATATAATCTATATAGATAGATTTAAGAGGATGCTCGACTTAAAGAAACGTATATTCATTTGATGCTAAAGTCGTTTAGCATGGAAAACTCCATGGGATGTCTCATGTTGATGAGCCTTGGAGTGTATCTCTCTTAATAGTCCCCATAGACTCATACAAGGGAGATCGCATAAGTAACTATCATGTATGCAATGAAATGTACGAGACCTAATGTTGATCAGTAATATTCTGGAGAAGTTCACTATGAGTTAGTGAAAAATATCTTAAAGTACTTAACCGGCACGAAGGATGTGATCATATTCATGGTGGGTCTAAATTAAAACTAAAGGGCTTAACAGATTCGAGTTTTTTAGGCAGACCAAAACAACAAAATATCCACTTTAAGGAAAATGGTTACCTTGAACGGTGGTGCAGTGAATTGGAAAGGTTTCAAACAGCAAAGAGTTGCTAGTTTAGTGATAAAGACAAAGTATATAGCTATAAATAAAGCTACAAGTTGATTGTTTGGATAAAAAGTTTATTACAAAACTAGGAATAGTTCCTAAGTCTCATCTTGGATCTAAACATGTGTTGTGGCACTTTCATTTGATTAAAGGAATCATTGAAAGATGGGAAATCACTATAGAGATAGTTGACTCTCAAGAACAACATTACATATCCATTAACTAAAGCTTATCCAACAGCAGAATAATCGTCACTTAGAGAAGAAGGGTATGAGATACAATGGCGATTAGCTTTAGTGCAAGTGCGAGATTGAAAGTAGTATGCACACAAGCCAATCATGTTTGATGATAAAGCATATACTTTGTAACAATCTTATTCATTTATTAATAAAAAGTATTAATTTATTAAAGGCTTTTAATTATCTACATGATGCTATTTTATAATATGTGATAAACCCATAGTTTTAAGCAATGCTTTTAGAATAATGATGATGATCATTCTAATGAGATTTAAATTCTTAGAAAGCTTTAAACTAAAATAGTTCCCAATCGTTGGATTACTAAATAGGGGATTAGTGAATCCGGATAGATTGGTACATACATTGCTTGCTCATTGGACGAGGATGATTGATCTCATGATCATTTGTGTGGAGACACTAAAGCAAGTATGTAGGTGCTTAATAGAGAATAAGTTCATTGAACGTGGCTTGCTAAGGAATACATAATGGAGTTTTACTTATTTGTCAATAGGAATTCCTGTAGTGATAGTAGTACAAGTGATCCTTGGACTTGAGATCATCATAGTATCTTGTGTATGATGAGTTATACTTTGACTTATTCCTTAAGAACCTTAGGGTATATCAAAGGGTATGCTTAGGTATAATAAGTTATACATGGAGATAATGTATGATCAATAAAAAATCTACCACTTCTAGTAAAAGAAGAGAAATGTCCTATGTGATTCGATAAATGACAACCCAAAGAGTCCTTGGCGAAGCGAATGAAATTAGAAAGGAGTTTCTAATTTGCATTATTTGGAGTTGTGCATTTAAGAGTCGAAATACATATAATTAAATAATATAAGACTTGACAGTAATTCCATGTCTTATATTTAATTAGGACATTGTATGGTGGAAGGATTGAATTGTACGGAAACTATTTACTCAAAGGTTCTTTTATGATTAATGTTGAAATCTATATTATCTGGAAAGTCGTTGATCGCTAGAGAGGCTTATCCCTATTGTAGAATAAATATTATTTAAATAAATTAATAGTTTAATTTATTTATTTAAATAAGATTAGAATTGTTCTAATTGATTTATTCACAACCAGTTTAATATGGAGAACCTAAAGGGTCACACCATAAAAGGTAGAATAATTATTTAAGAAGTTAATGACATAATCGTAATAATATGTTAAGTGTATTTAATTTAATCTATGGTGATAGAATACATTAAATAGCTTAATATTTATTATTTAATATTTTGAAAATATTAAATATATAAATTAATAAGAGGAGTCTTATTAATATTATTACAATTATTATTATTTTAATTTCTAAAGAGTTGGAAATTAATTTAATATTAGTACTCTCATTTATTCCTAATATGATTAAGAGGCTAATTAATTAAAGGATTTTAATTAATTAACATAAAACCCAATTCTTTAATTGTTAAGGAGGGTTGCCTACATCTATAAATAAGAGGAGTCTTATTATGGGTGAGGTGGTTGTTGACTTTTTCACAACAGACGTGATTCCAATTGTTGAAGAGTACGCTTCTTTTCTATGAGAGATAGAAAATTAGAGTTTTGCCAAACACCTATCTTCTTGAATCTTTCTTCTTCCTTGGTGGATCACCTCTAGAGGCCAAACACTTGGGTGGCTAACATTGATCAAAGGAAGGAACCAAACCCGGTGGATTCAAGTTGAACGTGAAAGGATTTGGAGGTGAACTTGTACTTGAGGAAGCTCGAAGCTTCAAGGGTATGATTCTTGTTCTTTATCTTTTTGTTTAATTAATAATTACGCATAAAGGATGATCCGGGTATATGGTTTGTAAAATTTTTTAAAACTCTGGTTTTCTACGATTCCGCTTATTTTGTGCAATTTGATTGCTTATATGAATATTACAAACCTAACATTTACTGTACAACTCCTCCATCATTTTGTTGTTGAGGTTCTTAGCATTGTCTAAAATGATTACCTCTGGTTGTCCATATCGACAAATGACATCTTTTTTGATGAAAATAATGATGACTTTTTCGGTAACCTTGGTGAAAGAGGCTGCTTCTACCCATTTAGTGAAGTAGTCGATCATGGTGAAGATAAACTGATGCCCATTACTGGCTTTGGGCTCGATGGGCCCGATCACGTCCATTCCCTACATTGAGAAGGGCCACGGTGAACTCATGTTGTGGAGCTCCCTCGGAGAGGCGTGGATAGCGTTCCCATGAATTTGGCATTGATAACATCTCTTGACGTGATCATCACAGTCAGCCTTAAGCGAGAGCCTGTAATACCCTGTTTTAAGGATCTTTTTAATGAGTAGAGGGCCGCTCATGTGTGGGCCACATACTCCACCATGGATTTCATCCATGAGCCTCTGAGCTTGGTCATTGTCCAGACATCTGAAGAGACCTAGTCCTGCATCTCTTTTGTGGAGTGCATCTCCGCCCAGGTAGAACTTCATAGCTAGTCGATGGATCCGACTTCTTTCAGTCGGGCTCGCTTTAGCGGGTGTAGATCCATCTCACAAGTACTCCTTGATGTGCTGATACCAAGGGTGTTGGATGGGAGGTAGCTCATCCGATACTTCTCTAATATAATTCCCATAGGTTAGAGCCTTTTGTAGGGCAAATGGGATGCTTGGCATGTTTTCCTTGTCATGTATGTTGATCAAGGAGGCCAGAGTTGCTAGAGAATCTACAAAATCATTCCTATTCCGAGGAATGTGGAGGAAGTTTACTTCTTTAAAATTCGTAGCCATTTGTAAAACTTGCCGATGGTAAGGCAGCAAATGTAGCTCTTTGGTGTGATAAATTCTTGTGGTTTGTTTGATCACCAATTTTGAATCTCCAAAGACAAGTAACCGCCTGATACCCATTAATTGGGCAAGTTTGAGTCCCATTATACAGCCTTCATACTTAGTTGTGTTGTTGGTGCTGACAAATTGTAATTTAATGGAAATGGGATACTACTCCCCCGCACCAGATATTAGATCTGCTCCAGTTCCAGAACCTTCCATGTTAACAGCTCCATCAAAATACATTTTCCATGATTGGTGTGTATCGTCTCGATGGTGTTCTTTGGATCGTCATTACCCTTCATCGGGGATGTATGTTTCTAAGGGTTTGAAATCCCCTGAAAGTGTAGCGGCCAATTGATCTGTAATTCCTTGACCTTTAATAGACTTTTGCGTCACGTAGACGATGTCAAATTGCTGTAGGATCAACTGCCATCTGGACAGCCGATAATTTAACATGGATTTACTGAACACGTACTTGAGAGGATCCACACGGGATATAAGATGGGTTTTATGACCATGGAGGTAATGTTGTAACTTCATGGAAGCCCATGCTAAAGCACAACAAGTCTTCTTAATCAGAGTGTACTTGTGTTCACTGCTGCTGAATCTTTTGCTGAGGTAGTAGATAACTCGCTCTTGGCCTCTATCGTTTTTCTGTCCCAGCATGCAGCCCATGACATTGTCATTAATAGAAAAGTACATGAACAGGGGAACATCATCCCTGGGTGGTACCAAGATAGGAGCTTTGACCAACTGCTCTTTGATTGTAAGGAAGGCTTTTCGACACTCATCGTTCCATTTCATGGAGGAGTTCTTCCTTAGCAACTTGAAAATAGGCTCACAGGTTGCTATGAGTTGGGAAATAAACCTGCTAATGAAGTTAATCCTTCCCAAAAATCCTTGTATTTCCTTCTCTGTCTGAGGAATGGGCATTTTTGTGATGGCCTGGATTTTGGTGGGATCCAGCTCAATCCCTTTGTGGCTGACTAGGAACCCTAGCAACTTGCCTGATTTAACGCCAAAGGCACACTTGGCTGGATTCAACTTCAAGTTATACTTATGCAATCTATTGAAGAGCTTTTTAAGATGGTCTATGTAGTCTTCTTCCCTTCGGGATTTAACAATGATGTCATCCACATAGATCTCTATCTCTTTGTGCATTAAGTCATGGAAAAGAGCCATCATGACCCGTTGATAGGTAGCTCCGGCATTGATGAGGCCGAATAACAACTGTCTATAGGAAAAGGTTCCCCAAGGCATGATGAATGTGGTATTCTCACGATCCTCTTTAGAAACTATAATTTGATGATAAACCGCAAAATAATCAACAAAGGAGTATATATTGTATTAAGCAGTATTGTCAATGAGTATGTGGATAAATGACACGTGTAAACTGTCTTTAAGGAAAGCTTTATTTAGATCCCGGTAATCCATGCAAACTCGCACCTTTTCTCCCAGTTTAGGCACGAGGACTATGTTGGATAGCCATTCAGGGTATGTGGACACCATGATGATGCCTGCTTAAAATTGTTTCACAATTTCTTCTTTAACCTTTTAACTCCACTCAAGTTTTAATCGCCTGAGCTTCTGCCTGACTGGCTTGAATCCCTCTTTAATGGGAAGGCAATGGATGACGATGTCAGTCGACAAACCCACCATGTCTTTGTGAGACCATGTAAACACATCCTGCAAATGGGTTAATAATGCAACCATGCAATTCCTTTAGTTTGGAGTGAGGTCTATACCAATTAATAAGTGGATTTTATATCCACGAATCGGGTTCTAATTCAAGCTTATTCATTGTTAAAACCTTGATTTCATGTTTAGTTTTACTTGTTTCTTGTTATTTTATGTGTAGGATGGTTGGTACGGTAAATGAGTGAAAAAGGAGTCATTTGGAGCATTATTGGAGTAAGCATGAAGATCAAACCAAGTCAGAATACAGAACCCACCCCCGCCGGGGTGGGCCTATTTAACCCTTACACCCCCGCTGGGGAGGGGGGTCTCCATTCCAGATAGCAGTGGCCTAGCCCGCCGGGGCGGGCATTTCTTATGCATACACTGTAACGATCGAGAAATTTGTAATTTAATTTAAATATTTATGGAATTAAATAAATATTTAAAATAATTTATTTATTGAGGAAAATAAATATTTGATGGGTTGTCATGAATTAATCTAGTAGCTAAATTAATTTTGTTAATTGAATCGAGTAATGATAATTTTATGTGTTGGATTTAATTTAAGGAGATAATTAAATTAAATCAATTGCTTAATATTTAAGAAATTATTTAAATTAAATGAATTGTTTAATTTAAAGGAAATAAATAAATTAAATATCGTGATGTGTCTAATTTATTAATTAAATTAGATATATAATTATTTATTAATGATAATTAGATTTTTATTATTATAAGTTATTGAGATTAACTAAGCTAAGTTATTTAAATTAATTAACTAAATTAAAGTGTGACACAAGTAACTATACAATATAAATAATATAATAATAAACTAGTTTGAGAATATTGTGGTAGCCAAACAAGGCCTTATGGCCTTTGGTTTAACTTAACGGATGAAGGCGCATTATTTTTTTAACTGATAGACGACGTGGGTTTCAGTTTGTGTTTTGCCCATATTATTCCTAAGGTTAGCGTTCAGTTCTTCTTATTCTCATATTTGGCTAAGGAGAAAGAGCACAGTTGAGAGAGAAGAAGAGAGAGATTAAGTGAAAACCTAAGCGATTACTGTGGTTAGCAAGGGATTATTGAGCATATTGAAGGTATTCTATCTAACCCTTGTGTTATATATATATATATATATGAATTATGTCAAATTTGTTATGATCTGTGAATTGCAATTCTTTCAAAATTGTTCTGTAACTAAATTATGGTGGATATGTGGTATAATGCTAGAGTTGAAGTTTAAAACAATAAGTTTGTATGCTAAATTCGTTGACAGTAGGAAGAAAATTTTGACAGTATACGTATTTCATATGGTTCATGGAAAAGTATTAATTTTGATGTTCAATTCTTATGTTAAACTGTAAATTGATGCTTGCATATGGTAGTTCATTGAGATACGAACATAATGTAATTTGAATGGAATGATTTGGCCAAATACTGAATTCACAGTGATGATTTTTGGGATAGACTATCAAAAATGGAGTTTTATATGAAAAATATGAAAATTGAGAAATTAAAATAGTTTTAGTTGTTGTTAAATTGTGATAAGTGGTTGAATGTGTTAGCAATCATGTTTATGGTAAATGTATATTTATTTTTCATGTTGTTATCACCGTTTGATGGGTGAATTTCATGTTAGATGGGATAAAATGGCTATCGCTCACCGTCATGTCTCTGCGTTCAACACCGAACAAGTAAATGCACTTCTATGTTAAGGCAAAAATCTACAAGAATTGCTACCGTCCCAAGCCTAAGTGTGGCGTGCAGTCATACACACACCTTCGAATCGAGACAAAGGAGGTCTACTTGTTTGCAGGTCAGGCACAATGGACTCATATTAGTATTGTAAGCATTTTATTGATGTTGAGGCATGATATAAACTACAATAGCAAATTGTCATGCGTTATAATACAAAGTATAAAAGATTTTGAAGTGATTGTTAATTGAGTTATAAAATGAAACCAAATGAGATGTTTTCGAAAGATAGAGTTGAACGATTAAGTTATGTTTATCAATGTGTAATTTCAGATTCGTTAAGTATATTTAACCTCTGTGGTTAGGTGCTAAGTTAGGGTTGTGACCTAAATGATGGTTTAAACCCTAAAGTTAGTATTCATGCGATTAATTGTTGTTGCGGTTTCAATGATATATGTAGGATAATTGGAGATTATTTTTCATTTGTGTAGCTTACAATCAAGGCAAGTTTCTAAACCTTATCTCCTTACGATTGAGAAAGTTTTCTAAACTCTACCTTGTTATTATTGAGCAAGTTCTTAAATCTTAACTCTTTACATTGGGCAAAGCTTTCTAAATTCATTCTTTTCGTATTGAATGCAAGTCTCTATTTCTATAATATTATTGTGCAAGTTCTTAAAATTGAGCAAGCCTAATCTATCTTGAATATGTTTGTATAAGCTCTTGTGACCTATTTCGTTACCTCGAATAAGTTTCACATTTTTGTTTCTCATTATTCAGAATTTGTAATGCTTTAATTCATTGCTTCAAATGAGATTGTTCTAACTCATTTGAATGTAGCACTTTGCATGAATTCCATGTTTACCTAAATATATACTGTTGTTATTAATCTTTGATCTAAATAGTCTTGTTCAGTTATAAACTCTTGTACCAAACCTTTACTGATGGAAATCGAAGAGTGTTCTAAAATTCTAGAATCACTGATAGGCTAGTTCCAAACTAAACTTTCTTTAGTGCGGAAATTCTAAATCCAAACTGAGATGAACAACCCTAACATAGGGGATTTTATACGTGTAACGTTTAGATGTTTGTGCACAATATATGGTACAAAGGACTGATCCCCTTAAGTACGTTAAGAAGGGTCCGTATAGTCTAAAGGACTGTTAAGGTTGGGTAATAATACCTAAGTACCGGGGACATAGTTCGTGGTCTTAAGACCCTCAGATAATTAAAGTTCAAGCTTGTTTTCTATTTTGATTTGTAGAACAAGTTCCTTATTGTTCAGCTTTCGTTGTTCACTCTCATGTTACTTTCGTTGCTACTTTCTATATCAGTGAGCATTTGTTTGCTCACTCTTGCAATTAACACTGCAGCTAAAGCGGGGAAAGTTGATGAGCCATCGACTAGCAAAGGCAAGGGCAAGATTTCCAAATGATGAAGACTTATGAGAATTTTATTTTAATGAATTATGTTAAAGACTTATTTTAATATGTGATGTATTTCGCAAACTTATGTAATAATTTTAAGGTTAGATTACCTGGGATTTTTTTTGAGATGATGATGTAACCCTTTAATGGGAAGGATTATTGTTTAAGTTATTTAAATTATGTCTTTATCCTTTATTGATGGGTAGTTAGATATAATAGTTTTGATAAGTGAGCACCAAATCCTGTGGGAATGAAGTACCTGGATTTGGTGGTGTCACAGGTTGGTATCAAAGCTTTAAGTTATGAACCTTTGGTGGGGAAACCTTAGGAAGTAACCTTTAAGGAAATAGAAAACATAGGGGTGTTTAACTCGTACCGAGTTTTAAGGAATGGATTAAGGTATCCATTGAAGTTAAATAATAAAAGACATTATGTGCTATGTCTTAATAACTTATGTGCTCGCGAGTATCGAAAAATATTAAGTAAAACTTAAAATATTTTGTTGTCAGGATGTCTAACGAAGGAGGATACAGTCCAGCTAGAGAGGTGATACCTCAGATACCTAGAGAGGATGAACCCCGGGATATTCACGTAGTGCGGGAGCAGTTGATCCAGGAGGATGAGACTGTAACCGATCCCGAGGAGAATAGTTCTGAGGAAATAGAAGAGGATGACGAGGAGGATCCTGAGGAGTTTCTGCCAAACTCCATATCAGCTGAGATGTATGACGCTCTGTATTACCGTAATGTAGAATTATAGGACGAGGTCAAGGAGCTGAAGGAAATGGTTGAGATGCATCATGCTTCGATGGAGCAGAAGGATGCAAAGTTTCAGGTTCTTGATTTGAAACTTGGAAACACGGAGTGGGATCTGGTTCATACAAAGGGTCAGCATGAAGACCTGTTGGTAGTGCACGAGAAGATGAAGACTGACATGGAGAAATTGAAAGATGATTTCAAGGAGGAATCTGCTAAGTGTGCAAGAGCAGAGGCTAAGGCTAAGGCTAAGGCTAAGGCAAGTACAGACCGTGCTGAGGCTAAGGTTCAAGTGAAGAAAGCCAAGTTGAAGGAGATGGATTATGCTTTTAATTTGGCAATTAATAGGGCCCAGGATCGAGTCTACTATTATCCACCTCAGTTTGAGAATTCACCGTGGTTCGTGATGGATCGTAGAACAACATATCGTATCATGGAGGAAGAGCGTCGGGAAACCTTACGACGTCTTAATATGCCTAGATAGAATAAGATAGATAATAATATGTGGTCAATTATGTGAATAAATAAATTGTGAATCCCTTATTTTGAGATAAATAAAGGGATAGTATGAGTATGTAATCCTGAAACTTGTCTAGTTCAGGAAAGTGAATGTTTATAGTAGATATGTTATCTTTATCATGTTCTAAAATGTTATGAATGAATAAAATATTAAAGTTTATTTGAAATGTTGTGTGTTAAAACTTTAATTTTGGAATGTGTAAGTTAAACTTTAAATACCCAAGAAGTTGAGTAATGAGCTAAGAAGCGTATATCTTAACAGAAAATGCCTCCTAGAAGAAGACAACCACGTCAGCAAGCACCTCTTGAGGGGTCTACCAATAATAATAACGAGACCAATGCTAATCCGGTTCAGCAGTTGGTAGCTTTGTTGACGGGTGCACTTGCGAATCAACCGCAAGCTCAAGGCACGACTTTCAAGGAATTCAAAGCAGTTGGACCGCCAGAATTTCAAGGGTCTATGAATCTAGTGGAAGCCCAAACCTGGATCATGGAAATGGAGAAGGTGTTCGAAGTAGCTAGAGTTAACTAGGATCGAAGATCGCTGCGTTACGCTCATGTCAAGTCCGAAATGCGAGCTATCGTGGCAAGTAAATAAGGTTCGTGGAGGACAAGGAGTGATAGCGTGGGATAAATTTAAGGAGATGTTCTTTGAAATGTAATTTCCAGCGAGTTCTCGAAATCAGTTGGAAGTACAATTTCTTGAGTTGAAGCAAGGAACAATGACGATGCCTGAATATGCTGCGAAGTTTAACGAGTTGACAAGATTTGCCACTTATCAAGTCAATACTGATGAACACAAAGGAAGAAGATTCGAACAAGGATTGAAGCCCTGGCTTTACAACAAGGTTTCAATGTTCCAGCTGAACACATTTGCGGCTGTGCTGGAAAAGGCAATTATCGCGGAAGGTGGAAGCGATGTCTTGACCAAGTACAACCAAGAACAGAAGAAGAGGAAGAGTGAGAATGAGAATATGGCGGGTGGTAGTAATATTGGAAGTAGTAGTCAGAAAATGAAGTGGAACGAGAATTCGATTGCAGGAGGACAACAAGGAAATCAACAGAAGAAAAATTTTGAGGCTTGCGCAACTTGCGGGAAGAACCATACTGGAGTATGTTTGAAGGGAAAGAGAGTGTGTTTCAACTGTGGTCAGGAGGGATACATTGCACCAAATTGTTTTAGTCCAAGAAAGGAGCATGTTTTACTGCGGTTCAAGGATCACATATGGCTCGATTGCCCTAAGAAGCCAAATGAAGTGAAAGTGGCGTAAAAGGAAACAACAACGGTGGTGGTGCATCGACTATCACCGGACCAAATTTCAATCAAGCCGACCTCTTCATGAGGACTTTCAATATGACCGTGCATGATGTTTGTGCATACTAAGGATGTAGTGTCAGGTATCATTCCGATTAATGGTATTAATGCTTATGTACTATTTGATTCGCATGCTACTTGTTCATTTATATCTGATGAATTTGCTCAGAATTTAGAATTACCTCAGGAAGAATTAGATTTTCCCTTAAGTATAGAGATTGCGAATAGGGAAGTGATTCCTGTTAGATTTATATATATGAATTGTAGAGTGGATATAAAAGGTCATGAAATGATGGTAGATTTGATACCAATTAGACTTGGTGAATTCGATGTTATACTGGGAATGGATTGGTTATTCAATTACGGTGCAGTAATTGATTGCAAAAGAAAGTGTGTTAACCTTATGACTCCGTCAAAGGTTGTGTTTTATGGCAACAAGTCACCTCGACAAGCAAGTTGTCTGACGGTGATGCAAGCCAAGAAGTTATTGAGACAAGGATGTGTAGGATACTTAGCGTACATCATCGATACACAGAAGAAGAGTGCGAAGTTGGAAGAGATACCGATCATAAGAAATTTTGCAGATGTATTTCCAGATGATTTGCCGAGTCTTCCACCGGATCGACAAATTGAGTTCATGATTGACTTACTACCAGGAACGGCTCCGATATCTAAGGCACCATATAGAATGGCCCCAGTAGAAATGAAAGAGTTGATGGTGCAATTGCAAGAATTATTTGACAGGAAGTATATTTAGCTGAGTGTTTCGCCATGGGGAGCACCAGTGTTGTTCGTTAAGAAGAAAGATGGATTGATGCGGCTCTACATTAATTACAGAGAGTTGAATAAGGTCACGATTAAAAATAAGTATCCATTACATAGAATCGATGACCTATTCGATTAGTTGAAAGGAGCGAGGTATTTCTCGAAGATAGACCTGAGAAGTGGTTATCATCAGTTGAAGGTGAGGCCGGAGGATGTGCCGAAGACAACGTTCAAAACTTGATATGGTCATTACGAGTTTCAGGTTATGTCTTTTGGTTTAACTAATGCACCTACAGCGTTCATGGACTTGATGAACAGGGTGTTTAAACCATTCTTAGGCAAATTTGTGGTGGTGTTTATTGATGATATATTGGTATATTCCAAAACCAAGGAGGAACATGTGGAACACTTGAGATTGACGTTGGAGACGTTGAGAAAAGAGAAGTTGTATGCTAAGTTCTCAAAATGTGAATTTTGGTTAGAACGTGTACAATTTCTCGGACACGTTATTGATAAGGATGGAATTTCGGTAGATCCATCAAAGGTTGAGGCTATAATAAACTGGGATCAGTCGAAGACACCATCAAAAGTAAGGAGTTTCTTAGGATTGTCGGGTTACTATCGACGTTTTATTCAAGACTTTTCCAAGATCGCGACTCCGTTGACAAATTTAACTAGGAAAACGGTTAAGTTTGTTTGGACAGAGAAGTGTGAGGAAAGTTTTCGGGAATTAAAGAAGAGGTTGAGTTCAGCACATGTGTTGTCATTGCCTGATGATACAGGAAATTTTGTGGTATATAGTGACGCATCGCATAAAGGACTAGGTTGTGTGCTTATGCAGAACGACAGAGTTATTGCGTATGCATCACGTCAATTGAAAGATTACGAGAAAGGGTATCTGACTCATGACTTAGAGTTAGCAAAGAAGTGGTGTTTGCCACGAAAATTTGGAGACATTATCTTTATGGAGAGAGGTGTGAGATATATACCACCATAAAAGTCTCAAGTATATCTTTACACAAAAAGATTTGAACATGCGACAAAGAAGATGGTTGAGTCGATCAAAGATTTTGATTGTGAGATTTTCTATCATCCCGTAAAAGGCGAATGTTGTTGCCGATGCCTTAAGTAGGAAGGGACGGGAGAAGTTAATGATGTTAACTGATCAAGAAAAACTAGTGTCGGAAATGGATAAGATGGAGTTGGAAATTAAATATCCGACAGAATCCGATGAAAAGTTATTCCAGATAGGAAATAGTTCAACGTTGGTAGATAAAGTGAGAAATGCACAACTTCAGGATGAAGACTGCGAAAAGATAAAATAGAAGATATCTGAAGGTGAGGAAAACAAATTGAAAATCGATTCAGAAGGGTTACTTCGATTCAAAGGGAGAATTTGGGTTCCGCCAATACCAGAGGTTAAAGAAGAAATTCTTAATGAAGCTCACAACTCTCGATATTTAATTCACCTTGGGAGTAGAAAGATGTACCAGGATCTTAAGCATCACTTTTGGTGGCCGAATATGAAGAGGGATGTGGCTGAATGCATGGCAAAATGTTTAACGTGTCAGAAAGTCAAAGCTAAACATCAAAGGCCAAGCGGATTATTACAACCATTGGAGATACCAGAATGGAAATGGGAGCATATCACAATGGATTTTGTGGTAGGTCTTCTAACGACCCGGCAAGGTTACGATGCCATTTGGGTGATTGTCGATCGACTGACGAAGTTAGCACACTTTTTGCCAATCAAGATATGATTTACTCTAAATCGGTTAGCAAAACTGTATGTGAAGGAAATTGTGTCAAGACACGGTGTGCCTGTGTCCATTGTATCAGATAGAGATCCACGTTTCACATCTAATTTCTGGAAACGGTTACAAGAATGTTTGGGAACACAGCTGAGAATGAGCACAACGCACCATCTTCAGACCGACAGACAAAGTGCGAGAACCATATAAACACTAGAAGATATGCTCAGAGCATGTATTATGGATTTCAAGGGAAATTGGGATGACCATCTACCATTGGTAGAATTTGCTTATAATAATAGTTATCACGCGAGTATTGGCATGCCGCCTTACGGTTGTTATATGGCGTAAAATGCGAACTCCATTATGTTGGGACGAGGTTGGTGAACGTCAGCTATTGGGTCCAGAATTGGTACAACAGATTGTCGAGATCATCAAGGTTATTCGAGCTAAATTGATCGCAGCACAAGATAGACAAAAGAAATATGTCGATCAACATCGACAGAATCGGTAATTCGATGTCGGTAGTTATGTTTTCTTGAAAGTGTCTCCCTGGAAGGGGAAAATTCGATTTGGCAAGAAAGGGAAATTGAGCCCTTGATTTATAGGACCTTTTGAAGTGCTTCGTCGAGTTGGCGAAGTGGCATATGAGATAGCTTTACCTCCGGAGTTGGAGCATATTCATAATATTTTCCACGTAACAGTATTGAGGCCATATAAGCCTGACTATAAACATGTTATCGAATATGAGCCCTTACAGTTGGAGAAGGATTTATTATATGTAGAAGTCCTTGTTCAAATTATTGACAGAAAAGAGCAAGTACTGAGGAATAAGGTGATACCTTCTGTTAAGGTAATCTGGAGGAACCACAATGCTGAGGAAGCTACGTGGGAACTCGAAAGTGTTATGATGAAGAATTATCCTCAGTTATTTGCTTGATCTTGTATAGTGATTCTGGGGATAGAATCTTGTTAAGGAGGGAAGAATGTAACGGATAAATTTTTTTTGAGTTGTGATTCTGGGGACAGAATCCTTTTAAGGAAGGAAGGATGTAACGATCGAGAAATTTGTAATTTAATTTAAATATTTATGGAATTAAATAAATATTTAAAACAATTTATTTATTGAGAAAAATAAATATTTGATGGATTGTCATGAATTAATTTAGTAGCTAAATGAATTAATGTTAATTGAATCGAGTAATGATAATTTTATGTGTTGGATTTAATTTAAGGACATAATTAAATTAAATCAATTTCTTAATATTTAAGAAATTAGTTAAATTAACTAAATTGTTTAATTTAAAGGAAATAAATAAATTAAATATAGTGATGTGTCTAATTTATTAATTAAATTAGATATATAATTATTTATTAATGATAATAAGATTTTTATTATTATAAGTTATTGAGATTAACTAAGCTAAGTTATTTAAATTAATTAACTAAATTAAAGTGTGACACAAGTAACTATACAATATAAATAATATAATAATAAACTAGTTTGGGAATATTGTGGTATCCAAACAAGGCTTTATGACCTTTGGTCTAACTTAACAGATGAAGGCACATTGTTTTTTTAACTGATAGACGACGTGGGTTTCAGTTTGTGTTTTACGCATATTATTCCTAAGGTTAGCATTCAGTTCTTCTTATTCTTATATTTGGCTAAGGAGAAAGAGTAGAGTTGAGAGAGAAGAAGAGAGAGATTAAGTGAAAACCTAAGCGATTACTGTGGTTAGTAAGGGATTATTGAGCATATTGAAGATATTCTATCCAACCCTTGTGTTATATATATATATATATGTATATACATATATGAATATATATATATATATATATGTATATACATATATGAATTGCGTCAAATTTGTTATGTTATGTGAATTGTAATTCTTTCAAAATTGTTCTGTAACTAAATTATGGTGGATATGTGGTATAATGCTAGAGTTGAAGTTTAAAACAATAAGTTTGTATGCTAAATTCGTTAACAGTAGGAAGAAAATTTTGACAGTATATGTGTTTCATATGGTTCATGGAAAAGTATTAATTTTGATGGCCAATTCTTATGTTAAGCTATAAATTGATGCTTGAATATGGTAGTTCATTGAGATATGAACATAATGTAATTTGAATGGAATGATTTGGCCAAATAATGAATTCACAGTGATGATTTTTGGGATAGACTATCAAAAATGGAGTTTTATATGAAAAATATGAAAATTGAGAAATTAAAATAGTTTTAGTTGTTGTTAAATTGTGATAAGTGGTTGAATGTGTTAGCAATCATGTTTATGGTAATTGTATATTTATTTTTCATGCTGTTATCACCATTTGATGGGTGAATTTCATGTTAGTTGGGCTAAAAACGGCTATTGTTCACTTCTTGAGTCTCTCTGCGTCTGTCTGAACACAAGAATTTCTTGGCAAATACCATGTACAGTAAAAATAGTAAATTGCCGGCCCCAAGCTTAAGTGTGGGCGGCATTTGCTACCAGGACAACCCGATATTTTCTATAAAAATAATTAAGAAATTTTGCGTATAAATTTTTTTTTTATTTAATGACGAAAATAAATGTCTAGTGAACGATAGATACAAATATATTTATTACTTGAAAAATTAGAAATAATTTTGGAATTATTAATTACTACAAATTATATTTTTATGGTAATTAATTTCTGTAATCAGAAATGTTTTTATTAATTATTTTCCATGATAACATGATTGGAAATAATATATGAAGTGATAATTAGAATTATATAATAAATATTTTATTATATGATTTGTTCAGAATATTTAAGTTAATTATTTTAGCTTGATAATCGATGTTGTGTACGAAGAGAAGTCAGATATGAGATCCAAACCCTGAATTGGGATTGTGATCAAGAGATGAGAATAATAATATTATATTATTGTTATAATGATTTTATAGTACAATAATTATGTACTGTGTATGTATGGACAGATAATATTGAGCAATGATACTCAATTAGGTCATAGCATATTACCCTCCTGTGAAACCCTAATTATTAAACTCGCCATTCAGAGATATGACCGAGTAGTGACCGTATATATGAAGGTTAATGTGTATAAGATGCTCAGAATTAGAAGAAAACCCTAATTATCGTTGTTTATCGATAATTAGGACAAACCCTAATTATTACAACCCTAATCGGTTGAAGTTAGAGATCGTAATGACTGTGTTAGAACATACACAGATAATTAGAGAACCCTAATGGTCAATTAGAAACCCTAATTGATGATGTTAAGAAATCCTAATTAGAAAACCCTAATTTTTCAATCAAAACCCTAATTTAAAATTATCGGGTTTAATTACGATGTTAATGTATAAAAGTTTTAATTTACCAAAGGATAGAATTAATTGGTAAATGATAAGAATTACCATCTAGTGATTAAATACTACATTTAATTGCTATGTACAAAAATGTCCATGAAATTATATGCGAAATTACCAAAATGCCCTTTTTGGCTTATTAGTGTATTATTAGTGTATTATTGGAGGAATCTTGCTAGCAAAGCATGGCAAACATACTTACCCTACCAATTAAGCATCCAAGACTCAATTATTCAGATTCAATCAACCATTGAGTAGCATCCAATGCATCTAACTTGGTTTATATATAGATTGGAGAGAGATAATATATTTTGTACACTAAAATTCATCCAACTCTCATCCTTAAGCTTCTCTCTAAAAACCTACAATTATTATAGCATATCACCCCTAAACAAAGCCCAACCATCACAAATAACAAATCGTAAGCATCAAGAAGTCGTAAATCAAAAATCAAGTAAGAAAAGGTATGAAATCCCAAAAATTAGAAATCCTTCGATTCGATATTAATTGATGCAATTGATTGTTTAAAGTTGTGTAATAAGGAGTCTATTAATGTTCGGGTTGTAAAAACACAGTAACCATAACATCAAAGTGCAATTTAATTTGAAGATTAAACAAGTTGGAAAAACCAATTACGTTATTTTTCACCAAATGTCGAGGCTATAACTCTTTGATCGATCATGAGTTTTGTTGTTTAAAAGTTGTTATAGGTAGCCTAATATGTGGTCTTTAAACTCCAAAAGTAATCAGGTCTATATCTATTGTAGATCGGGATTTATAAGCGGTCAAAGTGGGTTGACCCAAGATTGACCACTTGTTTTTCAAACCCATAAAATATTCTAAGTGTCCGTAAATATTTTTTTGGAAAATGTCGGGCCTTATATCTCGGTCATCTTTAATGTGTTTTGTGTTCTAAAGGTTGATATGTGTAGCTTGTTATGTGGTATTTAACCTCCAAAAGAATCAGTCCATATATATTACTTGATTAAGAGTTATTTAAGGTCAAAGTGGGTTGACCTAAGATTTGACCGTAAAAGTTCTCAAGCAAATTCAGAATTTTCTAAGTGTTAATTTTTCTGACAAGGTTTGACCATACTTTAGATGCTTGATTTCTTGTTGTTATGATGATGTTAAGTGTTGGAGTTGTAGTCCTTCATGTTGTCTACACACTGGAATTGATAGATCACATAAACGTTACACTATCATCAAGTTATAGAGGTCCAAAGTAGGCACCTCGAACTGTTCTTCGTGAAGAACATCTTTGGTAGCTACTTTGATGGCTGATTTATCCCAGATCTGATGTTTGTTTAGAGGTTATGATTGTTGGATTTGTAGTCTTGTATTTCCTCTACAAGACCCAATTTATAGATTGTCCAAATTCGCTAAGATGAGAGAGTTATTCACTATCAAAAGTAGGCCACCTTGGTTCTTCCTTATGAAGATCTCTGGTAGGCTCAAGAACACCTATAGCGACATTCACAATCACTATAGGGGCCTTTAGCTGACAGCTTTTAATTATTTTAATTTCGATTTTCCTAAATTAATTTAAAAATTAGAAAATTAGTTTTAATTATTAAAAATACCAAATAAATTATGAAAAATTATTTTAAAGTCCTAAAAAATAGTTTTTAATTATTTTGAGTATATTTCATAAATATTTAATATTTTGAAATATAAAGGTATTTATTTATTTAATTATAATATTAAATAAATGATTTAAAATAGTTTTAATTCATGAAAAATCATGAAAAATTATATTATGGTATAAGAAAATATTTTAAGTTATTTCCCATGACTTTTAATATTTTGTGATGAATTTCATTAATTAATTATATATTAATGATATTAAAGTTATTTAATGATTATATTAAATAATTTAGTTTAAAAATGATTTTAATATTATAAAATCATTTTAAATGAAATTAAAGTATTTAAAAATATTTTAAGTTATAAAATATAACTTTTAATATTTAAAGGATAATTTTATTAATAATTTAATATTAATGATATTAAGATAATATTAGTGATATTTAGTTTATTTAATAATTATTATTAAATAAATAGTTTAAAAATGGTTTTATTTATTTAAAAATCATTTAAAGAGGATATTAAGGATTTAAAAATATTTTAAGTTATAATTAATGACTTTTAATATTTGATGAATAGTACATTAATATTTATATATTAATGGTGATTATTTAAAAATGATTTTAATTGTTTTAAAAATCATTTAAGGGTAATATAAATGTTTTCAAAATAGTTTGAGTTATTATAAATAACTTTTATATTTTGGCAATGGTTTCATTAATAGTTTAATATAAATTAATTATTAATGATAATGGAATTGTTTAATGTTTAAGTCATTTAATTATGATTCGATGTTTGAAAGTTATAAATTTACCAAACTAGTGACTCAGAGAACCTAAGTTATGAAGTCCAGATTTGATGAAGAGCACCCATAGTAAATGCTTATATCACTATAAGCTCTTGAGTGATGATTTGATTTATTTTAAATATTTCAATTTCGTGAAAATTCAAAATGATTAAAAGTAAAATGTCCGATATTTACGATGTTGATGTATAAATAAGAGTCTTAGACTCAAGATTTACCCGATAAAGTCAGCTTTCAAGATGCCGATAAATGTCGAATCTCTATAATAGAAAAAGAAAAAGGCTACAGTAAGAACATGGATGAGATATTTGAAAAATGTATAAAAATATTTCAAGTATAGAATATGAACTAAAAGTATGATCACCGCGATTATGTGATGACGTGATTAGACTATGTCTCGAATCGTAATAGACAAAGATTACTATGTGTTATGATATATTGTTCTAATCGAACGAATGATCCGATTATTGATAGGTTGTGATAAAGAGATAAAACCTAAGTTGAGATTTGTAATCGACCAAATCGAAAAAGTATCTTACCTTTGCATTTTCTTTATGCAATGGACATGAGTAAGAAGTTTCAATTATTCTATTCCTATACTGATTATGTACGCTTTGATTATCAACATGTTAGCTTCGTATATATATTACATTAAGTTGATTTCTAAATGGTTATACAAGTGTCCCCACTTGGATAATCATGGCATTTATTCACATGTTGATATACCTTTGTCAATTACCCGTATACATATATATGTTGAATTACATATTATTGTTGAGCAAGATTAAAACCTTCGGGTTTGGAACCGTGCATGTATGAACATCCCGTAATGGGAAAATTTTTATGCGCTTCTGGACAAAGGGTGAGCGATGAATTTCGCTCAAGTTATGTAGTATTGATCAATACAGGTACAATCTGGTCGATCACCCTCCGTGCCGTAAGTTATGACGATTTCTTATGATGAATTTATGCTAAACCTTTTCGAAAATGATAAACCATGTTCATAGTATGTTTCTTAAACCCTATTCATGGGTGGAGCCTAATTTCAAGAAATTGAAAGAGAATTGTTATGTGAATTTTTATCAAGATGATTACTTCACAACTTTCGATTCGTTGTAGAAGTGTTATGGAAAGAGAATACTTATATTCTTTCAAATTTTATATATATAATTGCTATTACTTCATTGGGCACTCAAATGCTCATCCTTGCTTAAACTAAATGTTTTCAAGATTCGATCGATCGACACGAAGGCTCGTGCACGAACAAGGAAAAGAAAAGTCGCTCGAATGAGATTTAGTATGAGTTAATGGTTATAGTTAGTAAGACAATGGAATCTATTGTCGTATTGTAAGGAATGTATTTGAAGGTCACGCACTGGAAAGTAAACTTTGATGTATGTAAATTAAGTTCAATTATATATTATTATTATTATTCAACCTTAAAGAAATGGTATCGTGGAGAACCGAAGTTCGGGTTTCAAGTATCCTGGATTTGGGGTCGCCACAAAGTTGGTATCAAAGTCAGAGGTTATAAACGTTAGAATGCGAAAACCTAGGTTATAACCTTAGTAGAATGGATAACGAAAGTTAAGATAGATATTCAGTAGACGAAGAACTCTGGTGAAGAGTTATAACCTTAGTAGAATGGATAACTAAAGTTAGGATAGATATTCAATGGATGAAGAACTCTAGTGAAGAATTATAACCTTAGTAGAATGGAGGACGAAAGTAAGATAGATATTCAGTGAACCAGGAGACGAAGTACTCTGACGAGAAGTTATAGGATATGATGAGTTGAAGAGATTCATCGAGTTTTAGTGGTACTAAATAAAATATTACTTCATTTTATCGATGAACATATTTTATTTCAAAGACTAATGTTGTCTCGCTTATTGTGGTCATAAGATGAATGACGAAAGTCAAGATAGTAATTCCTTGACCCAAGAGACGATGGACTCTAGCGAGGAGTACACGACACGCTGAGATGATAAGAGATTTGATAGTTAGAAACGACAACTTAAAGGTTAGAGTCGAAAGCAAAGTGAGGCACATAATCGCATTTCTCTAGATTTCTAACAAAGAAGATATGAGACGCCACTCACCGAACACAGATAGAGTTAGCCGAGCTACGATAGAGATTAGAACAGAGGGAGATACAGATAGGACAGTTGAAGGTTGAGATAGAAGCCAAAGATACCAAGATATATACCTTGGAGCAGGCTTTAGACATTGCCTTCATACGATTCGATGCAGAGTAGATGGAGCTGCCTTTCGGCAGAGAAAGATAGGCGTTGATGTGTTTATAGAGATGGATTGAATAAATTCATCGTCAAACAAAATAAGAGACAACGTATATAAAACTCTTGATTGCTGTGTATATATACTATATGCTAATCAGGGTAACTTATGTATGTAGATGTCTGGTGGAAAAGATATGTAGAATAAGAAGGATCGGATCCATACCCCGAGCTAATATCAAGGCCAACAGCCTAAAATAGAAGCTCAAAAGGAGAAAATGATGATAGTGATTCGAGACACTAAAGTTGAAGCCGCCAAGCATCAACGAAAGTGCGGAGATCCGGAGAACAAGGTTTCTTCACTAGAAAGGTTGTGGGAGATAGAAAAGTTGCTTAATATTCAACTGCTGGAAAGCATTAAAAGAAACAATGGAAGAGCAAGATAAGCTCAAAATCCAAATTGACCAGATGGGAGCCTCAAACAACACATCGTGTGTAGCTCCGAGAGGTAAGGAAAAAAGAAAGATAAAAGACCCTGAGGTAGGAAAACCTGATAAGAAGAAAGGGAAGAAGATATGTTATGTTTGCGGACGTGAGGGACATACCTCTCATTATTGTCCTTATTTAGAACCAGGTTCATGTTTTGTTTGTAGGAGGAAAGGCCATCAAGCGAAAAGATGTCCAAGAAAAAGATTTAGGTTATGTTGAGTAGATGTAATGTGTATGATAAGTGATGAACTATTTTCAACTTTTATGTTGGTCAAGATTTTAAATCCCGACTTTCGTAGTCACAAAGGGATAACTAATGTTTAAAGCAATATGTGCTATGGTATGTTAAGTTCTATTAATGTGAGGTGCTATGGTTGGAAGTACCATGAGTGTCACAAGTTGGATTAATGAAGTAAGTTGTTATAAAGGTAGCGAGATATTTATCCTAATATTGGTTAATATAGTAAACCAAGTTTCAAAATTTAATATTTTGGAATACATGATTATTTGAGTAGAAAATTTTGTGTTATATGTCGAACGTATACGATGAGGCTTAGAATCTAAGGAAATGAAGAATAATTTACGATTATGCCACCGTGACGAAAACGAAAACCAGCTGCGGAAGATCAACCAGATAATCAAACGTCGAACGCCAAAGACTTTAAGGCAATCTTATTGCTAGGGTATAGAGGATTAAGTGACTCAGTAGAAGCGTTTATGATAGTTAAGATAACGGAAAGGGAAAAAGATAACTTTTATCACCTATACGATAAAAGGGAAATGAGATAAAGAGAAAGTTTGTGGGCAGAAGAGACATATCTCTTCCAATTGTCCCAATTGAAGAATGTATAGCGAATGTTTTATTTGTAAATCAATGGATTATAAGGTCAAAGATTATTCAAGAAGGAGAAGTAAGATAAGGAATGCGAATACGAGAAATGACAAGAAGATATAAAGCGACAACGAAAATAAACCGTAAGTGTCTTCATTATGGTCGCTCAAGATATCGTAGCAATTGAGGATACTGTAAATTGGAAATGGAACTCCGTGTTCTATTCAATAACTTCAATATTTTATATGATTTTCCCAGATAAAATATAGCTATATAGATAGTAAATTATTTCATAAAGAAATTTTGAGGAAGGAATTTGAGTTCTTTTAGAAATTAAATTTCATTTATCCGATAGACAAGCGTTATGGAGAATAGTTAAAAGATCGGGCCTCGATCAAGTATGATCGAGATCTACGTCTAATGATTATATGCTATGTACCCTTCTACGTATGAGTTTTAAAGCGGTGATTCCGGGGACGGAATCCTTATAAGGGAGGGTGAATGTGACAACCCGATATTTTCTATAAAAATAATTAAGAAATTTTGCGTATAAATTTTTTTTTTATTTAATGACAAGAATAAATGTCTAGTGAACGATAGATACAAATATATTTATTACTTGAAAAATTAGAAATAATTTTGGAATTATTAATTACTACAAATTATATTTTTATGGTAATTAATTTCACAATCGAAATGTTTTTATTAATTATTTTCCATGATAACATGATTGGAAATAATATATGAAGTGATAATTAGAATTATATAATAAATATTTTATTATATGATTTGTTCGTAATATTTAAGTTAATTATTTTAGCTTGATAATCGATGTTGTGTACGAAAGAGAAGTCGATATGAGATCCAAACCTCGAATTGGGATTGTGATCAAGAGATGAGAATAATAATATTATATTATTGTTATAATGATTTTACAAAGACAATAATTATGTAATCGTGTAGTATGTGAAGTGACAGATAATATTGAAAGCAATGACAATCAATTAGGTCATAGCATATTACCCCGCCAGTGAAACCCTAATTATTAAACTCGCCATTTAGATATGACCGAGTAGTGACGTGTATATGAAGGTTACCGTATAAGATGCTCAGAATTAGAAGAAAACCCTAATTATCGTTGTTTGTCGATAATTGTGACAAACCCTAATTATTACAACCCTAATTCGGTTGAAGTTAGAGATCGTAATGACCGTGTTAGAACATACACGTATAATTAGAGAACCCTAATGGTCAATTAGAAACCCTAATTGATGATGTTAAGAAATCCTAATTAGAAAACCCTAATTTTTCAATCAAAACCCTAATTTAAAATTATCGGGTTTAATTACGATGTTAATGTATAAAAGTTTTAATTTACCAAAGGATAGAATTAATTGGTAAATGATAAGAATTACCATCTAGTAATTAAATACTACATTTAATTGCTATGTACAAAAATGTCCATGAAATTATATGCGAAATTACCAAAATGCCCTTTTTGGCTTATTATTAGTGTATTATTAGTGTATTATTGAGGAATCTTGCTAGCAAAGCATGGCAAACATACTTACCCTACCAATTAAGCATCCAAGACTCAATTATTCAGATTCAATCAACATTTGAGTAGCATCCAATGCATCTAACTTGGTTTATATATAGATCGAGAGAGATAATATATTTTGTACACTAAAATTCATCCAACTCTCATCCTTAAGCTTCTCTCTAAAACCTCACGAATTATTGTAGCATATCACCCTAAACAAAGCCCAACCATCACAAATAACAAATCGTAAGCATCAAGAAGTCGTA
This sequence comes from Panax ginseng, assembly GCA_020205605.1. Taxonomy (NCBI): domain Eukaryota; kingdom Viridiplantae; phylum Streptophyta; class Magnoliopsida; order Apiales; family Araliaceae; genus Panax; species Panax ginseng. The sequence goes on along the minus strand of CM035128.1, from coordinate 72,270,762 downwards.
AATCAAAAATCAAGTAAGAAAAGGTATGAAATCCCAAAATTAGAAATCCTTCGATTCGATATTAATTGATGCAATTGATTGTTTAAAGTTGTGTAATAAGGAGTCTATTAATGTTCGGGTTGTAAAAACACGTAACCATAACAACAAAGTGCACGCAATTTGAAGATTTAAACAAGTTGGAAAACCAATTTCATTATTTTTCACCAAATGTCGAGGCTATAACTCTTTGGTCGATCATGAGTTTTTTTTTTAAAAGTTGTTATAGGTAGCCTAATATGTGGTCTTTAAACTCCAAAAGGAATCAGGTCTATATCTATTGTATATCGGGATTTATAAGCGGTCAAAGTGGGTCGAATTTAAGATTGACCTACCGCTTTTTCAAACCCGTAAAATATTCTAAGTGTCCGTAAATGTTTTTTTGGAAAATGTCGCCTTATATCTCTTGGTCATCTTTAATGTGTTTTGTGTTCTAAAGGTTGATATGTGTAGCTTGTTATGTGGTATTTAACTTCCAAAAAGAATCAGGTCCATATATATTACGGATTAAGAGTTATTTAAGGTCAAAGTGGGTTGATTTAAGATTGACCGTAAAAATTCGGGCAACTGTAATTTTCTAAGTGTTAATTTTTCCGACAAGGTTTGACCATACTTTAGATGCTTGATTTCTTGTTGTTATGATGATGTTAAGTGTTGGAGTTGTAGTCCTACATGTTGTCTACATTAATCGAATTGATAGATTACATAAACGCTACACTATCATCAAGTTATAGAGGTCCAAAGTAGGCACCTCGAATCGCTTCTTCGTGAAGAACATCTTTGGTAGCTACTTTGATGGCTGATTTATCCCAGATCTGATGTTTGTTTAGAGGTTATGATTGTTGGATTTGTAGTCTTGTATTTCCTCTACAAGACCCAATTTATAGATTGTCCAAATTGTTAAGATGAGAGAGTTATTCACTTCACAAAGTAGGCCACCTTGCCTCGCCTTATGAAGATCTGGGTAGGCTCAAGAACACCTATAATGCGACACTTCTGTCACTATAGGGGCCTTTAGCTTACGCTTTTAATTATTTTAATTTCGATTTTCCTAAATTAATTTAAAAATTAGAAAAATTAGTTTTTAATTATTAAAAATACCAAATAAATTATGAAAAATTATTTTAAAGTCCTAAAAATAGTTTTTAATTATTTTGAGTATATTTCATAAATATTTAATATTTTTGAAATATAAAGGTATTTATTTATTTAATTATAATATTAAATAAATGATTTAAAATAGTTTTAATTCATGAAAAAATCATGAAAAATTATATTATGGTATAAGAAAATATTTTAAGTTATTTCCCATGACTTTTAATATTTTGTGATGAATTTCATTAATTAATTATATATTAATGATATTAAAGTTATTTAATGATTATATTAAATAATTTAGTTTAAAAATGATTTTAATATTATAAAAATCATTTTAAATGAAATTAAAGTATTTAAAATATTTTAAGTTATAAAATATAACTTTTAATATTTAAAGGATAATTTTATTAATAATTTAATATTAATGATATTAAGATAATATTAGTGATATTTAGTTTATTTAATAATTATTATTAAATAAATAGTTTAAAAATGGTTTTATTTATTTAAAAATCATTTAAAGAGGATATTAAGGATTTAAAAATATTTTAAGTTATAATTAATGACTTTTAATATTTGATGAATAGTACATTAATATTTATATATTAATGGTGATTATTTAAAATGATTTTAATTGTTTTAAAAATCATTTAAGGGTAATATAAATGTTTTCAAAATAGTTTGAGTTATTATAAATAACTTTTATATTTTGGCAATGGTTTCATTAATAGTTTAATATAAATTAATTATTAATGATAATGGAATTGTTTAATGTTTAAGTCATTTAATTATGATTCCGATGTTTGAAAGTTATAAATTTTACCAAACTAGTTTAACTAGAGAACCTATATGAAGTCCAGGATTTGATGAAGAGCACCCATAGTAACAGTTATATCACTATAAGCTCTTGAGTGACAGATTTGATTTATTTTAAATATTTCAATTTCAGGAAAATTCGAAAATGATTAAAAGTAAAATGTCTGATATTTACAGATGTTGATGTATAGAATAAGAGTCTTAGACTCAGTATTTACCCGATAAAGTCGCTTGCGACGCTCGATAAATGTCGGAATTCTATAATAGAAAGAAAAGGCTACTGTAAGAACATGGATGAGATATTTGAAAAATGTATAAAAATATTTCAAGTATAGAATATGAACTAAAAGTATGATCACTGCGATTATGTGATGACGTGATTAGACTATGTGCTGACTGTAATAGACAGTACTATGTGTTATGATATATTGTTCTAATCGAACGAATGATCTGATTATTGATAGGTTGTGATAAAGAGATAAAACCTAAGTTGAGATTTGTAATCAACAAATCAGGCAAGTATCTTACCTTTGCATTTTCTTTATGCAATGGACATGAGTAAGAAGTTTCAGAATTATTCTATTCCCGTCATGTATTATGTACGCTTTGATTATCAACATGTTAGCTCAGATATATATTTTGTTAAGTTGATTTCTAAATGGTTATACAAGTGTCCCCACTTGGATAATCATGGCATTTATTCACATGTTGATATACCTTTGTCAATTACCCGTATACATATATGTTGAATTACATATTATTGTTGAGCAAGATTAAAAACCTTCGGGTTTGGAACCGTATGTATATGAACATCCCAGAATGGGAAAATTTTTATGCGCTTGGCTGACAAAGGGTGAGCGATGAATTTCGCTTCAAGTTATGTAGTATTGATCAATACAGGTACAACTGGCCGATCACCTCTCTGTAAGTAAGTTATGATGGTTTGGCGGATGAATTTATGCTAAACCTTTTCAAAATGAAAACCATGTTCATAGTATGTTTCTTAAACCCTATTCATGGGTGGAGCCTAATTTCAAGAAATTGAAAGAGAATTGTTATGTGAATTTTTATCAGTACAGATTACTTCACAACTTTCGATTCGTTGTAGAAGTGTTATGGAAAGAGAATACTTATATTCTTTCAGCTTATATATATAATTGCTATTACTTGTTGGGCACTCAAATGCTCATCCTTGCTTAAACTAAATGTTTTCAACGTGCACGATCGACCGAAAGGCTCGCACCGAACAAGGAAAAGAAAAGTCGCTCGAATGAGATTTAGTATGAGTTAATGGTTATAGTTAGTAAGACAATGGAATCTATTGTCAGGTATTGTAAGGAATGTATTTGAAGGTCACGTACTTGGGAAAGTAAACTTTGATGTATGTAAATTAAGTTCGAATTATATTATTATTATTATTATTCAGCTTAAAGAAATGGTATCGTGGAGAACCGAGTTCGGGTTTCAAGTATCCGGATTTGGGGTCGCCACATGCGCCACACCCTGAACTGGGGCAGTGAGGTCTGCTTGTTTGCAGGTCAGGCACAATGGACTCATATTAGTATTGTAAGCATGTTATTGATGTTGAGGCATGATATAAACTACAATAGCAGATTGTCATGCGTTATAATACAAAGTATAAAAGATTTTGACATGATTGTTAATTTAGTTATAAAATGAAACCAAATGAGATGTTTTCGAAAGATTGAGTTGAACGATTAAGTTATGTTGATCAATGTGTAATTTCAGATTCATTAAGTATATTTAACCTACGTGGTTAGGTGCTAAGTTAGGGTTGTGACCTAAATGATGGTTTAAACCCTAAAGTTAATATTCATGTGATTAATTGTTGTTGCGGTTTTAATGATATATGTAGGATAATTGGAGATTATTTTTCATTTGTGTAGCTTATAATCAAGGCAAGTTTCTAAGCCTTATCTCCTTACGATTGAACAAGTTTTCTAAACTCTACCTTGTTATTATTGAGCAAGTTCTTAAATCTTAACTCTTTACATTGAGCAAAGTTTTTTAACTTCATTCTTTTCATATTGAATGCAAGTCTCCATTTCTATAATATTATTGCGCAAGTTCTTAAAATTGAGCAAGCCTAATCTATCTTGAATATGTTTGTATAAGCTCTTGTGACCTATTTTGTTACCTCGAATGAGTTTCACATTTCTGTTTCTCATTATTCAGAATTTGTAATGCTTTAATTCATTGCTTCAAATGAGATTGTTCTAATTAATTTGAATGTAGCACTTTGCATGAATTCCATGTTTACCTAAATATATACTGTTGTTATTAATCTTTGATCTAAATAGTCTTGTTAAGTTATAAAATCTTGTATCAAACCTTTACTGATGTAAATCGAATAGTGTTATAAAATTCTAGAAACACTGATAGGCTAGTTCCAAACTAAACTTTCTTTAGTGCGGAAATTCTAAATCCAAACTGAGATGAACAACCCTAACATAGGGGTTTTGTACGTGTAACGTTTAGATGTTTGTGCACAATACATGGTACAAAGGGTCGATCCCCTAAGACGTTAAGAAGGGTCCGTATAGTCTAAATGACTGTTAAGGTTGGGTAATAATACCTAAGTACCGGGGACATAGTTCATGGTCTTAAGACCCTCAGATAATTAAAGTTCAAGCTTGTTTTCTATTTTGATTTGTAGAACAAGTTCCTTATTGTTCAGCTTTCGTTGTTCACTCTCATGTTACTTTCATTGTTACTTTCTATATCAGTGAGCATTTATTTGTTCACTCTTGTAATTAACACTGCAGCTAAAGTGGAGAAAGTTGATGAGCCGTCGACTAGCAAAGGCAAGGGCAAGATGTCCAAATGATGAAGACTTATGAGAATTTTATTTTAATGAATTATGTTAAAGACTTGTTTTAATATGTGATGTATTCCGCAAACCTATGTAATAATTTTACGGTTAGATTACCTGGGATTTATTTTGAGATGATGATGTAACCCTTTAATGGTAAGGATTATTGTTTAAGTTATTTAAATTATGTCTTTATCCTTTATTGATGGGTAGTTAGATATAATAGTTTTGATAAGTGAGCACCAAATCCTGTGCGAATGAAGTACCTAGATTTGGGGGTGTCACATACACCCCCACAGGGGCGGGGGGTCCCGATTACAGGCCATCCTATCCTGACTCAAACATTAATGAACTTGGATTTTGGCTCTTGTATGGCTTTAGGATTCTAGTTGGCATGGAATTGAGCAGAGATTGCTTGTGTACACATATATTAACATTAACACAAGATCAAGACTATACACAAGGCAATTTACAGAGATTACATATAGATTTTCATATCAAGCACTGGAGTGAAGATTTTGAAGGAACGTTCATATTGATTGAGGATTAAGGCTAATGTGAAGGGTGTTATGCATTATTCTTCTTCTTAGTCTTATATTTGTAATTGAAAAGATGTTATCTTTAATTTATTTAGTTATTAATTCATTGATGATGAACTAATTTACTTTTTAGGCTTATGACGGATCTTTAAGTGGAACGATGATTATGTAACTTTGATTTCCCGTTTAATAAGCTAGTATCCAGTTTATCTATATTAATTTGAGCTTGAATTTATGAATTGCTTGATCAACAGTTCTTTATAGATTTGTATGAATTCGAGAGAGGAAGTACGAGTCTAGACTTAGTTAATATAGCATGTGTTCTTGAATTTTGTGAATGAACAGAATCTTGATGAATGTTAAGGTAGAGATATGCTTGACATTGCATGTAATCGGATAAAGGACTTAAACTTAAACCTTCTTCAATTATAATTCGCATAGAGATATAGTGAGTTAGTTGATTAAGGTGTTTAACTTATTTCTATCTAATTCGTGGATTTGGGTTAATACTATATTAGTGCATCGAGAGGTGGCTAGTCCTACATACGTGTTCTTGATTAATAAACTGGGATAAAGATGTAAAAATCAGAGTGAAGCTTAGGGTGAAGTCGTAAGCCTAATTCTCCAATAATTGTTTGAAATTTTAGTTTTTAAGATTTGAGATTGTTTTGTGATCATATATTTATTAATAATTTAGTTTTAAGAATTTTAATCATTGATTTGGATAGTTTAATAAAATTAAGATTAATAAGAAATTGATAATTATGAAGTTAAATTCTTACTAAGTTTTCTTTGTGGGATCAATAATCTACTTACTATTATATTACTTGTTGACCACGTATACTTGCGTATTGTGCATAATTAGATTTTACCCAACAAGTTTTTGGCGCCGTTGCCGGGGACAATTTTAGTATTAGATTTTAAAATTTTACGATATCAGTTTAATTAGTCCAGTTTTACTTAAATATTTTTATTTTTGTTTTGTTCATCTTATTTTAGGTTTTTGAAGTTGGTTTATGCAAGCGGTCCAAAAATCCAGACTTGCTTCCTTTTGGGAACGACTTTGAGAAACGGTTACAAAGGCTAAGTAAGTAGATCAAGGAAACAAGAGAAGAATTCAAAAACTCTGAAAAAGAAGAAGTAATGGCCGCTGAAGATCAGAAAGCGTTGAGGGATTTTGCTACACCCAAGGTGACTGAGCTATAGTCAAGTATCACAAGGCCTGCTATTGCTGCGAACACCTTTGAAATCAAGCCTAGGACGATTCAAATGATTCAAAATTCGGTTCAGTTTGGGGGATTGGAAAATGATGATTCGAACGAACACTTAGTTAGATTTATGGAGATTTGTGACACCTTCAGGTACAATGAGGTTTCGGATGACGCGGTAAGACTTCGCTTGTTCCCATTCACACTATGGGATAAGGCGAAGAGTTCGTTACATTCTCTACCACCGGGATCAATAACTACTTGGGAAGACCTCACTCAGAAATTTCTTGCAAAATTCTTTCCACCAGCGAAAACTGCAAAAATGAGGAATGAGATAACCATGTTTGAACAGCAACACGAGGAGTCATTGTATGAGGCATGGGAAAGGTACAAGGAATTGATCAAAAAGTGCCTGCATTGTGGATTGCCTAAGTGGTTGCAGATGAACACATTATACAACGGGTTGAACGGAAATCTCAGACCAAGATTGATGCGACTTCTGTGGAGCGTTTATACAAGAGTTATGAGGAGGCCTACGAATTGATAGAGACTATGGAAGCTAACAACTACCAGTGGCCCATAGCAAGAATGACACAGGCAAAGGTAGTTAGAGTGTTAGAAGTAGATAGAGTGACGGCAATACAAACACATATTTCAGCACTCTCAAAGAAGTTGGATGCTATGTCTGGGGCACATGCATAGCAGGTTGCAGTTATTTGTCAATTATGCACGGGTGAACATCCTACAGATCAATGTGCAATCAACCCAGCGTCAGTGCAATTTGTGGGTAGCTATAATAGAATTCCACAGAATATATACCAGAATGCTTACAATTAAGGGAATAAGAATCATCCTAACTTCTTGTGGAGTAACAATCTGCATCAACAAGCTCCACGACCATCATATCCCCCAGGATTTCAGAATCATCAACAACCAGCTCAACATCAAGAGAGGAAATTAGATTTAGAGGAGTTGTTGACAAAGTACATAACAAGCAATGAGGTGGCTGTGAAAAATCAAGCAATGGCAATGAAATCACAAGAGATAGCCATCAAGAATCTAGAAAATTAGATGGGGCAAATTGCCTTAGCATTGAACAGTAGACCACAAGGGACTATCAAGTGACACCGAAAGAAATCTGAAGGGAAATCATAAGCAGTGTCAGGCAATCACTTTGAGAAGCGAAAAACATTTGGATGGGAAAGGTGCAGAAAATTCAGCTATATCGAATGGCAAAGTTGATGACAACAAAGTGGTTGAAGATAAACGGGATGAGGAAAAGCAAATTGAGAAAACAAAGTTAAATAACAAGCCTGTTGTGTATCCTCCACCGCCATTTCAGTAGAGAGTTAAAAATCAAAAATTAGACAAGCAGTTTGCACAATTTTTGGAAGTTTTTAAGAAACTTCAGATTAACATCTCGTTTGCAGAAGCCCTGGAGCAAATGCCAAGTTATGCTAAATTCATGAAAGGGATTTTGTCCAGGAAAAAGAAGTTAGAAGATTTCGAAACAATGGCATTAATAGAGGATTGTAGTGCGGTTTTACAGCAAAAGTTGCCACCAAAGTTGAAATATCCGGGGAGTTTTACCATTCTATGCACGATTGGGAACATGGCATTCAATAAATGTTCATGTTATTTGGGAGCGAGTGTGAACCTTATGCCGTTATCAGTTTATACAAAATTAGGTTTGCCAGCTCCAAAGCGTATGAACATCTCATTACAGTTGGCAGATAGGTCAATCACGTACCCGAGAGGCATTGTAGAGGACATATTGGTCAAGGTTGACAAGTTTATATTCCTCGCGGATTTCATAATTCTGGATTTTGAGGAAGATAAGAACATCCCGATTATCCTAGGGTGACCTTTCTTGGTTACGGGTAAGACACTCATCGACGTACAAAAAGATGAATTAATTATGAGGGTCCAAGATCAAGAAGTAAAATTTAATGTTGTCAGGGCCATGAAATTCCCTACGGATGAAGAAGAATGTTTCAGGATGGATATCATTGACCAGATAATCAGCGAAGATATGGGTAAAAGTTTGGGGAATGATCCATTGGAAACGACACTATTGGGAGATGAATAGTTAGATGATTCAGAATTTGTGGACTACTTGCAGATGCTAGACTCCTTGCCACGAGTTAGCAAATTTAAAACACCATTTGAACCATTGCACTCGGAGGAAAGAGCCACAACCAGAATGAAACCATCATTGGAGGATCCACCTTCTTTTGAGCTAAAGCCACTACCTAAACACGTCAGGTATGCATATTTAGGCACTTCTAATTCTTTATCTGTTATTATTTCTGCTGCGCTTAACAAATTGCAGGAAGAAAAGCTGCTGAGGGTGCTTAGGGAACATAAATCAGCCCATCCTTTTGCATGCACAAAATTTTGATGGAAGACAATGCAAAATCGACAGTGGAGAAACAGAGACGGCTCAACCCTATCATGAAAGAAGTAGTGAAGAAGGAGATACTGAAATGATTGGATGTGGGTATCATCTACCCAATTTCCGATAGTAAGTGGGTCAGTCTGATTCAGTGTGTGCCAAAAAAAGGAGGAATGACCGTGGTACAAAATGAAGACAACGAGCTAATTCCGACAAAGACAGTGACTGGTTGGAGGGTTTGCATGGATTACAGGAAGTTGAATAAGGCAACCCGCAAAGATAACTTCCCGTTGCCCTTTATCGATCAAATGTTGGACAAATTAGCGGGACATGAGTACTACTGCTTATTGGAAGGATATTCGGGTTATAATCAGATCGTCATCGCTCCTGAAGATCAAGAGAAGACTACGTTTACATGCCCATATGGCACATTCGCATTTAGGAGAATGTCGTTCGGTTTGTGTAATGTACCCGCTACCTTCCAGCAGTGTATGATGGCCATCTTCTCGTACATGGTGGAAGAAAATGTGGAAGTCTTCATGGACGACTTCTTTGTTTATGGGGATGATTTTGATGCGTGCTTAGAGAATTTGGTAATGGTCCTACAAAGATGCATAGACACAAATTTGGTCCTAAATTGGGAAAAATGCCACTTCATGGTTGAGGAAGGCATAATTTTGGGGCAAAAGGTTTCGGCTCACGGATTAGAGGTTGATAAGGCAAAGTTGGAAATGATTGAGAAGCTGCCTCCACCAAGTTCAGTTAAAGGAATTAGAAGTTTTCTGGGACATGCTGGGTTCTACAGGAGATTCATAAAGGACTTCTCTAAAATTGCAAAACCTTTGTGCAGTCTTTTAGAGAAAGATTCTATTTTTAAGTTTAATGAGGAGTGTAAATTGACATTCGAACTATTGAAAAAAAAATTGACTTTAGCTCCCGTAATCGTCGCACCAGATTGGAATATGCCTTTCGAGTTAATGTGTGATGCGAGCGACTATGCGGTTGGGGCTATTTTGGGTCAACGTCGTTAGAAGGTATTTCATGCCATATAATATGCAAGTAAAACACTTACAGAAAGTCAAATGAATTACACAACTACAAAAAAAGAATTACTTGCAGTAATATATGCATTCGATACATTCCGGGCTTATTTGATCGGAACAAAGGTGATAGTCTACACGGATCACTCGGCTATTCGGTACTTAATTTTGAAAAAAGATGCTAAGCCTCGCCTGATTCAATGGATTCTCCTTCTCCATGAATTTGATTTAGAAATAAAGGATAGAAAGGGGACGAAGAATCAAGTTGTCGATCATTTGTCTAGGCTGGAAAATTAGGGTACAAAGGAAGAAGACAAGTGTGTAATCAATGAGTCATTCCTGGATAAATAATTGTTTCGGATAAATACAAAATTTCCATGGTACGCGGACTTCACGAACTATCTATTGAGCAACATCCTTCCCCCTGATCTTACACGACAGCATAAAAAGAAATTTCTTCATGACGTCAAGTGGTATATGTGGAACGAGCCTTACCTATTCAAATAGTGCGCCAACAAGTTAATTAGAAGGTGTGTGCCCCACAATGAAGTAAAGAACATACTGCATGAATGCCACTCATCTGCGTATGGGGGACATTACGGTGGTGAAAGAACAGCGGCAAAGGTGCTTCAAGTCGGATTTTATTGGCCTACATTGTTTAAGGATGCCCACCAATTTGTTAAAAAGTTATGATAGATGTCAAAGGGTGGGGAACATATCTAAAAGAAATGAGATGCCACTACAAACAATTTTGGAAGTTAAAATTTTTGACGTTTGGGGCATTGAATTTATGGGGCCATTTCCATCATCATTCGGTAATCAGTATATATTGTTCGCAGTTGACTATATATCAAAATAGGTTGAAGCCACAACACTCCCAACTAACGATGCCAAAGTGGTCCTCAAATTCTTACAGAAGAATATTTTTATGAGATTTGGCACGCCAAGAGCTATCATAAGTGATGAAGGTAGTCACTTCTGCAACAAATCATTTATAGCTCTCTTGGCAAAGTATGGGGTCAACCATAAGGTGGCAACATCATATCACCCCCAAACAAGTGGGCAAGCTGAAGTCTCAAATATGGAGGTGAAGAGAATCTTGGAAAAGGTGGTGAACCCAAATAGAAAGGATTGGCCTCTCAGGTTGGACGATGCACTATGGGCCTACCGAACTACATACAAAACACCAATTGGTATGTCACCATATCAGTTGGTCTATGGTAAAGCTTGTCACCTACCGATCGAGTTACAACACAAGGCCTACTGGGCGATTAAGAAACTCAACTTTGATCAAGCAACTATGGGAGAAAAGAGACTACTTCAATTAAACGAGCTCGACAAATTTTGACTTCAGGCATATGAGAACTCTATGTTATACAAAGAAAAGGTTAAGAAATGACACGACTGGAAAATCATGCATAGAACGTTCAAGCCGGGGAAATCAATCCTATTGTTTAACTCACGATTGAGGTTGTTCCCAGGCAAGCTTAAGTCAAGATGGTCGGGACCATTCACTATTAAAAGAGTTTTCTCTCATGGCGCCGTTGAACTCTATAGTAGAAACCCATCGGAGACGTTCAAGGTCAACGGTCAATAGTTGAAGCATTATTGGGGTGGTGAATCCAACATGGATGTCATCGCAATCACATTATTCGACGTACCATAAATAGGGAGTAGTGAGGCTGAACGACTTAAAATCAAGCGCTAATTGGGAGGCAACCCAATCGTACTTTTTTTTCTTATTTTCATTCATAACAGTCAAATTAATATTTAGCATAATTAGTAATATATAATAAGTTCATTAAATAGATATTATATTATATAAGTCTTGGTAATCTCTCAACCATGCTTGAAATGATCAACAATCTACTCATGTTTATGTTTCATGACTTGCAGGATGTTAAAATGTCCATTTAGTGGAGTAACATGAAAGAAAAGAAGATCAAATAGCTCTGTTTGCAATGTACACCCCCGTCGGGGTGGGTCCCTAAAGCTTTATACCTTCTTTCGGGGCGGGGGTCTCCAAAATCAAATAACAAGATATGCATGTTCCGAGTAGTGGGTCCCTGAAATTCAAAGACCGGGCTTGGCGCTTGCCTTCCTTATACAACTTCCCCACTACTTCCTCCCATTACTTCTCTTTCCTCCTCCATTACACCTTCAACTCCTACCCATTATAACCATCCTTACCCACGATTTGGCCAGTACAACTCTATCATCTCAGTTCATTAAAACACACGAACCTATTACCTCCATCACTTACTCCTATTCTTCTCCATACACCATCTCTACATAAACACACCCTCTCAACCCAAGTTCACAACATCCTTGCATCTCCATCTCCAAAAGCTAAAAATTACACAAATTACTGAGGTAACTATATAGCAATTGAGTGTGCATCACAATTCTACAAGTTCTTCATCTTCTCTCACCATAATTGCCACAGAAATCACCAACTAAAGGGGAAGAAGTCAGTGTGTACACCAACTATTCGGCATTGTGTGTGAGTCAAGTTTGGGGGGAAATAGTTATGTTACGGATTACTCAATTCAATGGCGTCTCAACCCACATCAAAACGACAAAGGGGAGAAAGTTCAAGGCCCGCACAACCGACACGAACCTTCGACCGACACAAATTCGTAAGTGCCGCCGCTGCCGACCTATATGACTACATGGTTACAAAAGCTCTTACACAAGAGCGGGGGTTAGCACCGGATCCTGTCGATGTTGAGATGATGCAACAAATTTATTAGAAAGGATGGAACAAGTTCATTGAGGAACCTGAGCCTGCCGTTGTCAACGTGGTCAAACAGTTTTATGCTAACGCCGAAGACAAAGCCCCCTTCAATGCTTATGTGCGGGGTCGATTAGTCCCATTCAGTGCTGATGCCATCAACACCTATTATCAGTTACGAGTGCCTCGACAGTGCCAATATGCCCACCTACGTGATTTCGATCCTGACTATGAGGCTATCCTCAAAGAAATGACTAAGGCAGGGACATCATGGATCAAGGGTCGGAAAGGAGGCACAATTTTTCATAGCAAGGATCTCAGTCGGTATGGTAAGATATGGTATGCCTTCTTATGTGCGAAATTGTTTTTGTTCCAACACACATCGGACGTGACCAAATAGAAGTCACTCCTTTTATATGCGATTGTGCAAGATTTCATCATTGATGTCGGGGCCATAATCTATTTTTCCATTCACCGATGCTTACGAGGAAATTTTTTGGGTGGCTTGCCACACCCATCACTCATTTATGGGTTGTGTCGCCAAGCGGGTGTTAGATGGTCTGATGATTACCCCACTCAGATGCCGCTTCAGCTACTTGATTCTAGAATGATCGCATGGTATTTGGTGTGGACCAGGGGCGATTCCTATCCTAGAGGTCTAGGATTTATTTTTCCATCAGCTTTGGAGGATGAAGTTGACGTTGCAGACACCTCGGAGGATGAGGATACGACTATGGGAGATCAAGGAACAGAGAAGGTACCATAGTCCGAGGCAATATCTAGTCCTCAGTTCCTAAATTTTTAGTGCCAAATGGATGAGCACAACAACCAAGCACGACGAGAGATGAAGCGGTTGGCCGCTACAGGATCACATGTTTGAAGCAATGAACCTCTCATTCACATCATTGAACACGGCGCTACCAAATTTCAATCCTAATGCTCAATTTCCATATCAGCAACCGGCTCCACTGCCATGATTCCCACCTAGTGACTCCGATGAAGAAGAACACAACACACCACCACCTCAAGCTTAGTGATTACAAGGAAGTCCTCTTATTTTTCTGGCTATATCTATACAATGAGGGCATTGTAATTGTCAAGTTTAGGGGATTTAAATTCATGTTTGCATTTTATGTTTGTATATTTAAGTTTATTAAGATAGATTTTCATAGGTTAATCAATTGTTGCATTTGCATAGTAGCTTAGGTGCATATTTAGTTATTTATTTATGTTTGCAGTCATGTTATAGTTTATATATATATAAAAAAATTAGTTAGAATTGTGTTGTGTTGCATATATCCAGTAATTATTGTAGTTCATTTTTATTGTGCCCAATGATGAGATTGGGATTCAGTAAACAAATTCAGTACTCAATATTACAATTACGATGTAGTTTTGAATTATCACTCGGATCTTGTGCTTGTTTGAAACTGGTATAAAAAGGGAAGCACGTAATAACATCTGTGTTGACTGATTAGTTTAAATGGATACATAAATAGTTTCTAAAGGATAATACTAGTGTAAATCATAGAATGACAAGAATAGGTAGTGAATATGACAAATTAGGCAAGAACCTAAGTTTGGGGGAAAAGGTAGGGTATATAAGCTTCAGAAAAAAAGAGAAAATAATATCTAGTTGAGTCTTATGGTGGGTTGGGAGAAAAATACTCCCCATAAACATGAGCGTGAGATAGAGCGTAAAACGCACTCACCAACCATCTATAGAAAAATGAAGAAAAGACGGGAAATAAGAGCAAAGAGGGTCAATGAAAAAAAAGAAAGAAAGCATGAATACCCTATTTGGACCCCTAATCTTGGTAAACGTTTGATTTTAGTAGGAACTCATCTGTTTTTGAAATTTTTGAGTTATTCTGTATGATTTCTAATAAGAAATTGATTATGTGTTGAATTTGAATTAGAATCAGTTAGCATAGATGTTTCACATACACGCACTATATCAATGATGTCGGTCTAAGATTCGAGGATTGATAAGAAACTATTAAGTGGTTTCGATATGAGGTGTTGAAATGTTTGTTTGATCTTTCTAAGGCCAAAGGAATAAATTTGATTATGTGATACTGTTGTATTCGTAAACGTATAGTTAGATAGATTACATATCTTTGCATTGCATTGCATTAGCATGTAATTTGTTTTGTGCTCGAGGACTTGCATGGTTTAAGTTTGGGGGATTTTGATAAGTGGATTTCATATCCACGAATCGGGTTCTAATTCAAGCTTATTCGTTGTTAAAACCTTGATTTCATGTTTAGTTTTACTTGTTTCTTGTTATTTTATGTGTTGGATGGTTGGTGTGGTAAATGAGTGAAAAAGGAGTCATTTGGAGCATTATTGGAGCAAGCATGAAGATCAAACCAAGTCGAAATCAGAACCCACCCTGGCTGGCAGGGCGCCTATTTAACCCTTTACCCCCTTGAGGTGGGGGTCTCCATTCCAGATAGCGATGGTTTTAGGGCGTGCATTTCCTATATACACCCCACCAAGGCTGGGGGTCCCGACATCGCCATCCTATCCTGACTCAAACAATAATGGAACTTGGATTTTGGCTCTTGTGTGGCTTTAGGATTCTAGTTGGCATGGAATTGAGCAAAGACTGCTTGTGTACACATATATTAACATTAACACAAGATCAAGAATAGACACAAGGTAATTTACAGAGATGACATACAGATTTTCATATCGAGCACTGGAGTGAAGATTTTGAAGGAACGTTCATATTGATTGCGGATTAAGGCTAACGTGAAGGGTGTTCTGCATTATTCTTCTTAGTCTTATATTTGTAATTGAAAAGATGTTATCTTTAATTTATTCAGTTATTAATTCATTGATGATGAACTAATTTACTTTTTAGGCTTATGACGGATCTTTAAGTGGAACGATGATTATGTAACTTTGATTTCCCGTTTAATAAGCTAGTATCCAGTTTATCTATATTAATTTGAGCTTGAATTTATGAATTGCCTGATCAACAGTTCTTTATAGATTTGTATGAATTCGAGAGAGGAAGTACGAGTCTAGACTTAGTTAATAGAGCATGTGTTCTTGAATTTTGTGAATGAACAGAATCTTGATGAATGTTAAGGTAGAGATATGCTTGACATTGCATGTAATTGGATAAAGGACTTAAACTTAAACCTTCTTCAATTATAATTCGCATAGAGATATAGTGAGTTAGTTGATTAAGGTGTTTAACTTGTTTCTATCTAATTTGTGGATTTGAGTTAATACGGTATTAGTGCATCGAGAGGTGGCTAGTAATAATTGTGGATTTAAGTGGAACGATGATTATGTAACTTCTCCAATAATTGTTTGAAATTTCAGTTTTTAAGATTTGAGATTGTTTTGTGATCATATATTTATTAATAATTTGGTTTTAACAATTTTAAACATTGATTTGGATAGTTTAATAAAATTAAGATTAATAAGAAATTGATAATTATGAAGTTAAATTCTTACTAAGTTTTCTCTGTGGGATCGATACTCTACTTACTATTATATTACTTGTTGACCACGTATACTTGTATGTTGTGCGTAATTGGATTTTACCCAACACCAATCTGGATTAACTTAGGGTTTTCTAAGGTTTCGAGGTTAAATGAGGTGGTTTGATCAAGGTTTGTTTTGTGTTTATCCTCGACCCATCAAAGTTACAGTCCTTGTGGAGAAAAGGCACCTCATCAGCAAGTATAAGCACATCTAAGTTCAGCGTCCTGAAACAAAATATGATTTCACTTAATATATGAAACTGTTCAATCATACAAAGTGTTAGCATGTACTGACAAAATAACTGCTAATATTGTATAGTAAAGTAAAAAGTTAAAGCTATCTACAGGGCAGAGGAAGTTTCTGCCCTTTTTACCCTTGTTGACAAATGCAAGGAGTGCTGCTCCAATTGTCAAGGGTGAACTCCTGATGGAAGGTAGTGATGAAGTGGCTATCATCGTCCTCCTTCTACCGAATAATGAACATAATGTCAGGACAATCATCGTCTAGAATGTATCTATTTGTGTGATCATCATGTAAAAGGATGCGTAGGTGAGACAAACCGCTGGAGATGTCTTATTTACATCTTTGTTCCCTTACTTCCACTTCAGGATCAGGAATCAGGACCTCTTTTGCTTTAACCGGTATCGGTTTGGGAAATAGTATAGCCATAACATGGGCAAGAACCTTTATCAAGAATGCATGTGCTCGGATCTCAGTAGTGAAGATAATCATCGAGATAAATTTGAAGATGAAGGAATTTAATTGTGCTTGTGAGGATTCTTTTGCCTAGAGCTAGCAGAATAGCCTAATCTAGTTATCCCTGTTTGACTGGGAACTTGAATTAGGTGCTTAATGCCCTGATGATCTTTGCCCAACCCTTGTCCAAGTTGATGATCCAATGACATCATCTGTTGAGTGGGCGACATTACCTCAGCAAAAATCTTGGGTGTGAGAGGTGGTGCCCCAATGGGATGGTAATGAGTGTTGCTCACCTCCAGGGCATGAAAACTGACTGGCTCAACTTCTGAATTGAAGCTGATGAGTGGTATGTCACCTTTTTCAGGACATTCTGGCTCAACATTAATAGTGATTAGGCTATTGTTGATAATGTATTTAAGTTGCTGATGAAGGGTGGAAAGGACGACTCCAGCCATATGAATCCATGGTCTTCCCAAAAGTAGGTTGTATCCTATGGCAATTTTGAGCACATGAAATGATACACTGATTGTATTTAGACCAATCTCCACACATAGTTCAATTTCCCCAATATCATTTCATCGGGATCCATCAAAAGCTTTGATAACTGTATGGCTACTTTTGATCCTCTTGGGGTTGATATTCATCTTCTCCAAGGTAACATAAGGGTAAATATTTAAATATGATCCACCATTTATCAAAACTCCTCCCACCATGTATCTGGAGGACAAAACCGCTATGTGCAACAACTTGTAATGACCAGTCCCTTAGAGAGGAATGTCGTCATCAGTGAAAGATATCACATTGTTGTTAAAAATGTGATCAACCAGATGTTGGAATTTTTCAACATCCACTGATTTCGGCAAATGGGCTTCTTCCAAGATCCTTAGTAAGATCTTCTTTTGATCTTCAGAAGAGAAAACCAAGTCCATAATGGAAATTTGTTGTGGAGCTTCTCTCAAGCTTAAAACCACTTTGGCTGCATTATGGCCCATAGTATGGAGGAACTCTTCAATCCTCTCAATGGGAACTTTCCCCTTTGATTTAATGGTAGGCTTCATCACCCGGTGGGGAAGATATAGTGGATTCTCCTTCGACACTACAACAGTTGTGTGTGATGTAGATCCTTTAGCCTGTCCATAATTCCATGAAACTTTTTTCAGGCTGACAACAGGATACTGTGGCCTAGATGGAAATGTAATTGGCTTTGGGGCAGCCACTTTCAAAGGATTGTCAACACCTTTGATTTGAATTGATTGTATTATGGGTGGTCCGTAGCCAATTTTATGAAATGAAAGTATTCAATTTTCTTATAATTATTATTTTATTTAGTAAATGGTTAAATTGATAAAGGGTTAAAGTTAAGGGTGATATTTGAAAATTTTACAAAGTAAGCAAGTTGTTATAAAATATTCGTTGGTCGTGGAATATTCGATTGGTCTGGGAATATTCATTTTCACAGAAATATTCGTCACGGCATAATCATCAGTGGACCCCACAACTAAGTATTGTCGTATTTAGAAAAACGATGTAATTATCTTTTATAAAAATAACTACGAAAAGTTACCGTTAAAACCGCTGAACTACCCTAAGAGTAAAAGTACAAAGAATACGCTGGGTTGTTGCAAGAGTAGACACCAGATATTGATTATTGATGCTTACGTAAGAAGTCACTCATTATACTCAATTATTGCTACAAAGAATTGTCGTGATCATATCTCTCATATATATTGATTCAATTATTGTCACAAAGATCATCTATATAATATGTTATATTATTAAATCAATAATTGAGACGACAAAGTTATTCATATTATTATTTGCAATATTGACAATGTCTAGAAGTTCTCACAAGGAGAGGTTTTGTCACCTAATCATGCGCCAATAAGAGAAATCTTATCTGAAAGCCCCTCTTCCGGGAACGACCTCGTTGTTGTTAAATATTGTGAATTATAATATTAATGATGAATAAGTTCGTGTTGATTAAAGATGAAATTGATAGTTCCATTGTGTTGGAATTATTAGTGTTAGTGGAAAATCGACATTTATTTCGATAATAATTGATGTCCGAGGTTATATCGACCAATCGGGTAATTAACCTGATAAATGAGCAATTAATTGCTATTAATTCACATGCTTATAACTATTTGTTCACATGTGTGTACTATTGATTCACATTCATTACTATTAGGGGAGTTGGTGCAAGATTGATAATACTTGCATGACTAAGTTAAAAATGGAGGTATAGTTGAAGGTACTATACTATAATTAATTTTTTCACATGTTTAGAACTATCGAGTCACATGATTTACTATTGATTCACATGATTTACTATTAGGGAGGTGGTGCAAGTTTGATAATACTTGCATGACTAAATTAAAAATGAAGGAAAAGATGAAGGTATTATACTCAGAATATTTCGAGCCCCAAAATGTGCAATTATGGAAACTATATTTTCCTATAAATAAAGCTCATTCCTTCATTATTTTTCACCAATTCACTAAAGCTCACAAGAGCAATTATTATAGAGAAATTATAGAGAGAAGCTATAGAGAGAAGAAAGAAGAGTCAAGTCTCTACTTCACTATTCCAAAGATCCAAATTTCTTCTTCCGGTAAGGGATATTATTATTATAGTAAGGGGTATTATTCTTCAGATTCATTCAGAGAGAGTTATTTTCTTCAATACTGTAAGGGTTGTTATTCCATTCTTTATTATTATGTTGAATAACCTCGCCTATGCGGCACCGCATACATGGTGAAATTCTTCTCGTTATTCCATTCTTTATTATTCTGTTGAATAACCTCCGTATCGGTCTATCGCATGCCCGTGAATTCTGTTTGTTATTCCATTCTTTATTATTCTCGTTGATGCCCGTCGAATTTCGCATGTTATTCCATTCTTTATTATTCTGTTGAATATCCTCGTCTCGTGTGGATTACGCATGACCGTTTCCATTCTTTATTATTCTTCGTTGAATATCCTCTCTCGTGATTACGATGACGATTTTTACGCATGATATCGGTTCCATTCCTTTATTATTATTCTATTGGAATAACTCGTCTCATGCGGCCTATCGCATGCATGGTGAATTCTTCTCATTTATTCCATTCTTTATTATTCTGTTGAATAACTCGCCTATGTGGATTACCGCATGCATGGTGAATGATCCTTCAGATTCATTCTTTATTAAATTGTGGAAATGATCTGCTCACGTGATTACCGCATGGCGGTGAAAATCCATTTGCGCTTTCAGATATTCTATTATACTCGTATTTAGATATCATTTCTTTTGTACTCGCCATGGAATATCATTTTCTTTTGGTATTTTTTTTTACGAGTTACTATTCACTGTGTTACTATTCACCCAGCTTACTATTCACTCTAGTATTATTCACTTCACTGTATTCGGGGCACTTTTCGTGTTCGAGTACTATTCACGAGTTACTATTCACTAAGTTACTATTCACCCAAATTACTATTCACCCAAATATTATTCACTCGTATATTTGGGGTACTTTTCATGCCGGGTACTATTCAGGTACTATTCCCAAAGTACTATTCATAGGGTACTATTATGGGTACTATTTACCCAAAAAATATATTTCTTTTCCTCATTCAAATTATTTTTGGTACATGAATATTATTCTTGAATTTTACTCCACAAAGCAAAGATTATGTTGATAATTTGATATTTTTAAACTCCGGATAAATTTAAAGTCTTTAATATTTATCCTTGATTTCGCTTTGATTAATGCTTATATCATTGTCATCATCCTCATGCTTATATTATGATGATGAAAGTCATCTTCGCTTACGCAAAGATGATGGACTGTTGATTATTGGTTTTATAGCTTGTATATCTTTTATTGCTTACGTGCAAAGATGGACTGTTGATTATTGGTTTTATAACTTGTATATCTTTGGCTTACGTGCAAAGATGAACTATTGATTTTATGAGTATCTTTGGCTTATGTGCATATTGATGAACTGCTTTTATATGTGCATAGATGAACTGCTTATTGGTATGATTATGACCAGGATCATTCGCATAATCATGACCCGTAATGTTATAGATGATGTGGTAAAAGTCCTCATCGGCCCGTAGTAGTATCGATGGACAATTATTGGTATGATTATAACCAGTGATTATTCGTATAATCATGACCATTGATGATTACATGAATATCCTCGGCCAAAAGTGTGGATGATTCGATGATGTGGATTATTTATTGTCGAGTCTCAAATGATAAAATATTGATTATACACTTTTAATTCAGAAAAGATAGTAGATATCATGCTCTACTTGACTCTTCTAAAATACAAATTGTATGTCTTTTGGCCTCAGAAAGTAAAAGATGAATTGTTAATGAATATCTTCGTCAGAAAAAGATGAATTTATTAGTATGATTATGAGCAGGAATTGTGATTTGGTATAACCATGATTTTTGATGTTTCAGTGAAGATAGGTGATGAAAATTATCTTCGCCCCGGTGCGAAGAGGAATTTAGAATCACAATTATGATTATGAGTTATTCATATGATTGTGGATGTGAATTGTTGATTGATGTTACAGGATAAAACATTATTGGTGGACTTTTAACATGGAGAAGATAATAGATCCGATGGTCTATTTGACTCTTCTAATGGATCGCTTCGTCTACCGCAACTATGGTTGAAAAGTTTTATCATCTACCATATGTTCTAAATCTCCGATTTATTACCGATGAAGGCTATTGATGATGTAAATTATCTTTAGTCATGATATTCTTTTTATCGGGCTAGTTGTGCTCACCCTTTTGCTTCACAATTCCTTTCGTGTAATAAGAGTGTAGTCGGGTCGAGCGGGGTAACAGAGAGAATAGAATCTATGGTCTATAGTCATTGAGGTTCTCCTTAAATAGTATGGAAATAATTTTATCGAGAACTTTAGATAAGTGTGTCGATTGTATACGCTATTTGATATTTAATTTTGGTGAACCGAATAGGTGAGGTGAACCCAACTTTGAAGGGTGTTTTTGCCACTATCATACAAGATGTCTAATGACATACAACCTCGTGTTATCATAAGATGTATCAGTACATCCACTTGCCGAGTATATCTACGAAAGCACTACCTATATGATCTTGAGTTTGTTTGAAATATAATTTTCAATTGCAGATAAAGGAGATAGTTATATGTCAAGAGAAGACTCACCATTGGAAAGAACATGATAGTAATCTTCTCATTTTTTTTTTGGGGTCTATTGGGTCAACCAAGGATAATTTCGTGGACATATGATATCTATCATAACCTCGACGCATGGCCTCCCATGTACGGTTGTTTCTCGAGCACTTCCCAAAGATTTTAATTTCTAAAATAGTTTTTGATCTGTATTTTTATGTAAAGTACCATTGTAAGGTTGTGGTCGAGGGCACCATGAGAGTTACATACATTTGTATTAAAACTCACAGCTTTAACTGTGGGTCGATTCTCGCATTTACGCTCAACAACAACAGTATAAATGAAGTTTGTAAATGATTTTTATAGTGTGATATCTCATGACTCGTAATGGGTCGTGGGACCTATTTTGGGGGGCGCCACAAATGGTATCGTAGCTTAGGATATGGTCACCAAGAGATATAAGAGTCTAGAACTAGGAGGAGAGACGAGTAATATACTTCGCTAAAGGTGTGACTTACCTAAGCTAAAATTGTTTACTTGATAAGTCGACAAATTGTGATATGTCAATTAACCTTTGTTTTGAAGATATATTCTAGAATGATATCTCAAATACAGTGAGATGAGCAATGGAAAATCATGATACAGAGGAAATAACCGGAAGGTACAATCCAAAAAGAAAGCAAGGTATTCTCATCTCTTCAACTACTGTGTACGTACGTAAAAATTTCGAGGGGCAAAATTTCATAAGGAGGGAGATTGTGAGACCCCAAATTTTATGAAATGAAAGTATTCAATTTTCTTATAATTATTATATTTAGTAAATGGTTAAATTGATAAAAGGTTAAAGTTAAGGGTGATATTTGAAAATTTTTTAAAGTAAGCAAGTTGTTATAAAATTCGTCAGGTTTGGAATATTCGATTGGCTCTGGGAATATTCATTTTTTCAGAGAATATTCGCTCGACGACATAATCATCAGTGGACCCCCAAAACGGAAGTATTGTCGTATTTAGAAAAACGACAAATTATCTTTTTATAAAAAATAACTACGAAAAGTGTTACCGTTAAAACCGCTGAACTACCCTAGAGTAAAAGTAAGAATACGCTGGTGGTCATATAAGAGCAGACACAGATTGATTATTGATGCTTACGTAAGAAGTCACTCGCTTATACTCAATTATTGCTACAAGAATTGTCGCATCATATCTCTCATATTATTGATTCAATTATTGTCACAAAAGATCATCTCGTATAATATGTTATATTATTAAATCAATAATTGAGACGACAAAGTTATTCATATTATTATTTGCAATATTGACAATGTCTAGAAGTTCTCACAAGAGAGGTTTGGTCACCTAATCAAGCGCGCCAATAAGGAGAAATCCTTATCTGAAAGCCCCCTCTTTCCGGGAACGACCGTTGTTAAATATTGTGAATTATAATATTAATGATGAATAAGTTCGTGTTGATTAAAGATGAAATTGATAGTTCCATTGTGTTGGAATTATTAGTGTTAGTGAAAATCGACATTTATTTATTTCGATAATAATTGATGTCCTGGAGGTTATATCGACCAATCGGTAATTAACCGATAAATGAGCAATTAATTGCTATTAATTCACATGATTATAACTATTGTTCACATGTGTGTACTATTGATTCACATTCATTTACTATTAGGGGAGGTGCAAGATTGATAATACTTGCATGACTAAGTTAAAAATGGAGGTATAGTTGAAGGTACTATACTATAATTAATTTTTTCACATGTTTAGAACTATTGAGTCACATGATTTACTATTGATTCACATGATTTACTATTAGGGGAGGTGGTGCAAGTTTGATAATACTTGCATGACTAAATTAAAAATGAAGGAAAAGATGAAGGTATTATACTGTAATATTTCGAGCCCCAAAACGTGCAATTATGGAAACTATATTTTCCTATAAATAAAGCTCATTCCTTCATTATTTTTTTCACCAATTCACTAAAGTCTCACAAGAGCAATTATTATAGAGAAATTATAGAGAGAGAAGCTATAGAGAGAAGAAGAAGTCAAGTCTGCTACTTCACTATTCCAAAGATCCAAATTTCTTCCTCGAGGTAAGGGATATTATTATTATAGTAAGGGGTATTATTCTTTCAGATTCATGAAGAGAGTTATTTTCTTTCAATACTCGTAAGGGTGTTATTCCATTCTTTATTATTATGTTGAATAACTGCCTATGCTGCAAGTACCGCATATACATGGTGAAATTCTTCTCGTTATTCCATTCTTTATTATTCTCGTTGAATAACCTCGTCTGCAAGGGGCTCTATCGATGCCCTCGTGAATTCTCGTTGTTATTCCATTCTTTATTATTCTCGTTGAATATCCTCGTTCGTGTATGTGATTACGATTACCGTTCCATTCTTTATTATTCTGTTGAATATCCTCGTCTGTGCATATTACGCATTTACCCGTTCCATTCTTTATTATTCTTTTGGAATATCCCGTCTGTGTTCCATTACGCATGACCGGGTTCCATTCTTTATTATTATTCTTCGCTGAATAACTCGTCTCGCAGGGCCTATCGCATGCACGGTGAATTCTTCCGTTATTCCATTCTTTATTATTCTCGTTGAAATAACCTGCCTATGTGGATTACCGCATGCATGGTGAATGATCCTTTCAGATTCATTCTTTATTAAATTGTGGAAATGATCTGCTCTACGTGGATTACCGCATGGCGGTGAAAATCCATTTGCGCTTTCAGATATTCTATTATACTCGTATGAGATATCATTTCTTTTGTACTCATTATGGAATATCATTTTCTTTTGGTATTTTTTTACGAGTTACTATTCACGGTTACTATTCACCCAATTACTATTCACTCTAGTATTATTCACTCTCGTATTTCGTGGGCACTTTTTTGTGTTCGTAGTACTATTCACGAGTTACTATTCACGTTACTACTATTCACCCAAATTACTATTCACCCAAATATTATTCACTCGTGTATTTGGGGTACTTTTCATGCCGGGTACTATTCACGGTAGGTACTATTCTCAAGTACTATTCATAGGTACTATTATGGGGTACTATTTACCCAAAAAATATATTTCTTTTCTCATTCCAAATTATTTTTGGTACATGAATATTATTCTTGAATTTTACTCCACAAAGCAAAGATTATGTTGACAATTTGATATTTTTAAACTCCGGATAAATTTAAAGTCTTTAATATTTATCCTTGATTTCGCTTGATTAATGCTTATATCATTGTCATCATCCTCATGCTTATATTATGATGAAAGATGGATCTTTGATTTGGTTTACGCAAAAGATGGACTGTTGATTATTGGTTTTACATATTGTATATCTTTGGCTTACGCAAAGATGGACTGTTGATTATTGGTTTTACAAAGCTGTATATCTTTTGGCTTACGCAAAAGATGAACTATTGATTGATGAGTATCTTTGCTTATGTGCATAGATGAACTGCTTATTGGTATGATTATGACTTTAGTATGATCATTCGGTATAATCATGACCCGTAATGTTATAGATGATGTGGTAAAAGTCCTCATCGCCCGTAGTGGTATCGATGGATGCTTATTGGTATGATTATAACCAGGATTATTCGGATAATCATGACCATCGATGATTATACATGAATATCCTCGGTCAGAAAAGTGGATGATTCGATGATGTGGATTATTTATTGTCGAGTCTCAAATGATAAAATATTGATTATACACTTTTAATTCAGAAAAGATAGTAGATATCATGCTCTACTTGACTCTTCTAAAATACAAATAGTATGTCTTTGGCCCAGTAGTAAAAGATGAATTGTTAATGAATATCTTTGGGTCGAGTGCAAAGATGAATTTATTAGTATGATTATGAGCAGAATTGTGATTTGGTATAACCATGATTTTTGATGTTTCGTGAAGATAGGTGATGAAAATTATCTTCGCCCCGGGTGCGAAGAGGAATTTAGAATCACAATTATGATTATGAGTTATTCATATGATTGTGATGTGAAATTGTTGATTGATGTTACAGTGATAAAACATTATTGGTGGACTTTTTAACATGGAGAAGATAATAGATCCGATGGTCTATTCGACTCTTCTAATGGATCGCTCGTTCACCGCAACTATGGTTGAAAAGTTTTATCATCTACCATATGTTCTAAATCTCCGATTTATTACCGATGAAGGCTATTGATGATGTAAAAATTATCTTTAGTCATGATATTCTTTATCGGGCTAGTTGTGCTCACCCTTTTTGCTTCACAATTCCTTTCTCGTAATAAGAGTGTAGTCGGGTCGAGCTGGGGTAACAGAGAATAGAATCTATGGTCTATAGTCATGAGGTTCTCCTTAAATAGTATGGAAATAATTTTATTGAGAACTTTAGATAAGTGTGTCGATTGTATACGCCATTTGATATTTAATTTTGGTGAACCGAATAGGTGAGGTGAACCCAACTTTGAAGGGTGTTTTGCCACTATCATACAAGATGTCTAATGACATACAACCTCGTGTTATCATAAGACAGGTTGTGCACATCCACTTGTCGAGTATATCTACTAGCACTACCTATATGATCTTGAGTTTGGTTGAAATATAATTTTCAATTGCGCATAAAAAGGAGATAGTTATATGTCAAGAGAAGACTCACCATTGGAAAGAACATGATATAATCTTCTCATTTTTTCTTTTGGGTCTATTGGGTCAACCAAGGATAATTTCGTGGACATATGATATCTATCATAACCTCGACGCATGGCCTCCCATGTATTTAAGGTTTCTTTTGAGCACTTCCCAAAGATTTTAATTTCTAAAATAGTTTTTGACTGTATTTTTATGTAAAGTACCATTGTAAGGTTGTGGTCGAGGAACCATGAGAGTTACATACATTTGTATTAAAACTCACAGCTTAACTGTGGGTCGATTCTCGCATTTACAGCTCAACAACAGTATAAATGAAGTTTGTAAATGATTTTTATAGTGTGATATCTCGCGACTCGTAATGGGTCGTGTGGACCTATTTCTCGTCCCACCGCTCTAATTAATCATATTAACCTCTTCTTCTTTGTGTTTCAAGGCCCAACAATCTTGAGTATCATGTCCTGGCGCTCCAACATGGTAGGCACACTTCTGTGTAGCATTAAAACCCTTCCCATTTTGCTTGGCTGGTGGAAGAAGATGTGTAATTTTCTTCTGAGTAGTTAGAAGATTGAGAACATTCTCGAGTGAATCCCCTAGGGGTGTGAACACTCGATTGTGTCGAACTTCTTCACCCTTTGGCAATGTAAGGTTGGAAGACTATACTTGAAAAGTGGAGTAGTTTTTCCTTTGGACATGCATGCTCTGACGGCCTTTTTGACCT
The DNA here is from genome assembly GCA_020205605.1 of Panax ginseng. Taxonomy (NCBI): domain Eukaryota; kingdom Viridiplantae; phylum Streptophyta; class Magnoliopsida; order Apiales; family Araliaceae; genus Panax; species Panax ginseng. The sequence goes on along the minus strand of CM035128.1, from coordinate 72,243,314 downwards.
TGTAGTATCAAGGAAACATCCTCCTCTTTCTTCTTATGGACCCTCTGGGGGTTGTTTCCATAAGTTCCGGACTAGATGTGCTTAGGAATAACTTTTAGAGCGGCTAGATCTTGAATATTTCCTGACTTCAATCCCATCTCTCCGTGTTTGATCATATCAGAAAATGGCTTGCCAAAGCCAGCTAAGACTCTCTCATAGAAAGGAGCTTCTTGTATGTCTATAAAGGTCATCACCATTTCTGACTCCATCATAGAACGAATAACTTGAGCAGCAAGGTGCCTCCACCTTTGAGCATACTCTCCGAAAGACTCATTAGACTGTTTCTTGACCTTGGTAATTTGGTACCGGTCAGGAGCCACCTGAGACTGGAAGTTGTACTGACTTAGGAAGGCATGGGCTAGCTCTTCCCAGCTATGGATCATATAATTGTCTCATCTGGTATCCACGATCGGGCTTTTCCAGTTAGACTCTTTTGGAATAGCTGCATTCTAAGCTTATCATCCTCGGTATAAGATCCGAGTTCTCCAATGAATACCTTCAAATGGGTGTAAGGATCTCCCAACCTATCATAATTTTTAAAGTCAGGAGTTTTAAACTTCTCTGGATAATGGACACCAGGGAATATACAAAGGTCGGCATATGAGACACTCCCATGTGTTCTAATCCCTTTTATAGACCGAATGGTCTCTTCCATTTGAAGGACTTTTTTCCTGATATCACCGATGTCTGGATCTTCTTTGAGATGGGTGTTTTTAGGAATTTTGTTGGACTTATCAACCTGAAGCTCAGGTATTGGATTTACTTGATTTGCTCCTTGAGTTTCTCCATGTGTAGAGGATTCTGTATGTATGGGAATTCGTGGACCCTGAGTAGATTGGTGTAGTTATTTAATTTGCTTGCTTAATCCGTCAAACTCCTCACGAGAGACGAGAGTAGGATTAGACTAGTCAAATAAAGACATAATTGGTTGTAGACTCGTGGCCTTCTTGGACTTTGATCGGGTAACAGGCCCAATTGTTTCCCTACAAAACTTATATAGTTTAGTCTTGAGGAATGTATAAATGTTTACATGCTATCATAATGTGTCCGTTTTTAGGAGTATTATCCTCCAAAACGGATGTTAGTTATTTGTAAGATAGCATGGTAAGCTCTTATATGCATGTACACATATTCTTCATATTTTCCATTACATAGAGATTGACATGGAATGAAATTATAAGTAATTGTCTTTACATGTAACTGAAAATGGAAAGCATGAAGAGACTTTCCTCCGCGTTTGGTTTATCAGAGACTGACCTATCTTAGGTTACTCTCGCTGCTTTTTGGCATGAATGTTCCCAGATCATTGCAATTTACTTGATGGGACGTTAATCTGGTCTTTCAACTGGAGTGAATCTAGGTGGTGCCTTTCCTGAGTCTCGTTGGAATTAGTCTCCCTACGAATCCAGTAATTAAACACCGACAGGATAGCCTCCTGGTAGAGGAACCACACAACATACATTCACATGCAATGTGTCTCACCGTTATGGGAATGATGACATGTGCGAAGCACTAATATCTTATGCAGATATAGTGTAAAGCATTAAGTGCAGTAAGTAAATGCATTCGTACACATTCATCAAAATGTAAATGCAACATCCACACACAAGTATATAACAGTTTTGAAAAGTTTGTAGTAGCAGCTTAAGTCCTCTTACTGGGGTCCCCAGCAGAGTTGCCACATGTCGACGTCGGGATTTTTATTGTCCCTTTTTTGTTCTTGTCTTTTGGTGTTCTCATGTTAGGTGAGATTTGTTTGAAAAAACAAGTTGTGAAAAGGTCCAACATATATATGTCGACGATTGGACTGTAAGAGTTGCCAATTGTTATTTTTAAATGGTTACACCAACTCAATCGAGAAAAGGTTTGTACATTGACCGCGTGATGTGACACTGCTAAACTGGTCTTTGAAACCGAGATTCATTAGGGTTCGGGGACTTGCTTATGTGGAGGGAAGGTGTTATGCACCCCCCGACATCCGTGTTACCACGGTGAATTCCGCTTTTCAATTAAATTGTTATATAAATATGTGTGTGTGTGTGGGGGGGGGTTAATGTGCAGTTATTTGGAAGTAGTGTTATGCCTCATTCGTACCTATATACAAAGGGTTTGAATTTATGTAAAAATTAAGTTTTAACAAGATATAACAGTGATGTTTTGTAAAAGAGGTTTTTCAAACCCTTCTGCTCAATAATAATTGAGGCCTTTGATACTTTCATTTTGTTAAATGTTCAGCTTAGTTGCTTTTATTTTCGAGATGCGAGGCATCTTTGAGAAAATAAGATATATAGCAGTGCCGAACTCCTAGTGGGCATGAATGCCGTCTAAGGAAATTCAAACACCGTGAATAATATACAAGCTGTTTAAAGCTGAAAATGTCCATCACGGGAACCGAATCTAGATTCAGGAAACTGAATATGTTATCATAAGATTCCTAGGCTCACATGATGTAGCAATTTATATGAAAGATGTAGGCAGTTATATATATAAAAGTTATAAATATATATATACAGACTTTCAACCACCACGAAGCGAACTTCATGGGGGACTATAAATGTAAATATATAAAAGCGATAAATATATATATAGAGACAAGATCAACCACCACGAAGCACCTCCATGGGGAATCAGAAATATAAATAAAGCAGTAAATACGATCAACCGCCACGAAGTAAACTTTAGGCCTGATAGAAATGTAAATATATATATATATATAAGCAATAAATGCTCCAGATATAAATCCAGGCACATCGAACAGAGTTCGACCACAGTTTATATATATATATAATGAAATAAAAGACACAGACTGAAGTCTAGGCATACACACGCAACACGACTCTCAATGTGAAGAACGGTGTGTGCAAAATGTGGAGAAAAGGCTTTGAAAGGTGTAAGAAGGCTTATAGTGGACTGCTAAAGAAGACTTCAATAGCTTTAAATGGATGAACACTCGGTTCCCACCAGTAAAAATATAGCAATATATAAGTTCATAAGTGTTTAAAATGAGAAAGCACTCAGTTTATAGTGTGTATAGAGCAAATCGGATGGGGCTTCCTCACCGTTTTCTCTTACAAAATGGCCACCCCAAGCCCTCTATTTATAGAGGGGGGGAGCCGTAAGTGTACCTGCGGCTGCCCGGGGTGCCCTGGGCTCTGCGGGTCCCACGCGTCTCAAAGTACGTGTACACGTGCAACGTGATATCCGCTCTAACTTTTAGAACTTCAATCCGGGCATTCGATCGAGGTGTATAAGACTTATTTTGGAGTGCTATTATCGAGAGCTACACAAATGACATGGGATTTGAGGTTGTAAGAAGTCAAGAAGATGGGACCATCCCTTTGGTCTTCAAGCTTCAAATTCCATTCGGTGTGCTGTCTTGTGTAGCAGTCACTCGGGATAGTAGCTATTTGGTTCTTATAGGACACTGCTATGTAGAATGTATGTTGAACTGTGTTGAGATGGTGCACATGTGGGATTGAGGTGGCAAAGTGATGATTTTGCCCCTTACCGGGCCTATCTCTAATTTGGGCAGATAAAGCAGTCGTTGCTCAGGGTTATCTCTAAGACTGGGCTGTTGCAAGTACTGGATGTCCTCAGGGTTGTCTCTGAGGTGTGTCTGACCTCCCGGGGTTATCTCTGGGTTTGGGATTGAGTGCCTCGGGGTTATCTCTGAGGTTGAAGCTGACTGTAAGGGTTTAAATGAGCTTTTCTGGGGTTATCTCTGGAACGCAACTGCACTCCTCAGGGTTATCTCCGAGGTTGAGACTGAAACTCCCGGTGTTGTTTCTGGGATTGAATATCTCGAGGTTATCTCCGAGATGGAAAAGGCTTCTCCGGTGGGATTTCCAGAACTGGAACTGTTTTGTCCTCCAGGGTTATCTCTGAAAGACGATTCTGCACTCCTGCAATGTTAGTAACACGAATGCAAAATTTTGAGTGTCTACAATAATATTACTTACATACTACACAGTATGAAAGAAAATATAATTTTATACGAATATTGAATAAAAATAATATCCCTTACATTAAAAAGAAGAGTATTCCAACTGGTATAGCGGGGATATTCTTAAAGAAAACTTTCACTATTTTATACGCTCAAAGCTTCTTAAAACTCTAAAGAAATACGCTCAATATTATAGAAGAAGAATTCTCTAATTCTGGTGTGATATTTAATTCTAACTAAGTATCCTATTTATAGGAGAATGGAAGGGGCACTATTTAAGAAAAAATCACGGACGCAACAATTTTATAATTCACGGACGTCTTATGCAATTCACGGATGACTAAATCTTCAAGTAAAACAAAAACTAAGAAGTATAATATATATATATATATATATATATATATATATATATATATATATATATATATATATATATATATATAAAAAACCTCTACCTTACGATAAAGGCTTAAACACACACACACACATCAGCACCTAATTATTCACCCACCACCACCACTTTCCACTCACACACACAAACGTGTTTATATATATATATATACACACTTTATAACTTTCTACCGATTATTTTGAAAAATGAGTAAGTGGGGGTCCAAATAATATGCCAAAATTTACAACAAATACTTCATAAAAATCCCCTCAATATTTTTAACAACATTTATTCATCATTATTATAACTCGTAATATTAACAACTAGATCGTTACCAGGAAAGAGAGGGATTTTCGATAAGGATTTCTTCCTATTGGCGCGCAATTAGGTGACCAAACCCTTTCCTCGACTGAACTTTCTAGATATTGTTAATTATGCAGATAATAATATGAATAACTTGTCATCTCAATTATTTATTTAATAATATAAAATATTGACAATAATTGAATCAAATAACGTGAGATACTATGCAACAATTACTGTAGCAATAATTGAGTATAATTGAGTGACTTCTCACGTAAGCATCAATAATCAATACCGTGTGCTACTATGCAACAACGCGTATTATTGTACTTTTACCACCGGGTATTCCAACAGTTAACGGTAAAACTTTCGCAGTTACTTTTATAAAAAGATATTTCTGTCATTTTCTAACTCCGATAATAATTTCGTTGTGGGGTCCACCAATTATTATGTCGTCGTACGAATATTCCCTGTTAAAAAAATTATTTCCCGACTAATCGAATATTATAAAACAACTTGCTTACTTTGCAAAATTTATAAATATTACTCACAACTATAACATTATAACAAATTCACACATTAATATTCAAAAATGATATTTATAGAAAAATTCATCTTTATTCATAAAAGTTGGGGTCTTACAGAAAGAGTAAAACTCATTCGAAGTTTCAATAATGTTCAATTGATTATCAAGAGATAATACTACTGCAATAATAAAGTGGGATATTCCCAGATTTCATGCTGAGTGATCAGAATTGGATCATGAACTAATAAAGGAATTATCAAACATTCAATACTGAATTACCTCAGGAATATAAGTTAGTTATAAAAACTAAACTATAATCCTCTGTAGGTACCTGGAGCGGCCAACTCCTTTGTACCCTATATTATGCATAATACTTAATAATAGCACCCAATAAAGTTTGTTCTTCTCAGTCTTACATCATGAGTCCATACCACAACAATATGGTTTGGATTGCTTTCAAAGAAATACTATGATTTTAACATATAATATCAATATTGATATAGCCGAAATTATTGGCATAGATCTTTCAATAATAAATCAGTTCATAATAAATAGAACGTTTTATGCTTTAACAAATATTAGTCTCGCCAAAATAATTAGCTGAGACATAACTCATAAATTGTTCAACAATTGACATCACTCAAGTGCACTGTGTGTGAATAATAATAATTATTATAGATGTGAATAACTAACAATAGTTATTCACCAATCATGCTGTGAAATTTATAACTCAATTGGAGTTAATGAACTAGCAATAAATGTGAATGCTCAACAATAATCTTAGATGTGGAATAATCAGTAATAATTATCCACTTAACATGCTGGTAAAATAATAACTCGTGTTTGAGTAAAGGAAACTTGCAATAAATGTGAATGTTCAATAACAATCTTAGATGTCGAATAATCAACAATAATTATCCACTACTATGCTTGAAAAATATTAACTCAAGTTGGAGTTAGGAACTTACCTTGGTCGTTAACTACTGCTACACAATTTAATTTAGCTTCGTTTGAAAGACCTATCATCAATAATATGGATCTCTTAATTAGCGTAATACATCACGTCACATAATATTTTTATTTAAAGTCATTATATAACTTAGATACATTATCATGTATCCACAACAATGATTAGAACATATAAAAACTATTATCAGGTCAAACTATTTCAGTCCAGTTGGACTTCGGTATCAATTCGGTGTCCCGATTACCTTACCAGATAATTAACGAGTTTATTTTCAATAAAACTCTACTCCAAAGCTTCAATATTATTTTAGATAATTTTATTATCATTTATAATATTTTTCAGAAACTCGTAATAATTTTCAAATAATTATCATCTGTTATAATGATTTTTCAAACACTGATATCATTTTTAAATGATTTAAATATTGAATAATTTCATTATCATTAATATTTAAATAATTTAAAATATTAATGCAATACATGTCAAAATATCAAAAGTTATTTATAATAACTCAAAATATTTTTAAAACACTAGTATCACCTTTAAATGATTTTTAAATATTTAAAATCATTTTTAAATAATTATTATTAATATTAAAATATTAATTTATTTTACAAAAAAAATATTAAAAGTCATTTATTATAATTTAAAATATTTTTAAATCCTTTATATCCATTTAAAATGATTTTAAAAACATTAAAATCATTTTTAACTAATTTATTTAATATAATTATTAAATAAATTATTATCATTAATATTAAATTATTAATGAAATTTATCTCAAAATATTAAAAGTCATTTTTATAACTTAAAATATTTTTAACACTTTATTATCATTTAAAATAATTTTAAAAACATTAAAATCATTTTTGACTAATTTATTTAATATAATTATTAAATAAATTAAAATATTAATAAAATTTATGTCAAATTATCAAAAGTTACTTTTTATAACTTAAAATAATTTTTAAAACGCATTTATAAATTTTTATTGATTATTTTCTATTTTTATTGATTTATTTAAATTAATTAATTTAGTTTTAATAAAACTGTCGCTATAGGCTTTAGCGACGGAAACTGTTGCGATAAGTGTTCTTCATCAGTGAAGAACATCCATGGTCAATGCCCTGGGGGCTACTTTGACCATGGTTAATTTCTAACTGGTTATGATTCTGGGCATGAGAGTGTATTCATGGTGTAGTACTAGTGTAATACTACAAGTACTAACCAATTTTAGGGTCTAACTACTTCATAGCTTGAAGATCTAAGGATCTAAAGTTCTTTTCAGGACTGTTTTGGAGTTTCTGGGTTACCCAGAAACCCAGACAGTGCTAAGTAGCTACTTTGGAGCTTTAATAACTTGATTTCTAGACATTATTGGAGTGTTAAAGTATCACACTCTTGTAGTTTACATGTCAAAGTACAAAAGTACTACACTTAGGTAGCTTAACTATATCACAATAGCAAGATTTGGCTTGGTCAAAAGCCTGTCAGAAAACATGTTCTTCAGTTTTTTGGAAATTCCAGAAAACTCATTTTGTGCTTGGTCAACCTACTTTGACCACTAATAATTTAGATACTGTTAATGATTTAGGTGTTCTAATATCATAGTTCTATAGTCCATATGTTAGGGTATATCAATAATACACTATAGAAGCTAAACTCATATCAGATGCAAGATCTAAGCTTAAGAAAACCTGTCAGACACTTTCTGGGGATTTTCTGGGTTACCCAAAAATTCATATTCATGACTGGTCAACCATGTTTGACCATTAATAACTTGGAATCTGGACATAATATGGACATGATTCCACTTCCGGTTTACTCTCCTCATGGCATACTACAATAATGATACAGTTACCAAGTCTAACAATTAACAAATTTGGATCAATGGCCTCTAACATTTGACTGTCAGGCATATTTCCAGGGTTCTTGATAGTTTCTAAAATCTTCATTTTCATGCACTTAGATGTTATGGATCCATGATATATCATCATAGATCACAAACATAAAAACACAAAAAATTTCAAAGCATATAAGATCTAGCTTGGTTAGGGTTTATACCTTTCTTTTGAACAACCTTTGATCTTCACTTTCTAATCTAATCTTGGGGTGTTCTTGGCTTATCTTGAGACTGAATATCTATCTATTTTTCGTGGCTTGAGAGAGTAAGACTTGGCTAAGATAATGAACACAAATGAGCTTTCTTTAATATTTTCTCTTTCTTTAATCTCTCAATCTTTGATCTTCTGGATGCTAATGTTGCTAGGTGGCATATAATGGCTTATTCAAGTTAGATTTTGAACACATTGTGATATCTCAAGTGATGAATCACTAGATTTGATTATATCTCTTAACTTAAAAGTTAAGTAAAGGGTATTTTAGTAATTTTCCACATAATTTTAAGGGCAATTTGGTCATTTGACATGATTCCATTTAATCTGAACCCTTAGGGTTTAATAATCACCATTAAGGTTTGCTAATTAGGGTTTAGGGTTCCCGAATAAGAAGTTAGGGTTTTTGAAAATAGAATTAGGGTTCCTAACTAATCGTTAGGGTTTCCTAACTGCACATTAGAGTTTCTAATATAACATTATGGTTTACTAAGGTTATACCTTATCTGATCAATATTTGATCATTAATCCCATACTGCATATGCCAATACTTGTAAATACAATTATAATAATTGTATTAATCATTGAAGCCCTATCCGTAATTAGGGTTTGAGTTTTCATCAACTGTTCATCATAACTTCACTCATATTTCTTAGTCAATAAATAGTTTGACTATCTTATTACGCTCATATCACAGATGCTCAACATAATAATGATAATCAATACTAATATTAAATATAAAAAAATTATTCGTTAAAATAGAATTGTTTAAAATTTGGGGTCCTGACAGTGATCGGGTGGAGGGTATGCATGGATTACAGAAAGCTTAACAAGGCAACCCGGAAGGATCACTTTCCTTTACCCTTCATCGATTAGATGTTGGACCGTTTGGTAGGACATGGATACTATTTCTTATTGAACGGGTATTCGGGGTATAATCAGATCGTCAGTGCTCCCGAAGATCAAGAGAAGACGACATTCACGTGCCCATATGGCACCTTTGCTTTCAAGAGGATATCATTCAAGTTGTTTAATGCACCGGTAACTTTTTAATGATGTATGATGGCGATTTTTTCAGACATGGTGGAGAGCAATGTTAAAGTTTTTATGGACGACTTTTCAGTATATGGTAATACCTTTGACAGTTGTCTTGAGAATCTAGTTATGGTATTGAAACATTGCATGAAAACCAATCTTGTACTTAACTGGGAAAAATGTCATTTCATGGTCAAAGAAGGAATCATCTTTGGGCACAAAGTCTCTGCGAAAGGATTGGAAGTTGACCGGGCAAAGTTGGAAACAATCGAGAATCTTCCGCCTCCGACCTCAATTAAAGGAATGTGCAGTTTTCTCGGGCATGCCGGAATCTACCGTCGGTTTATCAAAGATTTCTCAAAGATTGCAAAACCACTATGCAATCTATTAGAGAAAGAGGCAATTTTCAGATTTAATGATGGATGTTTGACAGCTTTTGAACAGTTGAAGAAGAAGTTAACAACTCTCGTAATCATAGCACCGGATTGGACGATGTCGTTTGAGTTGATGTGTGATGCTAGCGATTACGCGGTAGGGTTTGTTTTGGGACAACGTCTAGATAAGATCTTTCATGCTATATACTATGCAAGTAAAACCCTTAGGGATGCTCAATTGAACAACACAACTACCGAGAAGGAGTTACTTGCAATCGTGTATGCCTTTGATAAATTTTGCGCATACTTGATAGGTACAAAGGTTATTGTATACACGGACCACTCGACGATTCGGTATCTAATTTCCAAGAAAGATGCAAAGCCTAGGCTTATTCGATGGATTATCTCCTTCAAGAGTTCGATTTTGAAATCAAGGATAGGAAGGGCACATAAAATTAGGTAGTTGATCATCTTTCGAGGTTGAAAAATTTGGACAAAGACAAAGCTGATAAGGTGTTGATCAATGAGTCATTTTTGGATGAACATGTATTTGGGTAATTTTAGAATTTCCATGGTATTCGGATTTTTCTAATTACTTGGTGAACAAGATCCTTCCTCTAGACTTGGCACGTCAATAGAAAAAGAAATTCCTACATGATGTCAAGTGGTACATTTGGGATGAGCCCTATCTGTTCAGACAGTGTGCGGACAAGACGATTCATAGATTTGTGCCCCACAGTGAAGTTAAAAACATCTTGCACGCATGCCACACATCTGCATACGGGGGATACTATGGAAGTGAGCAAACAGCGGCAAAGGTTCTTCAGGCAGGATTCTACTGGCCTACTATGTTCAAAGATCCCCACCAGTTCGTAAAAAGTTGTGATAGATGTCAAAGGATGGGCAATATTTCAAAAAGGAATGAGATGCCGCTCAACACAATCTTGGAAGTCGAGATTTTTGATGTATGGGGGATGGACTTTATGAAACCTTTCTCGCCTTCGTACAACAATTTATACATACTGCTAGATGTTTATTATGTATCAAAGTGGGTTAAAGTTGTGGCACTCCCTACGAATGATGCCAAAGTGGTTTTGAAGTTCCTACAGAAAAATATCTTCACGAGATTTGGCACGCCGAGAGCAATTATAAGTGACGAGGGAAGTCACTTCTGCAATAAGTTCTTTACATCTATCTTAGAAAAGTATGGAGTTAATCCCAGGGTTGCAACGAATTATCATCCACAAACGAGTGGCCAAGCTGAGGTTTCAAATCGAGAGGTGAAACGAATTTTAGAGAAAGTGGTGAATTTGAACAGAAAAGACTTGTCTCTGAAGTTAGACGATGCTTTATGGGCTTATTGAACAACAAATAAGATTCCAATTGGGATTTCTTCGTATCAACTTGTTTACAGGAAAGCGTGTCATCAATCAGTGAAACTTCAACACAAAGCATACTGGGCCATTCAGAAGTTAAATTTTGATCAAATAGCTACAGGCGAGAAAAGACTTCTACAACTTAATGAGTTGGATGAGTTTCGTCTACAAGCCTATGAGAACTCTAAGTTGTATAAGGAAAAGGTCAAGAAGTGGCACGACCTAAAGATTTTGAATAAGAAGTTTGAACCGGGCCAATCTGTGTTATTTTATAACTCTCGACTGAGATTATTTCCCGGGAAACTCAAATCTTGATGGTCGGTGTGACAAGCTGAATTTTTATAAGTTATTAAATTAAGAATTTAATAATTAAAATTCTTATTATGATATGTATATATTTTGAATTATGTATTTTGGTGTGAAGAAATTAAATTTTTATGAGATTTAATAGTTGATTAAACTATTAAAGGAATTAAAAAAAATTAGTCATGATAAGGAATTTGGTGGCAAGGGAAATTAACCCTATAAATATTGGGTAATTTAAATAAAGTTGAAACTATATTATGGAATAATATTGTTTGAATATTAAAACCTTACTTGGTAGTGGTGTTGTAGTAAAGTGGATAAAAGAGTTAATTCACTTAATTAAAATAATGAGTTAATATACGAGTTTTGCTAATTAAATTTGGTACTCTTAATATATATTACATGCCATGGTAATATATGAAAATGTTTAGAGGTTAATATCTTGATGGTGAGAGAAGAAAAATAAATATACCTATAAATAATTATTGGTTAGAGGTTAATAAATTGAATTAATATTTAGGTAGTGATTAGATGTATGGATTAAATAAATTGTATTGAGACAATTTATGTGAGGAAATGAATTAAATAATTATATATTATAATTGTATGATTCATTTGAGTTAATTAAAATAATTAATGGAATAAATATTAATTATTTTAATGAAAAGGTTTATTTTAAGTTAAGGTGTTATGAATATAATTTCAGTAATGTATGGAATAATAGTTATACATATTATAATTGTATAATTATTCAATGTAGCTAGCTAAATAATTTAGTAATAAAGTGTAGTGTGACATAGGTATCATATATTAAAAGGAATATTAAAATAAATAAGAAGAGAGTCTAATGGATTTAGCCGAACAAAGCTTAGAGACTCTCCATATTTTTAACGGCTGAAGACTTTTCCTCTGTATAACCGATAACTTAACTCACGTATTCTTTATTCATACACTCATTTTGCTTAAGCTGGGGAAAGAAGAGTTTGGTGAGGAAGGGAATTCTTTGTAAGTTAGAGAAAGAAAGTTAGAGAATCAAGGAAGAAAAGAAAGATTAGTCAAGCAATTTTATCCTCTATCAAGGCTGAAGAATATTCAAGGTAAGAATCAATTCTAAAACCTCAATTAAACCTCTATTCTTGAGTTTTCTATAGAAGTTATTTGGTTGTATATTTTGATAAGTTGTTGAATAAATATGTTTATGGGTTGGTATAACCCATTTTATAACATCTAAAAATGGTTTTAGGGTGATCAAGTTCATGAAAGTATGATTAAACAAGAAGAAATTGAGTTTTATAGATATATGTACATTAAGGATTGTTTTGGAATCAAAAATTGATGATGAATTCATGATATAATCTGAAATTGACTATAGATGTTGTTAGTATGATGAAAAACGAAAACAACCCAAGTTGAATGAGTCAAAACGGATGTAAAACGAATTCGTTGTGAATGAATTCGTTTAATATGTTTAAAATATGAAAAATTAGCATGAACACTGAATTGGAACCCTTAAAATGAATTTTTAATGTTTTTGAGGTGTTATAATTATTCTGTAGAAGAGTAGTTCAGTGTTTCACGAGTTCATAGAGTCGAAAACTAACTAATTCCGACTTAAAATGAAGAAGTTATGAAGATTTGAAGTAAAAATATTGCAAAATCTAAAATCAAGGCGAAGCTGCTGCCAAAGCGCATGGTCGGACGCTGCTAGGTGGTGCAAAGATCAAGTTAGAGGAAATGGGCGCGACCGCGCCCATAGTGTGTCATATGTGACTATTTTGGCCTATTTTGGTAAAATAGCCATAACGTTTTCATACGAACTCCGATTAAGTAGCTTCAAGATGATCCAGAACGCGGACGAATAGACCTACAACTTTTATTATTTTAGTTTTTCAATTTTAGGTCGTTAGAAGGGGTCAAAATGGCCATCTTTGGGACTATTGTGTTTTCGGAGGCAATCAGAGGGCGTCAGACATACACGTATGCAAGTGTAGTACTTCTGACGATATAAGATGTTGTTCTAAGTTATAAAACATGAATGTTAGTAAATATAATGATGCTTAACATTGATAAATGATGTATTAGATAAGTTTTATAAGCATACTAAGCATACACAAGAGAAACAAATCGGGCGTGTGACAAATAAACGTCGAAACGCCGTGACAAGTGTTAATGAACGTAAAAAGTGTTTTAAGTCAAATGAAATGAATATTATAAGATATGAAATGGGGTTAATATAAAACCAATAATGATTCCTAGCAAGACTTAAACACTTGAATGAACTTCGAGTATGAAATATAGTGAGATATAAGTCAAAAGTTAACACAATCAAATTGAACAATGTGTATTGATAATAGGAAGGATTATGGGATGTAGAGTAAAGTTTACATTATAACTACTATGCGTGGCTATGTGACTAATAGTTGATGTGCATGATTATATAATTGTGTAGGGCACGTAAAGTGCAGATAGCTGTAAGCTGCTAAACTATTGTTGGTAAACAACGATCAAGGCAAGTCTTTCAGTTCCTATTTACTATGTGAACTTGATGATAAAATGTTTTAAATCTTTATTGAAAAAAGCATGATGTGTTATATATATGTTGAAAATATGAAATGTTAAAGTCAATTTATGACTACGTTAAATGAGTAATGAATGCTGATTAAGTAAGGAACTCAATCTTTATACTTGTTATATGAACTGCAGCATGTATGTTATGTTAGTCCAATGTTTATGAGATGTATGATAAGCATGTTATTGTGTGTTACGTGATGAATAAAAACTGTTAGATTTGCTGGGCTGTCGAGCTCAACCTTGCAAATAACCTTTTTTGCAAGTTAAGGATTGAAGGTAACACTATGTGGTACTTGAAAGGCATGAATCAGATGTAATACACGAAGATTATTATTTTAGCTAAAGTTGTAATTTCTTTAAACCATGATTAAGGTTCATGAGATGTACTCAATGTTTTATGTATGTATATTTTATGTTGAGTTATAAAGTTAAAGTTTGAGTCGTCTGATGTATAAAGGATATCGATTTGATATGTAAGTATATATATTAACTGTGATAAAGTGAATCATGGATTATATATGATTCAAAGACATGTAGATGATAAAGGTTTTGATTTAGGGAATTAAAGTAAGAAGACATAAAATTTTTAATTATTCTGCATTTTATTAAGTTTAACATCGAATAATGATGTAAATCAGAAATTAGACGTATTATTAACGACTGAAGTTGAGAAATGAATGGTATGAATTTTGGGGTCGTTACAGTTGGTATCAAAGCTAGAGGTTATAAACCTTAGGTTAGAGTACCCTAGGCTATAACCTTAGAGAATAAAGGAGAAGATGATAAAGAATAAACTCATATAGAGTTTGATCAATAAGAAATAAATTTAAGAAATGTATAGAGAAGGGATTAAAATATATATGAGAAGGTTCAAAGAGGAATCTTGAAGACTTATAAAAGATATGAACATGTAGTTACCTGACTCTAGTAGTACGATGTTAAGTGTTATTAAATAGACGATATCTACAAGATGAAGGTGATTAAAATAATAATAATGAACTCAAATAGAGTTTAATTGATGATATATTTAGAGAATGCTTATGAAACAAGTTAAGATAATATGTCTGGGTTCAAAGAAGAACCCGAAGAGTTAAAATTGAGTCGAATAATCATAAGACTACTTAATTAAAGAGGAAATAATGAGGATTGTGAAACCAAAACGATCATAATATAAGAAAGGAATCATAAAGAAGATGATTGTAGAATAAGATCACGACGTGATCTGATTAAGTTATAAAATGATAGATGATCTTTAATGAATGAATGGTTATAACTTGATGCTATAAGAGAATGTACTATGAAATTGTACCAAACAAACTCATGAGGAGTTATAAATGATGAGACACAGAAAATTCGTATCGAGTAAAGAGAAATATAGAGTTAGGTGGGATTTCAATTGAGGACTCATGTGATGGCTGAGTTGTACAAACCTTTGTATGGGCGAGGGTTTTGTGATTACACTCAGTTTATCACAATGATAATCAATGGAATGTCGGTGTCGCACTATCAATGTATATGTGGTGGAAAGATGATTCTTTTCTCATGTGTATATTTGATAGTTAGAGGCTTTTAAGATTATGTTAGATGATATTAAGATTAGGTACGGTTCTTAAAACTAATGCATATGGTAAGTTTGTGACTCATAATCGTATGGTATGTTTTGAACCCCTCAGCAAATGGACGACTGTGGTCTGACTAGGATAAGTTCCAAAACTCATAAGATTATGGCAAGTTCCTGGATTTCCAAAATGTGGTAAGTTTGATGAACTATATTGGGTAGAAAATAGGTATAGTATAGAGAGCATTGATGAAGTTGAAGATTGATAGAATAGTTAAGTAATGAAGTAATGGAGTAAAGATTGAAGTTGATGGATACCTAGAAATTCTAAATCTACTAGCTATGCTAGACTTTCTGTGAGACCCCGAATTTTATGAAATAAAAGTATTCAATTTTTCTATTTTGGTAAATAGTTAAATTGATAAAAGTTTATAGTTAAGGGTGACATTTAAAATTTTTTCAAAGTAAGCAAGTTGTCATAAAATAATCGGTGGTAAAATACGCGTGGTTGCATAGTAACACACGGTATTGATTATTAATGCTTACGTGAGAAGTCACTCAGTTTGATTCAATTATTGTCGATATTTTATATATTTTAAATCAATAATTGAGACGATACAGTTATTCATATTATTATTTGCATAATTAACAATGTTTAGAAGTTCTGTTAAGGAGAGGTTTGGTCACCTAATTGCCCGCCAATAAGGAGAAATCTTTATTGGAAAGCCCCCTCTTTCCTGGGAACGAACTGGTTGTTAATATTGCGAGTTATAATAATAGTGAATACATGTTATTAAAAATAGAATTTGAGTTCGGAGTTGAATTTGGAGACGCGGACGTGATATTTGAGTCCAAAACGATGAAATTAGTAAGAATAGACTATAAACACAAAATTTTCCAGGGTTGACTTTTTGGTTAAAAAGTCAATAGTTGACTTTTTCAGAAAAAGTCAAACTTCGAAATTTCAAAAAGGAAATTGTTGAGAAAAATATTTCCATTGTGTTGGGATTATTGGTGTTAGTGGAAATCGACATTTATTTCGAATGTAATTGATGTCTGGATGTTATATTGACCAACCAAGTAATTAATCGGGTAAATGAGCAATTAATTGCTATTAATTTATATGCTATTAACTATTTGTTCACATGTGTTTACTATTGATTCACATCCTGGTACTATTAGGGGAGGTGGTGCAAGATTGATAATACTTGCATGACTAAGTTAAAAATGGAGGTATAGTTGAAGGTACTATACTATAATTAATTTTTTCACATGTTTAGAACTATTCAGTCACATGATTTACTATTGAGTCACATGATTTTACTATTGATTCGCATGATTTACTATTAAGGGAGTTGGTGCAAGATTGATAATACTTGCAAGACTGAATTAAAAATGAAGAAAAAGAGGAAGGTATTATACTGTAATATTTTGAGCCCCAAAATGTTCAATTATTGAAACTATATTGTCCTATAAATAGAAGCTCATTCTTCCTTCATTTCTCACCAATTCACTAAAGCTATAGAGCAATTATTATAGAGAGAAATTATAGAGAGAAAGAAGAAGAGAAGTCTGCTACCTCACAATTCTAGTATCCAGTTTTTTCTAAGGTAAGGGGCATTATTTCTTTCATATTCATGAAGAGAGCTATTGTTATTCCATTCCTTATTATTCTGTTGGAATAACCTGTATACGCAGACTATCGTATACATGGTGAAATTCTTCTGTTATTCTATTCTTTATTATTATGTTGGAATAACTCATATGCTGCAATCGCATACATGGTGAAATTCTTTTATTATTCCATTCTTTATTATCCTGTTGGAATATCATGTTTGTGCGTTTACGCATGACTTGGTTCCATTCTTTATTATTCTGTCAGAATATCCTGTCTATGCGTTTACGCATGACCTGGTTCCATTATTTATTATTATGTTGGAATAACCTATCTGTGCGGTCTATCGCATGCATGGTGAATTCTATTAGTATTCCATTCTTTATTATTCTGTTGGGAATAACCTGTCTGTGCGGTCTATCGCATGCATGGTGAATTCTTCTGTTATTCCATTCTTTATTATTCTGTTGGGATAACCTGTCTATGTGGATTACCACATGCATGGTGAATGATCCTTTGTATTCATTCCTTATTAAATTGTGGAAATGATCTGTATACGTGGATTACCGCATGGCGGGTGAAAATCCATTTGCAGTTTTGTATATTCTATTATACTCGGGTATTCGGGGCACTTTTTGTGTCGGAGTACTATTAACGAGTTACTATATACGGGTTACTATTCACCCAAATTACTATTCACTCTAGTATTATTCACTCGGGTATTCGGGACACTTTTCGTGTCAGGGTACTATTTCTGAGTTACTATTCATGAGTTACTATTCACCCAAATTACTATTCACTCTAGTATTATTCACTCGGGTATTTGGGGTACTTTTCATCGGGTTACTATTCACGAGAAGTACTATTCACAAGGTACTATTCACAGGGTACAATTCACCCAAAAAATATATTTCTTTTCTGTCCAAATTATTTTTGATACAGAAATATTATTCTTGAATTTTACTCTACAAAGCAAAGATCATGTTGACAATTTGATATTTTTAAACTCGGATAAATTTAAAGTCTTTAATATTTATCCTTGATTTCGTTTGATTAATGCTTATATCATTGTCATCATCCTCATGCTTATATTGTGATAAAAGTCATCTTTGGCTTACGTGTATAGATGGACTGTTGATTATTGGTTTTATGGTTGTATATCTTTGGCTTACGTGAAAAGATGGACTATTGATTATTGATTTTATAATTATATATCTTTGTCTTACGTGCAAAGACTAACTGTTGATTGAAAGCTTTGGCCCGTAGTGCAAAAATGGGCATATATATGACATGTTCATGCCCACTGGTGATAATAACGACTATCCTTGGCCCGTAGTGCATGGATAATTCGATGATGTTATTGGCAGGATCATGACCATTAGTTAACAGTTGAATGTCTTTGGCCGTGGTGCACTAACAGACAACTGATTGGTATGATCATGACCATTGGTTTTATAGTTGAATATCTTTGGCCCGTAGTGCAAAGGTAGACAACTGATTGGTATGATCATTGTTATTACATTTGAATATCTTTAGCCTTTAGGGTAAGGATATTGAGTAAATGTTCTATTAAGCCTTTGTGGCAAGGAGAAACTGTTGATTTACATGATTATAAATATGAATTGTGGATTTAACTATAATATTTGGTAGTTCAGGTGAAGACAGGTGATGAGAGTTCTTTTGTCTTGGGTATAATTTATGGGTATGATTATGACCAGGGATTAATTGGTATAGTCATGACCATTGATGATTACATGAATATCCTTGGCCCGTAGTGCAGGGATGATTCGATAATCTGGCTTATTTATTAAGCTGAGTCTCAGCGATAGAAATTGATGAAAACATTTTAAATTATAGAAGATAGTAGATTTTATGCTCTACTTGACTCTTCTAATGGATTGCTTATTTCCGCTACAGTTGTTGATCAAAAAGTTGTTGTCTATTGTATTCTATCAGTTGTTATACTGTTGAAGGCTAAGGATAATTTATTCTGCATTATCTTAGTCATAATATTTCTTACTGGGCTAGTTGAGCTCACCCTTTTCTTTCAATGTTCTCTTAGGGAAATGAGATCGTAGCCGGGATGAGTTAGGAAATGGAGTGATGGTCCAAGATAAATGGCTTTAGTAGTCCTCACTATTCTACGAAATAATGTGATAATAATTGTAATGAGGACACCATTGAGTGTGGATATTGTCTAGATGACAATATTCTTGTTTAAACTCTTAGCTATGTTTTGTCGTATTTTACACGACAGTTGTATAATTATGTTTTTATTTGTATTTTATACCATGTATTTGGCGACTCAAGATGGGTGATGTATACCTATTTTGGGGGCGTCACACTTTTGAGATTTATTGACTTCGTGTCGATGGTTGTACTTTTGATTTTTGAAAAATATTGGATCACACTAGTGAACCAAAGAATTTTTAAAACAGTGCTATTATTCGCGTATCTATGCTGTTTGTTTTGGCTAGATAACAAAAAAAATGAATTTTAAATTTTCAAAATATATTTTAATTATATGTATCGAGTGATATGATAAACGATGGAGTCATCAATGCAATGGAACCTGGTGTTGGATGTGATCATATGATCGTCAGCCCACTATGGTGAGATGTAGTATGACAACGTCATAATAATGATGCCATAAAAGGATTTTTGAGATTTCTTTAAGATATGAGAATATATATATGTATATGTATATTTCGATTGATGTCTGAATTATTGTAGAAATCTATGCTATTTGATTCCGCTAGAAGAATATTGAAAGATGTTCATAAAATTCAAGCGTTCTTTGTCAAACTATACCAAACCAAATTATTTTGGTGCGGATTCAGCTGTTAAGAAGCTGAGGTGAACAACCCTATAAAAGGGGACATGTTATCGGAGACAATGGTTCCGAAAGTAATGCATATAGTCGTTACGATGTTAAGATGTGATACGTTGTGCACGATATAGGGGTACGATAGACTGATCACCTAGAGTACTTGTAGAGAGTGTTTTCAGTCTGTGTGATTGCTAAACATTCTGTTAAAGATGGCTTATAGTGGTGATGTACTATTAAACCTGGAGAAGAGTTCAAGGTCCATATAGTCTTATGACTGTTAAAGGTTCAAGTCGAGATACTTGATAACCTAGGGACATAGTTCAAGGTCTTGTGACCCCTCAGAATGATTTGAGAATCTTTTAAATTCTTGAGTTATTCATACTGCTTCCCAATTATTGAACAATTATGGAAGATTCTTATTATTCTGAAAGGTGAAAGTGGAAAGGATGAGAAAATTGAGAACACTATAACAATTCCAAGAAAGAAATGAAATTCTGAAAAGAGAAAGGATGAAGTTATCTGAAGAAAATGTGAAATTCATAGAAGAGAAAGATGTGAAGAATGCAATGATTTTTTTTAGAAAGATCCTTAGAAGAGGAAGTGGTCATAGAACTCACTAAATGAATAAAAGGTTAACATAAAGTCTATCATGATAGATTGAATGAATGAAGATTAATAAATAAAATTTCGAGGATGAAATTCTTAGAAGAAAGGGTGAATGTAATATCCCGAGTGTTTATGAGTTGAGTATATGATAATGATTGTTAGAAAAGGTAATGAGCGGATTAAAGAACATATAACACTCAAACTATAATTGAGTCTAAGTAAAGGTTATGAAATAAAACTTACAAGAATTTATTGTGAAGAATGTGTCGACGCCAGGATTTTTATTTGTCCCTTTTCATTACTTGTTCTTTGGTGTTCTCATGTTATGTGAGATTTGTTTGAAAAAACAAGTGAAAAAGGTCCGACATGTATCATGTCGACGATTTGACCTTAAGAGTCGCCAGTTGGTGTTTTTAACTGGTTGCACAAACGAATAATCAAAAAGGTTTGCACATTGACCCCAGTTGATGTGATATCGCTAAACGGTCTGTGAAACCGATATTCATTTGGGTTCGGGGCTTGATTATGTGGAGGGAAGGTGTTAGGCACCCCCTGACATCCGTGTTACCACGGTGACCGCCACTTTTTAAGAAACTGTTATATGAATGTGTGTGTGTGTGTGGATCAATGTGCAATTATTTAAAAGTAGTACGAGGCCTCGTTCGCACCTATATACAACGGGTTTGAATTTGTATGAAAAATTTAGTTTTAAACATGATATAGTAGTGAAGTTTTGTAAAAGTGGTTTTTCAAATCCTGTGCTCAATAGTAATTGAGACCTTTTCATACTTCCATTTTATTATTAAATATTCGGCTTGTTTGCTTTTATTTTCGAGATGCGAGGCATGTTTGAGAAAATAATATATAGATGTGCCAAACTCCTTATAGGCATGACATGTGATGCCCCCAAAACAGGTATACATCACCCATCTTGAGTCGCTAGATACATGGTACATAAATTCAAATAAAACTTAATTATACAACAGTCGTGTAAAATACGACAAAACATAGCTGAGAGTTTAAACAAGAATATTGTCATCAAGACAATATCCACACTCAATGGTGTCCTCATTACAATTATTATCACATTATTCCGTAGAATAGTGAGGACTACTAAAGCCATTTGTCCTGGACCATCACTCCATTCCCCGACTCGTCCCAGCTATATTCTCATTTCCTGAAGAGAACAATGAAAGAAAGGGTGAGCTCAACTAGCCCAGTAAGAAATATTATGACTAAGATAATGTAGAATAAATTATCCTTACCCTTCAATAGTATAACAACTGATAGAATACAATAGACAACAAGTTTTAGATCAACAATCGCAATAATAAACAATCCATTAGAAGGAGTCAAGTATAGAATAAAATCTACTATCTTCTATGATTTAAAAGTTTTTCATCAACTTAATCGTTGAGACTCAGCTTAATAAATAAAATCGAATCATCCCTGCACCACGGCCAAGGATATTCATGTAATCATCAATGGTCATGATTATACTTAGAATAATCCTCGTCATAATCATACCAACAACCCATCCCATCAATGAACTACAGGTGCCAAAGGACTTTTACCACATCATTTGTTACATTACGGTCATGATTATACCGAATAATCCATGGTCATAATCATACCAAGTCCATCTATGCACGTAAGCCAAAGATGACTTTCATCACAATATAAGCATGAGGATGATGACAATGATATAAGCAATAATCAAACGAAATCAAATCCAACGAAATCAAGGATAAATATTAAAGACTTTAAATTTATCCAGAGTTTAAAAATATCCAAATTGTCAACATGATACTGCTTTGTAAAGTAAAATTCAAGAATAATATTCATGTTCCAAAAATAATTTGGAAAAAAAAGAAATATTTTTTTCGGGTAAATAGTACCCCGTGAATAGTACTTTGGGAATAGTACCCCGTGAATAGTACCCCAACATAAAAAGTACCCCAAATACCCGAGTGAATGATACTAGAGTGAATAGTAATTGGGTGAATAGTAACCCATGAATAGTAACTCGTGAATAGTATTCTGGCACAAAAAAGCCCCGAATATCCGAGTGAATAATACTAGAGTGAATAGTAATCAGGTGAATAGTAACTTGTAATAGAAAAATACCAAAGAAAATGATATTTCATGACGAGTACAAAAGAAATGATATCCCAGATGAGTATAATAGAATATACGAAACTGCAAATGGATTTTCACCCGTCATGCGGTAATCCACGTAGACAGATCATTTCCACAATTTAATAAAGAATGAATACAAAGGATCATTCACCATGCATGCGGTAATCCACATAGACAGGTTATTCCAACTATTTTAGCCCCACCCTGGTGAACCTCCCACAAAAAGTTGGCTTCTACTTTCGTCATGTAAGTCGCAAAAGAAGTCTTTTGCGCCTCACCTACGTTTGTAATAACAAACGCCTTCTTTATTTCCTTTACCCATGTCTGGGCTGCTAATGGGTCCATCATTCCTTTGAACTCCGGCGGACCTACGCTTTTAAATTCTTTAAAGGTAGTCATTCTGGCTAACCTAGGTTCCACAGGTACTCTACCCCCGGTCTAGTTAAATGCAGCTGTTAATAAATTAACGAACTCTTGCATAGGGTTAATTTAACCCCCCCTTGATTATCATTACTTGATTCCGCTTCCAAATTACGTTGTCTTCTCCTTGACGGCATTTTCTGATTAAATAAATAGAATTTCATTATTATCTATTTACTTACTTCGTTATTATTCGACTCATAACAACTCATACCATAACAAAGCATATTAAATGAAAAATTCATTATATTTATATGCTTCTTCATAGTCTTAAACTATTTACACTTTACTTCCATAGCCAATGGCTAGTACATTTCTATCCCGCAATTGAACTTCTCAAAAGTTGGGATTTACAAAAAAAAACTACCCTGTTATACAAAAGAGGGTTTTATATCACTACACACATATTTATAACTCTAGCTTTCTAATAATGCATAACAGCGTCCTCGTGTTTCTCATTCGCAATCATTTCTATAGTATCCCGACTAATAGTATGTCGAGTCTTCCCCGACTATATGGAATAACAAGCAACTTTAAGCTTGAAATCCTTATGAGCACTCTTATGGATGTAAGACATCCGTGCTATCTTCTGGTCTCTCTTAATCAGCTTCTTACGAAGCTTATCGACCTCTTCCTTATAGACCCTAGTCTACTCTGTCATAAGTAACTGCCTATAGTGCTCTGACTCAAAATCTGCTTCTACAAACACCTTAGCTTCATGGAGATAATTAATCTCTTCACTCTGATTCTGCACAACTGTACTCAGTTGCACATTCCTGTCAAGCACTGCCAGATACAATGCTCTCATTGCATCTGGAGGTATTGACTCTAGCATAGCATATTAATCGATGTTACCTCCATTTCCTCCTCCTCATAGACCATCATATTAAGATATGACGCTATATCCATATCTCCCTCAGAGTAGTCCTCCTCAGAAAAGTACTCCACTGTCTCCGATTCCTCTAGAATCACTAATGGTACATCCACCACCGGCATAGGTATAGGCTCTACTCTGTTCACAACTTCTTTGCTTATCGCGTGTATATCTCTATACATCAAACTATCGATCGACATCCTACAATAACACATAACATGTTGATTAGTACATAACACACCAAAGTATAAGCACAAATCACATTTGATTTATTTAGGGTTACTTTCCATCTTTTAAATCTTTCTGTACTGAGTTTCCTCAATACCTTATTAACTCATTCGACTGAAGTAAAGCTTGAGTTTACTTCCTTCGGACTTTTCTTCCTTAACGAGGTTATTAGCCTAAGGTTCTCTCCCCCTTAAGTTTTATAACCTAATGCTTTGATACCAACATGTGACGCCCCCAAATTCGGGTATCTTCCAACCCGACAGATCATGCTACACGGTACACGTAACTGTACATTCATTCTATTGAAATGACATCAAAATGTGCGTATTAACGACATTCTTATTAAATTAATAATATTACATCCCATACCCAGGTTCTAAAACCATTACATTCTTTGTTCATCATTCTATAATATATACAACTTACTAGTTTATTACAAGGCAAACTAATCATTCATCTTCGTCTTGCCTTTATCCTTGTCGGATCCCTCGGTTCATTCGGTCCTAGCTGCATTCAATGGTTCAAACAAGAGTGAGCATAACAAGCTCAGCAAGTACAACAATTTCTTTTAAACAACATGCTTGAAACATAGGAATCGTATATCTTCAATAACAGGATAATAGTTATAAAGTGCTATCAATAATTCAAAATAATATTTCTTTTCCTTCAAAACATTTTATAATAACAATATTCAGTAAAACATAAATTTTGGCTTAAGACCATGAGTATTTCATAATTTCTTTGAAAAGGACAACCCGATACTAAGTCCGTAAGTCCGATATATCTTACGAGCACTTCTGGGTGATCAGCCCATAGTACTTTATGTTGATCAACACTATATCCTGTTAAACGTATGTGCGTTTAAGTTTTGGCAACCTCGCGTGCCCATCGAATAATCGATGAAAATTACTTTTATTTATTCATACTCAGGCTTACCTTGAATCCGTACCAAACAATTGGCATAGGATAGCGTTAACAATTCTATATTGAAAGACTTGTAAATAAATCAATCAATTCTTCAAGGTTAGTCTAGACGAGATAAAACTAGCATCGACACTTTAGTAAAACACTTCATGCTTCTCATAACATGAATCACAGAAAACTTGGCTAACACGAAGGTTAGACAAGCGTTTTAAGAAAAACTTGCCTTCAGCGTCTGCTACAATAAAAATAACTTTTCCTTTCAGTCTTTACGGTCTCTACAATACATAACCACATAACATACCACATTAGGTCATGAATGAACATACATGGTTCCTAATGAATCTTACCCTTCATCTCAATCTAATCATATATTAGATTTGTTACTATTGGTTCCGGCTTGCCATTATATTTTACATTATTCTTACCAACTTCTTTCTCTTCTATGTCTTATGTAGATTTACTTCATTAATAGAACTCGTTTCGAGTTAATCATCCTTCCTCACGGCTTACTAATATCTTTACATTATTAATCAAAAACTCGATCGTTATTTGTTAAGTACTCTTTATTGCATATCGTTTATGTTTACAACCTTTAGTTGTAACTCTTAACGTTATAGGCCTTATCATTATTGAATACGGTTCACGTTCATTATACTTTCCGTTCGTCGTTTAACTACTCATTAAACAACATTAAATTCCTAAAGTCGTCACTATAACAGTGATTTAGGGAAGGTCTTATCATGTTAATTAAGTAATTACATAACCCATACTGGTATTGCAAACCATTAGATTCAGAATCAACTTGGTCAACAAATTTCTACAGCCGGCTTAGCACATTACGTTGTTCTCATTACATTTATCTTTAATTAATTATTAACCTTTAATCATCATACATTAAGTGTCTAACAATGCCTTAACAATGTTATATTAACACCTTAGTTCATTACTAAAGAGTTATCTTTCATTCTATACTTGTAAACATTCTTGTCTGTCGAAACCCTAGATCGGTGCGCCATTGCTGTATACACAATTAGATTTTAATCTCGCATCACACCGGTGGCGTGAGTTAGCATAATGTGCCTTGACATCATTATGTTATGACCTATGCATTTCCACCATTTATATTGGGTTGGCTCATGGCGCCAACTCTGTGCCTTAGAAAAAGTTTGCAGATTTTAAATTTTGTGAACTTCCCGGACGCATAACTTCTTCGTTATAAGTCCGAATTGGCTTGTTCAAAAGCCTATGGTTCACAAATTACATACTCTATGTATTCATGCAAGAATTTTATCTATTTGACTTCGTTTGCTAAAATTTCACCTATTAGTTCATTTTAACAAAAACGATAAACGTTCGTGAACGTTCAACGCTCGTTTCTTCGTTCTAGTCGGAATCAAGTAATTTTTGAGTCCGAAACTCTATAATTCCACATATGACTTGTCTCCATTGAAAACCAATGTTTCCAAGCTTAAACACAAAATACGACTTCCATTCCGAGAATTTCACGAATTCGACGCTTAACGTCCAATCGTGTGAATTCCGGCATAACTTCTTTACTAATGATTTGATCATTGTTCTAAATGGATTCTAACCATCATATAAACATTTCAAACTACTTATTACATTAACTTATTTTCAAATTAGGTTTTGACTAATTCTTCATAAGTTCATGGCTTATAAAATTATAACTTTCATGATTTCATTTACTTATGACTTATTATTGATTTTAGTCCTTTACTCAATGTTCTCATATCATATCCAACATACTAACATCTTAACATACATACCTCATTAACTTATTGACATGATAAGTTATTACTTGTTATTCATTAGTCTATAACTTGTAAAAGTATGAACTACTTATGAATTCACTTTGCATGACTTATCATAGCTTAAATCTTTTAACCATCATCCTTGCTTCTTATTATCATAAAATCTTATTAAAGTAAACATATGAGAAGTTCATCTAAGTTCCGCATGAGTTCACAACTTAATTAAGTTTGAATTACTTATTAATGACTTATACAGCTTATTAACACTTAAGCTCTTTGATTACTCATTCCTTAGCATACATGTTCTACCACTACCCATCTCCCTACCAATGGAAGAGAAAGAGATTCATGGTTTAAGTTATTACCCTTGAATATCACTTGACTAAGCTTTAATTTTCTTCTTGCTTCTTGAAAATCTCATAATGGAAGTTTGACTTATAAGTGATTATTCTCTCTAACCAATAAGTTGCTTAACTTTAGAGGAGTTGGGAGAAATTTTAATCAAGCAATCAAATGAATTGAGAGCTCTCTATTTATAGGCAATCCAAAGTGAGGGTATTATGGACATTAGGACATCCCACCTCCTTAACTAACCTCCTCAACTTCACCTTCTTACTATTCATAACCTTGGCTCTAAGTTAACTTGTTAGCCACTTCCCTTTCTTGCTCATCACAACAATTGATCACCACACAAAGTTCTTTCCCATCAAGTCTACCCACATTAACATGGTTTGCTCCATGGATCCTCCTAACCCAATGGATTCTTACTTTGGGCTTAAGGTTTAATTAATCCTAACTTATACATTGGGCTTGCATTAACAATTCTTTGGGCTTTATCATTATCTTGCATTGGGCTTACACATCTCTACACTTGGGCCTTATCAATATCTCATTGGACATTAATGTTATCCTAATTGGACATCATAATTTCCTACACAATTCAACAAATTTAATACCTTTGGCTTAAAGTCTTATAACGTATAATCTACGTATAATTCTCGTATTCCAAATCGTATACTTATTTAATATACAACATTCCATCATTCATATATACTTGTATAATACCTCGTATTATACTTATATTCATTACCTCATACAATACTTACATATTATACAATCATAGCTTTAATTCATTATACACATTTAAATTCCTTCTCGGAACTAACTTTCCCTAACCGTTAGGTTTTAAGTCCGCAGGCGAAAAACTGCGTTTTCTATAACTGAAATATTATTGGATATTCCATCTCACCTCGATATTCTATCATTACGTATTTCTCGGAAAGTTTTTATTTTTGTCTTGGAAATTCAAACAATTTAATTCTATCACGTAGCCAAAATACTACGACGTTCCGATATGTCTAGGTCATAGAACGACCCTCAAATAGTTTACTCCCATAAAGAATGGATTAAATTCATTTAATCCACATAACAAAAATAAAAATTTAATTCTCAAAAATCCAAAATTTCTGGGCGTCACACTCTTCCTCCCATATAGGGATTCTGTCCCCAGAATCTTGCTAATAATACATACATCGTTGAGGAAAAAAATATTTCCTTTATTTTAATCTCACGTTCCCACAATGCTTCTTCGACATTGTGGTTCTTTCATTTCACTTTCACCGAAGGTATTATCTTATTCTTCATGACTTGTCACTTCTTATTAATAATTTGAGTTGGAAGTTAAATACTTATTAACATATTACGCAATCTTCCTCTGATTAATTCTTCTTTTAACTTAAAAATTATTTGAAACTCAAATTCCTCCTTCAAAACAAGATTATACTTGATCTTCTCTTTATCCTGCATCCACTTTTTCATTCTCTTGCATTCCTCATTACCTAGTTATACATAATTAACGCGTTCCATTATCGTGGATTGAGTCTACGTTGTGGATAACATTTCTACCACTTCATTTCGTAATTTAACTTCTAACTTCGTTTTTGTCATTTCCGTTGTTAACATCAATAGTTTTTCCCTACCCTTCCTACTTAACGCGTCGTTTACTACTTTTACCTTCCAGGTATGATATAATATATCACAGTCGTAACTTCTTATCCATTCTAATCACCTTCTCTACTTCATATTCAACTTCTTCTATGCGGAGATATATTTCAGACTCTTAGAGTCCGTGTATATCTCACACTTCTCCTCGTATAAATACTATCTTTAGATTTTTAATTTTAAAACTACTACTGCCAATTATAGATCTTAAGTAGGATAGACCTTCTCATAATCCATTAATCATGATGCATACCTAATGACTTTTCCATGCTACATAAGCACACTTCTGATCTACAACTTTGTCTATCTTGAAACATCGAGATATATTACAAATTCCCCATATCATCTGATAGAGACAATACAGGTACCTTACTTAACTTCCCTTTTTAGTTCCT
Source organism: Panax ginseng (assembly GCA_020205605.1). Lineage (NCBI taxonomy): Eukaryota > Viridiplantae > Streptophyta > Magnoliopsida > Apiales > Araliaceae > Panax > Panax ginseng. The sequence continues at coordinate 72,214,007 of CM035128.1, read as the reverse complement.
GAAAACTATTTTTCTCACTTCCCATTTCGACAATACCAACCGGTAAAACTAATGGTACTTTTAATCATAGCACCTCATAAGGGTACCTATCAATTTACCCCCGACTTGCTCAATGCCTCTTACAAAAAATCTAGCTTTCGTACATTAGTCCACCCAATTGACATAACTAGAAACTTGTCATAACTATAACGAGTTCTGAATGTCATCCTAGGTACCTCCTCCTTCTTCCTTACTTTCAACCGACTATACCCCGTACGCAAATCTATCTTAGAAAAATTCTTTGCCCTCTTCAACTGATCAAATAAATCACCGATCCTGGGCCATGGGTATTCATTCTTAACCGCTAACTTACTCCTATTACGATAGTCGATACGCAACCGTAACGACTCATCCTCTTCCTTAACATCCTCCTAACTTGCTTTATTGTTAGACAACAAGAGCGTCGTGGTATTTTATTACCATAAAATACTACCTTGGATTACTTAGAAAACCGAAGATCCATTCTTTTATTCTAACAATTTATTAAAGTTCTATGGTTAATCAACCCATTCATATCGAGAATTTCTTCAAATTCTCTCAACATTATTGGTGCTTATCTATCAACACTTGCTTACAATTATTATCCATGAAACCATTTCCACGAATATAATCAACAAAAGTTATTCCCTCCTCCTTTACCATAATGTTTAAAGGTACTTATAATCCCTTTTAGACAGACTCCTAGATGAGTCTTTCCACATGTCTTACCCACTTCGATCTTACACTAAGGATCCCCTTGTCCCACTCCAGTATTCCCGGAGTTAAAAATTCTTTCTTTTTGACATACTGCCACTGGCTCTATCCTCCCTTTCCCTTGCTCTTATTCTCCCTCTCTTTGTGATATTGAGTCAACGCCTCACTACTACCCTCTGCTATAATCACCTTTTCCAGAATGGTCCCATAGGAAACAATCTGAAACACAGAAATCCTACTATAGAGCCAGGGTTTTAGGCCCTGCTCAAACCTACGAGCCTTCCTCTCCTCAGTGTCCACTTGGTATGGAACAAACCTTGCCAATTCATTGAATCTGGCCGCGTACTGGGGAACCGTCATGTCGCCTAGTTTAAGTTCTAAGAACTAAATCTCCATCCTCCCTTACATGCTTGTAGGGAAATAATTCTCGAAGAAAACCTTCTCGAACTGTTCCCACATTACCCCATCTATTCTAGCCCCACCCTGGTGAACCTCCCATAAAAAGTTGGCTTCCACTTTCGTCATGTAAGTCGCAAAAGAAGTCTTTTGCGCCTCACCTACGTTTGTAATAACAAATGCCTTCTTTATTTCCTTTACCCATGTCTAGGCTGCTAATGGGTCCGTCGTTCCTTTGAACTCTGGCGGACCTACACTTTTAAATTCTTTAAAGGTAGTCATTTTGGCTAACCTAGGTTCTGCAGGTACTCTACCCCCGGTCTAGTTAAATGCAGCTGTTAATAAATTAACGAACTCTTGCACAGGGTTAATTTAACCCCCCCCCCTTGATTATCATTACTTGATTCCGCTTCCAAATTACATTATCTTCTCCTTGACGACATTTTCTGATTAAATAAATAGAATTTCATTATTATCTATTTACTTACTTCGTTATTATTCGTCTCATAACAACTCATACTATAACAAAGCATATTAAATGAAAACTTCATTATATTCATATGCTTCTTCATAGTCTTAAACTATTTAAACTTTACTTCCATAGACAACGGCTAGTACATTTCTATCCCGCAATTGAACTTCTCAAAAGTTGGGATTTACAAAAAAAAACTACCCTGTTATACAAAAGAGGGTTTTATATCACTACACACATATTTATAACTCTAGCTTTCTAATAATGCATAACAGCGTCCTCGTGTTTCTCATTCGCAATCATTTCTATAGTATCCCGACTAATAGTATGTCGAGTCTTCCCGACTCCATGGAATAACAAGCAACTTTAAGCTTGAAATCCTTATGAGCACTCTTATGGATGTAAGACATCCGTGCTATCTTCTGGTCTCTCTTAATCAGCTTCTTACGAAGCTTATCGACCTCTTCCTTATAGACCCTAGTCTACTCTGTCATAAGTAATCGCCTGTCTATGCTCGACTCAAAATCGCTTCTACAAACACCTTAGCTTCATGGAGATAATTAATCTCTTCACTCGATTACTCGCATAACTGCATTTTCGGGTTGCACATTTCTCGTCAAGCACCGCCGGATACAATGCTCTCATTGCATCCGGAGGTATTGACTCTAGCATAACATATTAATCGATGTTACCTCCATTTCCTCCTCCTCATAGACATAACTTCTTTACATTCATTCTATTGAAATGACATCAAAATGTGTGTATGTTGATCACACGACATTCTTATTACATTAATAATATTACATCCATCTTTTTCCCGGTTCTAAAACCATTACATTCTTTGTTCATCATTACATAATATATTTTATAACTTACTAGTTTATTACAAAATTCGGTAAACTAATCGTTCACTCTTAAATCTTGCCTTTATCCTTGTCGGATCCCTCGGTTCATTTACATCCTAGCTTCTAAAACATTCATATGGTTCAAGCAAGAGTGAGCATAACAAGCTCGGCAAGTACAACAATTTTCTTTTAAACAACATGCTTAAAACATAGGAATCGTATATCTTCAATAAGCTTGGATAATAGTTATCTTCAATAAGTATAAAGTGCTATCATAATTCAAAATAGCATTTCTTTTCCTTCAAAACATTTTACAATAACAATATTCGGTAAAACATCAATTACGGCTCAAGACCATGAGCATTTCATAATTTCTTTGAAAAGGACAACTGACACTAAGTCCGTAAGTCCGAAGGCATATCTTCTGACACTTACGGGTGATCATTATATAGTACTCTATGTTGATCAACACTACATCCATTTAAACGTATATATGCGTTTAAGTTTTGGCAACCTCGCGTGCCCATCGAATAATCGATGAAAAATACATTTGTTTATTCATACTCAGGCTTACCTTGAATCCGTACCAAACAATTGGCGTAGGATAGCGTTAACAATTCTATATTGAAAGACTTGTAAATAAATCAATCAACTCTTCAAGATTAGTCTAGCCGAGATAAAACTGGCATCGACCCTTTAGTAAAACACTTCATGCATCTCATAACATGAATCACAGAAAACTTGGCTAACACGAAGGTTAGACAAGCGTTTAAAAAAACTTGCCTTGACGTATACTGCTTTCTGATAAAAATAACGTTTCCTTTCAGTCTTTACGGTCTCTACAATACATAACCACATAACATACCACATTAGGTCATGAATGAACATACATGGTTCCTAATGAATCTTACCCTTCTTCTCAATCTAATCATATATTAGATTTGTTACTATTGGTTCCGGCTTGCCATTATATTTTACATTATTCTTACCAACTTCTTTCTCTTCTATGTCTTACGTGGATTTACTTCATTAATAGAACTCGTTTGAGTTAATCATCCTTCCTCACGGCTTACTAACATCCTTACATTATTAATCGAAACTTCGATCGTCATTTGTTAAGTACACTTTATTGCATACCGTTTACGTTCACGTATTACTTAACAACTTTTAGTTGTAACTCTTAATGTTATAGGCCTTATCATTATTGAATACGGTTCACGTTCTTTATACTTTCGTTAAATCGTTTAACTACTCATTAAACAACATTAAATTCCTAAAGTCATCACTATAACGATGATTTAGGAAAGGTCTTATCATTATTCATTAAGTAATTACATAACCCATACTTGTATTGCAAACCATTGGATTCATAATCAACTTGGTCAACAAATTTCTATAATTGACTTAACACATTACGTTGTTCTCATTACGTTCATCTTCAATTGATTATTAACCTTTAATCATCATACATTAAGTGTCTAACAATGCCTTAACAATGTTATATTAACACCTTAGTTCATTACTAATGAGAGTTATCTTTCATTCTATACTTGTAAACATTCTTGTCTGTCAAAACTACTTGGATTGGCGGCAGCGGCTTACTTACACTAGACTTTAATCATCTCACTGCGTGAGTCCTTGAGTGAGAGTTAGTATGTTTGACATTTATTCTGGTATTGTGGCTTCACCACCATTTGGCCTTGGGTTGGCTCATGGCGGCTGACTCTCTGCCTTAGAAAATTTTTTGCATTTTTAAATTTTGTGAACTTCCGGACGCATAACTTCTTAAGTTATAAGTCCGAATTGGCTCGTTCAAAAGCCTACGGTTCACAAATTACATACTCTATGCGTTCATGCAAAATTTTATCTATTTGACTTCGTTTGCTAAAATTTCACCTATTAGTTCATTTTAACAAAAGCGATAAACGTTAAGTGAGCGTTCAACTTTCGTTTCTTCGTTCTAAGTCGGAATCCGGTCATTTTTGAGTCCATGACTCTATAATGCCAAATATGACTTGTCTCCATTGAAAACCAATGTTTCCAAGCTCAAACACAAAATCGACTTCCATTCAGAGAATTTCACGAATTCGACGCTTAACGTCGATCGTGTGAATTAAAACATAACTTCTTTACTAATGATTTGATCATTGTTCTAAATGGATTCTAACCATCATATAAACATTTCAAACTACTTATTACATTAACTTATTTTCAAATTAGGTTTTGACTTATTCTTCATAAGTTCATGGCTTATCGAACTTATAACTTTCATGATTTCATTTACTTATGACTTATTATTGATTTAAGTCCTTTACTCAATGTTCTCATATCATATCCAACATACTAACATCTTGACATACATACTTCATTAACTTATTGACATGATAAGTTATTACTTGTTATTCATTAGTCTATAACTTGTAAAAGTATGAACTACTTATGAATTCACTTTGCATGACTTATCATAGCTTAAATCTTTTAACCATCATCCTTCTTCTTATTATCATACAATCTTATTAAAGTAAACATATGAGAAGTTCATCTAAGTTCCTCATGAGTTCACAACTTAATTAAGTTTGAATTACTTATTCATGACTTATACGACTTATTAAGACTTAAGCTCTTTGATTACTCATTCCTATCATTCCTTAGCATACATGTTCTACCTACTACCCATCTCCCTACCAATGGAAGAAAAAGAGATTCATGGTTTAAGTTCTTACCCTTGAATATCACTTGACTAAGCTTTAATCTCCTTCTTGCTTCTTGAAAATCTCATATGGAAGTTTGACTTATAAGTGCTTATTCTCTCTAACCAATAAGTTGCTTAACTTGAGAGGAGTTGGGAGAAATTTTAATCAAGCAATCAAATGAATTGAGAGCTCTCTATTTATAGGCAATCCAAAGTGAGGGTATTATGGACATTAGGACATCCCACCTCCTTAACTAACCTCCTCAACTTCACCTCCTTACTATTCATAACCTTGGCTCTAAGTTAACTTGCTAGCCACTTCCCTTTCTTGCTCATCACAACACTTGATCACCACACAAAGTTCTTGCCCTTTTGTCAAGTCTACCCACATTAACATGGTTTGCTCCATGGATCCTCCTAACTCCATGGATTCTTACTTTGGGCTTAAGGTTTAATTAATCTTAACTTATACATTTTGGGCTTGCATTAACAATTCTTTGGGCTTTATCATTAATCTTGCATTGGGCTTACATTATTCTTATTGGACTTATCCATTGGGCTTTATCATTATTCTCATTGGACTTTATTGTTATCCTAATTGGACATTACAATTTCTACACACAATTCAACAAATTCAATACCTTTGGCTTAAAGTCTTATAACGTATAATCTACGTATAATTCTCGTATTCCAACTCGTATACTTATTTAATATCGACATTCCATCATTCATATATACTTGTATAATACCTCGTATTATACTTGTATTCATTACCTCGTACAATACTTACATATTATACAATCATTAGCTTTAATTCATTATCATTTTACATTCCTTCTAAACTCACTTTCCCTAATCGTTAGGTTTTAAGTCCATGAGTGAAAAAGCTGCGTTTGCCATAAGCGAAATATTATTGGATATTCTATCTCACCTCGATATTCTATCATTCGTATTTCTCGGAAGTTCAAAAATAATTCCCGGCGAAATCGTGAATAATAGTTTTTCAAAAAATTTCTCGAAAAAGCTTTTTTTTTTGTCTTGGAAATTCAAACACTTTAATTCTATCACGTAGCCAAAATACTACGACATTCCGATATATCTACAGGTCATAGAAACGACCTTCAATTAGCTTACTCCCATAAATAATTAATTAAATTCATTTAATCCACATAATAAAAATAAAAATTTAATTCTCAAAAATCCAAAATTTACTGAGGCGTTACACTCTTCCCCCTTATAAGGATTACATCCCCGAGAATCTACGCTAATAATACATACACCATTGAGGAAAAAAAATTTCCTTTATTTTAATCTCAAGTTCCCACAATGCTTCTTCTGACATTGTGGTTCTTTCATTTCACCTTCAAGAAGGTATTATCTTATTCTTCATGACTTGTCACTTCTATCAATAATTTGAGTTGGAAGTTAAATACTTATTGACACATTACGTTATTACTTCCTTTCATTAATCCTTCTTTTAACTTAGAAATTATTTGAAACTCAAATTCCTCCTTCAAAACAAGATTATACTTGATCTTCTCTTCATCATGCATCCTCTTCTTTCATTCTCGCGTGCATTCCTCATTACCTAGTTGTAGTTAATTAACTTTCGTTCCATTATAAATGGATTGAGTCTACGTTGTGAATAACATTTCTACCACTTCATTCCACAATTTAACCTCTAACTTCGTTTTTTGCCATTTTTCGTTTATTAACTCATTTTGAGTTGTTAACATCGATAGCTTTTCCCTACCCTTCCTACTTAGCAGCGTCGTTTACTACTTTTACCTTCCGGTGTGATATAACATATCACAATCGTCAATCTCTTATCCATTCTAATCACCTTCTCTACTTCATATTCAACTCCTTTTGTGTGAGATATATTTTGAGACTCTTAGAGTCCGTGTATATCTCACACTTCTCCCAAATATAAATACTATCTTCAAATTTTTTTTATTTTAAAAACTACTATTTGCCAATTATAGATCATAAGTAGGATAGACCTTCTCATAATCCATTAAGCTTGGCGTGATGCATACCTAATGACTTTGCCATGCTACATAAGCACACAATCTAAATCATCTATCTGCGAAACATCGAGATACACTACAAAATTCCCCATATCATCGATAGAGACAATACAGTACCTCACTTAACTTCCCTTTTAGTTCACGAAAACTATTTTTTCTCTCACTTCCCATTTAAATAATACCAACTTTGTGGCCTTTAATGGTACTTTTAATCATAGCACCTCATAAGGTACCTATCAATTTACCCCAGACTTGCTCAGCGCCTCTTACAAAAAATCTAACTTCCGTACATTAGTCCACCCAATTGACATAACGAAAACTTGTCATAACTATAACGAGTTACGAATGTCATCTTAGGTACCTCCTCCTTCTTCCTTACTTTCAACCAACTATACCCGTATTCAAATCTATCTTAGAAAAATTCTTTTGCCCTCTTTCAATTGATCAAATAGATCATCGATCTTGGGCCATGGGTATTCATTCTTAACTCATTCTAACTTACTCCTATTACGATAGTCGATACATGACCATAACGACTCATCCTCTTCCTTAACATCCTCTAACTTGCTTCATCGTTAGACAACAAGAGGCGTCGCGGTATATTTTATTACCATAAAATACTACCTTGGGTTACTTAAAAATCGAAGATCCATACTTTTATTCTAACAATTTATTAAAGTTCTATAGTTAATCAACTCATTCATCTGAGAATTACTTCAAATTCTCTCAACTTTATCGGTACTTATCTCTCGATACTTGCTTACATTCCTTATTCATGAAACCATTTCCACGAATATAATTAACAAAAGTTATTTCCCCATTCTCTACCATAATGTTTAAAGATACTTATAATCCCTTTCAGACAGACTCTAGATGAGTCTTTCCACATATCTTACACTTTTCAATCTTACACTTAGGATCCCTTGTCCCACTCCAGTATTCCGGAGTTAAAATTCTTTCTTTTTGGCATATTGCCACTTTGGCATTCTCTACCTTGGTTCCTCCTCTCCCTTGCTCTTATTCTTTCTCTCTTTTGTGATATTGAGTCAACGCCTCACTACCACCCTCGACTATAATCACCTTTTTCCAAAATGGTCCCATAGGGAAACACTCTGGAAACAAAATCCTACTATAGAGCCGGGGTTTGAGGCCTGCTCAAACCTCTGAGCCTTCCTCTCCTCGGTGTCCACTTGGTGTGGAGCAAACCTTGCCAATTCATTGAATCAGGCGCGTGTTGAGGAAATCATGTCCCTAGTTTAAGTTCTAAGAACTAATCTCCATCCTCCCTTACATGCTTGTGGGAAATAATTCTCGAAGAAAACCTTCTTGAATTGTTCCCCGTTACCCCCATCTGTTCTAGCCCCACCACAGTGAGCCTCCCACCAAAAGTTGGCTTCCCTTTTCATCATGTAAGTCGCAAAAAGAATCTTTTAGCCTCACCTCGTTTTGTAATAACAAACTCCTTCTCTATTTCCTTTACCCATGTAGGGCTTCTAATGGGTCCGTTGTTCCTTTGAACTCCAGTGGGACCTACACTTTTAAATTCTTTAAAGGTAGTCATTACGGCTAACCTAGGTTCATGGTACTCTACCCCGGTTTAGTTAAATCACCAGTTAATAAATTAACGAACTCTTGCATAGGGTTGTTTTACCCCCCCCTTGATTTTCATTACTTGATTCCTCTTCTTGATTCGTTGTCTTCTCCTTGGCGGCATTTTACGATTAAATAAATAGAATTTCATTATTATCTATTTACTTACTTACGTTATTATTAATCTCATAACAACTCATACCATAACAAAGCATATTAAATGAAAACTTCATTATATTCATATGCTTCTTCATAGTTTGAAACTATTTACACTTTGCTTCCATAGCCAAAGCTATTACATTTCTATCCATGATTGAACTTCTCAAAAGTTGGGATTTACAAAAAACTACCCTTTTATACAAAAGGGGGTTTACGTCACTACACACATATTTATAACTCTAGCTTTCTAATAATGCATAACAACGTCCTCGTGTTTCTCATTCATAATCTTATTTCTGATATCCCGACTAATAGTATGTCGAGTTTGTCCTGACTCCATGGGATAACAAGCAACTTTAAACTTGAAATCTCTATGAGCACTCTCATGGATGTAAGACATCCGTGCTATCTTCCGGTCTCTCTTAATTAGCTTCTTCTGAAGCTTATCGGCCTCTTTCTTATAGTCCCTAGCACTTTTTTCTTCATAAGCACATATATGTCTATCGTGTTCTAACTCAAAATCTACTTCTGCGAACACCTTAGCTTCATGGAGATAATTAATCTCTTCACTCTGATTCTGCACAACTGTACTCAGTTGCACATTCCTGTCAAGCACTGCCAGATACAATGCTCTCATTGCATCTGGAGGTATTGACTCTAGTGTAGAGTACCATATTATTAGCGATGTTACCTCATTTCCTCCTCCTCATAGACCATCATATTAAGATATGATGTTATATCCATATCTCCCTCGGAGTAGTCCTCCTCGAGAAAAGTACTCCACTTGTCTCAGACTCCTCTAGAATCACTAATGGTACCTCCACCCTTTGGCATAGAGTACATGCTCTACTCTCTGTTCACAACTTCTTCGCTCACTCACCGTGTATATATCTCTATACATCAAGCTATCGATCGACATCCTACAATAACACATAACATGTTGATTAGTACATAACACACCATAGTATAAGCACAAATCACATTTAATTTATTTAGGGTTACTTTCCATCTTTTAAATCTTTTGATCTTGAGTTTCCTCAATACCTTATTAACTCATTCGAGTGAAGTAAAGCTTGAGTTTACTTCCTTGGACTTTTCTTTCCTTAACGAGGTTATTAGCCTAAGGTTCTTCCCCCTTAAGTTTTATAACCTAATGCTTTGATACCAACACATGGCGCCCCCAAATCCGGGTATCTTCCAACTTGACGAGATGGTGCTTTACTGGTACTCATAACTGTACATTCATTCTATTGAAACGACATCAAAATGTGTGTATCAACGACATTCTTATTACATTAATAATATTACATCCCTTTCCCAGGTTCTAAAACCATTACATTCTTTGTTCATCATTCTATAATATATACAACTTACTAGTTTATTACAAGGTAAACTAATCGTTCAGCTTCGTCTTGCCTCTATCCTTGTCAGATCCCTCGGTTCGTTCGGTCTAACCTTGCATTCATATGGTTCAAGCAAGAGTGAGCATAACAAGCTCAGCAAGTACAACAATTTCTTTTAAAAACATGCTTGAAACATAGGAATCATATATCTTCAATAAACTGAATAATAGTTATGAAGTACTATCAATAATTCAAAATAGCATTTCTTTTCCTTCAAAACATTTTACAATAACAATATTATTAAAACATCAATTAAAGCTCAAGACCATGAGCATTTCATAATTTCTTTGAAAAGACAACTTGACACTAAGTCCGTAAGTCCGGCGTAGCTTACGAGCACTTACGGGTGATCGACCCATAGTACTCTATGTTGATCGACACTACATCCATTAAACGTATATACGTTTAAGTTTTGGCAACCTCGCGTGCCCATCGAATAATCGATGAAAAATATTTGTTTATTCATACTCGAGCTTACCTTGAATCCGTACCAAACAATTGGCGTAGGATAAGCGTTAACAATTCTATATTGAAAGACTTGTAAATAAATCAATCAACTCTTCAAGATTAGTCTAGCAGAGATAAAAGCGGCATCGACCCTTTAGTAAAACACTTCATGCATCTCATAACATGAATCACGAAAAAAACTTGGCTAACACGAAAGGTTAGACAAGCGTTTAAAAAAAACTTGCCTTGACGTCTGCTTTCTACGATATAAATAACTTTTCCTTTTCGGTCTTTACGGTCTCTACAACACATAACCACATAACATACCACATTAGGTCATGAATGAACATACATGGTTCCTAATGAATCTTACCCTTCTTCTCAATCTAATCATATATTAGATTTGTTACTATTAGTTCGACTTGCCATTATATTTTACATTATTCTTACCAACTTCTTTCTCTTCTATATCTTATGTGGATTTACTTCATTAATAGAACTCGTTTGAGTTAATCATCCTTCCTCACGACTTACTAACATCCTTACGTTATTAATCGAAACTTCGATCGTCATTTGTTAAGTACACTTTATTGCATCTGGTTTTACGTTCACGTATTACTAACAACTTTTAGTTGTAACTCTTAATGTTATAGGCCTTATCATTATTGAATACGGTTCACGTTCTTTTACTTTACGTTAAATCGTTTAACTACTCATTAAACAACATTAAATTCCTAAAGTCATCACTATAATAGTGATTTAGGAAAGGTCTTATCATTATTCATTAAGTAATTACATAACCCATACTTGGTATTGCAAACCATTGGATTCATAATCAACTTGGTCAACAAATTTCTATAATAAACTTAGCACATTTACGTTGTTCTCATTACGTTCATCTTCAATTGATTATTAACCTTTAATCATCATACATTAAGTGTCTAACAATGCCTTAACAATGTTATATTAACACCTTAGTTCATTACTAATGAGTTATCTTTCATTCTATACTTGTAAACATTCTTGTCTGTCAAAACTACTTGGAATTTGGCGCGCGGCGCCACACTTACTCTTCATCTTCATCTCGCCGGACTTGAGTGAGTAGAGATTATCCTTCTATGCTTGACATTTATTACGGCATTGCGGCACCACCATTTAAGCCTTGGGTTGGCGGCATGGCCTTGACTAACTCATGCCTAGAAAAAATTTTTGATTTTAAATTTTGTGAACTTCCGGACGCATAACTTCTTACGTTATAAGTCCGAATTGGCTCGTTCAAAAGCCTACGGTTCACAAATTACATACTCTATGCGTTCATGCAAAATTTTATCTATTTGACTTCGTTTGCTAAAATTTCACCTATTAGTTCATTTTAACAAAAAGCGATAAGCGTTAAGTGAGCGTTCAACGCTTCGTTTCTTCGTTCTAAGTCGAAATCCGGTCATTTTTGAGTCCATGACTCTATAATGCCAAATATGACTTGTCTCCATTGAAAACCAATGTTTCAAGCTCAAACACAAAATCGACTTCCATTCAGGAATTTCACAATTGACGACGCTTAACGTCGAATCGTGTGAATTAAAACATAACTTCTTTACTAAAGATTTGATCATTGTTCTAAATGGATTCTAACCATCATATAAACATTTCAAACTACTTATTACATTAACTTATTTTCAAATTAGGTTTTGACTTATTCTTCATAAGTTCATGGCTTATCGACTTATAACTTTCATGATTTCATTTACTTATGACTTATTATTGATTTAAGTCCTTTACTCGATGTTCTCATATCATATCCAACATACTAACATCTTGACATACATACTTCATTAACTTATTGACATGATAAGTTATTACTTGTTATTCATTAGTCTATAACTTGTAAAAGTATGAACTACTTATGAATTCACTTTGCATGACTTATCATAGCTTAAATCTTTTAACCATCATCCTTGCTTCTTATTATCATACAATCTTATTAAAGTAAACATATGAAAGTTCATCTAAGTTCCTCATGAGTTCACAACTTAATTAAGTTTGAATTACTTATTCATGACTTATCGACTTATTAAGACTTAAGCTCTTTGATTACTCATTCCTATCATTCCTTAGCATACATGTTCTACCACTACCCATCTCCCTACCAATGGAAGAAAAAGAGATTCATGGTTTAAGTTCTTACCCTTGAATATCACTTGACTAAGCTTTAATCTCCTTCTTGCTTCTTGAAAATCTCTTAATGGAAGTTTGACTTATAAGTGCTTATTCTCTCTAACCAATAAGTTGCTTAACTTGAGAGGAGTTGGGAGAAATTTTAATCAAGCAATCAAATGAATTGAGAGCTCTCTATTTATAGGCAATCCAAAGTGAGGTATTATGGACATTAGGACATCCCACCTCCTTAACTAACCTCCTCAACTTCACCTCCTTTACTATTCATAACCTTGGCTCTAAGTTAACTTGCTAGCCACTTCCTTTCTTGCTCATCACAACACTTGATCACCACCACACAAAAAGTTCTTGCCCATCAAGTCTACCCATTAACATGGTTTGCTCCATGGATCCTCCTAACCCATGGATTCTTACTTTGGGCTTAAGGTTTAATTAATCTAACTTATACATTGGGCTTGCATTAACAATTCTTTGGGCTTTATCATTATCTTGCATTGGGCTTACACATTAATTCTTATTGGGCTTATCAATATCTACATTTTGGGCTTTATTGTTATCTCATTTGGACTTTATTGTTATCCTAATTGGACATTACAATACACAATTCAACAAATTCAATACCTTTGGCTTAAAGTCTTATAACATATAATCTACGTATAATTCTCGTATTCCAACTTCATTATACTTATTTAATATCGACATTCCATCATTCATATATACTAACTCATATAATACCTCGTATTATACTTGTATTCATTACCTCGTACAATACTTACGTATTATACAATCATAACTTTAATTCATTATACATTTAAATTCCTTCTTCTCGGAACTAACTTTCCCTAATCGTTAGGTTTTTAAGTCCAGAAGCGAAAAAGCTGCGTTTGCCATAATGAAATATTATTGGATATTCCATCTCACCTCGATATTCTATCATTCGTATTTCTCGGAAGTTCAAAATAAATTCCGAGCGAAATCGTGAATAGTGTTTTCAAAAAATTTCTCGGAAAGCTTTTATTTTAAATTGGAAATTCAAACACTTTAATTCTATCACGTAGCCAAAAATACTACAACATTCGACATTCCACGATATATCTACAGTAGGTCATCATAGAAACGACCTCGAATAGCTTACTCCCATAAATAATTAATTAAATTCATTTAATCCACATAATAAAAAAAAAAAATTTAATTCTCAAAATCCAAATGACAACAGTTCATATATATATATAAAAGCAAGTAAACGCTCCAGACATAAGTCTAGGCTCAATCGAGGCATAACTCGATAATGTTAGTCCATATATAAAATATATACATATATAAGTATATATATACAGACAGAAATGAAATCCACGGACCGAAGTCCGGGCATACACATGCAACACGACTCTCAATGTGAAGAATAATGTGTGCAAAGATGAAGAGAATGGCTTTATAGAGTGTGAGAAGGCTTACAGTGGGCTGCCAAGGCAGGCTTCTATGACTCTAGATGGATAAACACTCAGCTCCTACCGATAAAATAAAGCTATATGTGAGCTAACACGTGTTTAAAATGAGAAAGCACTCAATATGGGGTGTGTACAGAGAAAATTGGACAGGGCTTCTTCGCCTCTTTTTCTCTTACAAATGGCCACCCCAAGCTCTATATTTATAGAGTCGGTGGTCACAGTGTACTCATGTAGTGCAGATGCAGATGCACATGCGTGGCCGCCGGTACCCCCCCGCCTCATGAATCCCGTCATCTTGAAGTACGTGCACTCGTGCACTGTGATGTTCGCTTAAACTTGCAGAACTTCAATCTGAGCATCCGAACGAGGTGTAAAAGACCTTCTTTGGACCACTTTTGTTGAGAGTTATGCAAAGATATGGGATTAGAGGTTGTACGAAGTCAGGAAGAGGGGACCATGCCCATGATCTTCAAGATTCAAATTCTATCCGGTGTGCTGCCACGCATAATAGTCACTTGGGATTGGAACTCCTTGGCTCTTGTGGGACATTACTGTGTAGAAATGTATGTATGAAGTGTTGAGATGGCGCATTGGGGGTTGAGGTGGCAAGATGATAATTTTTCCCCTCACCGGGGTTATCTCCGGTTTGGGCTGATAACAGACATTGGTCAAGGTTATATCTGAGATTGGACTACTGCAAGTGTTTAAATTCTGCAGGGTCATCTGTAAGTGTGCATGTCTTCCCGGTGTTAGCTCCGGGTCTTTGGAATGAGTGCCTCGGCAGGAGGTCTGAGATTGAAGCTGATTATATGCATTTGAAATAAGAATTTTCGGGGTTATCGCCGAAACTGCAATGGAATTCCTTGGGGTTATCTCTGAGGTTGGAAATGATGCTCCCGATATGTGTTCCGGGGTTGAGACTAAACTTCCTGTAGTATCTGGAATGGATGTGAATTATCTTCCAGGGTTATCTCCGAAAGATGAATCTGCCCTCCTGTAATGTTAGTAACAGGTGTGCAAAAAATTTTGAGTGTCTACAAATGCCCCTCTTTATCATATTCATACAATGCAAGGCATGGATAGGATAAAGAATCCTAGACTCTTGAAATGAAAACAAGATAAACATGATGCTATGTGCAGCAACATGATGCAAATGTATAATGCATGATGGAATAATTGCCAGTTCCCCGTTAATCATGTTGGGATGACAATCAGTGATGCCTTGGACATGCGATCCAAGTCTTCTAAGATATGGACGTTGGGGCTATCACCAAAGTCCTGAATCCTTGATACAGACTTTACTCTGAAGATGTGCCTCTCGTGTGAAAGAGATCTGTGGGGATAAAGCTTTTTCTGTTTGAGGATGTGTATAACATATTCCATCATGGTCCTCTTCGATGAGGATGGACTTCTCTGGTTTGTGTCACCAGTATATACCACGGTCCTATCGGAGTTACTGCTAATAGTATGTATTGTCAGGGCTGCCTGACCTTCGCTGCTGTGTGCATCACCGGATAGATCCCTGCTGGGAAAACTGTCAAGGCTACTTGACGTTCATTGATGTGTGTATCAATGGTTGCATTACGTTGTGACCCTTGCTGAGGAATATGTCAGGGTTGGTTGACCTTCATTGATGTGTGTATCAATGGTTGAATTACGTTGTGACCCCCGTCGGGGATCATGTCAATGGATGACAATGCGTTGTAACCCCCGCCGGGGATACATGGATGAATGAAATTTGCGTTGTGACCTCCTCCAGGAATACTTTATCAACGATTGAAATCGGCGTTGTGACCCCCACCGGGGATACTTTATCAACGATTGAAATCGGCGTTGTCACCCCCGCCAGGGATCATGTCTTAGGGCTATGACCCTGGACTGATGGCATCGGACCTTTGTGAGGTATTGTCGAGCATGATTTGTAAAGCTGAGGTCACTAGTCTACCTTGTATTTAGGTGAATACCAATGAGTGATATGTGGAGCTAGAGTTTTGGCCCGTGAAAACCAGGATTCCAGGCTATTTTTCACTATGATGTATTAATGCACGTAGGATGTATATGATTGTGGGTAGGTGTGCTACTGAATGGCCATCTAGTCATGCCTATGTGCATGTGGATAGTTCTATTTACAAAGGGGACTATGGTAAAATTTTCCAAAATGTAGGCATTGGGTAGTCATACATTTTTAACTCTACTGTAGATGTATGTTAAAATAATGCATGCATGCATGTAGTCATAAAATGCATTTTGAAAAGCTCAAGGTTAAACATTACCACACCCTTTTCTGAGGTGATTCAGAGACTTGTTGTCCAGATATTATGGATCCGGATCAGCCGAGTAGTTCCAGCAGGACCACTTCTGGTGTACGGAGAAGGGCTTCTGAAGTGCCTCGACCCTGTTCTGTTAGACAACCTCGTCGTTTGGTGGAAGCGGTGATACGTCCTAACCAGGTTGAAGTGCCAGATATAGAGGACGAGAAGGAGGATGTACCGGTTGAGGTTCCTGCTCCTGCTGCACGTGTTCCTCGTAGGGATTTGCCAGGCTTTCAAGTGGCGAACCCAGAGCTCTTAGGTGATTTGAGTCGACACCCTTCATTTTACCTGCACGTAAATGAGGTATAAAGTTATATCTTAATCTTCCATTTTCCTATTGATGAGGATTAAAGGGTTCTGATGTTAATCTGTATTTGATGTAGGTTCCTGGCTTTACACAGCCTCGAGGGAACTAGTTCAGCATCCACTCTATGTATCAGGCTTTACACGATGACTATAGAGCGATTGTACATGGTTGGGGATTCGGGACGTTCTTTTTCATTCTTCCCCACCGATGTCTATGGGGTTACCTCAGGGCATTGTCTTAGCGCTGGTTTCACCAGACTCAGTCACTCCATTTGCTGGACTGTGAGGTGATGATGATGTCGATGGATTGGCGATTTATCATAGGTATGGGGTTTAGAGAGGAGCTGGTGACTTGTATGGCGGATATCACCCCTCTTCGCCACAAATCCTTGTTACGACTTCCGCATTTGAGTGCTCAAGGCGGTGATGCATTTGTGATGTGTCCTTTAAGCATAGATGCTATGAGCGGGCTGTTGAGTGAGCCCATACCCGATGATATGAGAGTCAGGGATCGCATTCTTCGGTGATTGTTCCTGATGATCATTAGGGGCTGCTTCACAGCAGATAACTATTCTACGGTGTCCTTCGCTTTGATCAGCGCCACTCAACACGTGGACCGTATAGGAGATTATGATTAGGGTTCCTACACCTTCTCCTATTTTCCCAGGGGAATGCAAATGCGATCGCAAGGCTTGACCGAGGCTTGGTTAGGATTCTACCCATTTCTGCTAGTGAGTGTTTCTCTTGTCTTTTCCTATGCACAGGTTAAGAGTGTTGACTAACAGCAGATGTTTGCCTTTGTGTTGGCAGTTTTAGGTCTATGAGAGGCTTCCATGTTTGCATCTAGTGAGTGTGTTAGGCTTAGATACCTATCCACAAGGATGGAGATGACATCATTCCATATTGGTGGAGGTCCTTGTTGCAGAGGGTTTCACTCATTGCCGCCTACAGCTGGAGTTGTTGACATTGGATGTCATCACGTGGATTCCCTACTTTGGGGAGCATTTGAGCATTGGATTTGAGGATGGGTACCCGACTGGTGTTGAGTACGTGATTTCCACCCGTAGGATTCCTCTCTTCATAGATGGAGGATGGGAGCTCTACTTAGGAGAGCGTGCTATCAGGAGAACTATAGGAGAGATTCGTATGCCGATCTTGCCTCCTGCCAGGCGTTAATGGCCTATTTTGCAGTCACCCATCATTGATATCCCATTGTTGGGTGTTGACGATTTTACACTGTCACACAGTTTATGGGGGATATGGTTCCAGGATCCGTGATGATGATGGATTGGCTAGCCTGTGTCCGAGATCCGACTCATTTGACACAGATTGACAGTTTGACCCGGAAGTTAGACCCCACACATTTTTTATCCCAAGCACTTGGCGTAGATCCTTCGAGGCGTATACTTTTGATCCTTCCAGCTCTGGCGATGGCCCTCAGTGACTCATATGGCTTTTGGTCAGCAGATCCTCCTTGTATAAGCCTCATCCCCCATGGATAAAGATCCAAAGTGACTCGTGAGGAGTTACATCGTGGACAGATTGATGATGTAGACATTGGCACCATTGACTTCTTCTGATGTATATTCTCGTTATCTCTTTTGATAGGCCTCTGTTAGACATTGGGTAGCTTCACCCCATTCTCGCTATATCTTTTGATAGGCCTTTGTTAGTTGTAGGGCAGTTTTGCCCCATTTCCCTGTATTTTAGCTTTATAGAGATGTATTAGATGATGATATACTTAGGAATGTATGTACAATTTTCCATTCCCTATATAATATTGCCATCTTATTGTATCATGCATGTTATTATGTTATGCATATGTATGTATGTCCAGAGATATTAAGCATTGACCCCTGGATGGTCTTATGGCATGGCTCATTCAGATGTCTTCTTCGATAGTTAGCCGTATTGATCATACCCTACCATTATTAGTGGCATTGGGTATGCGATCGTGGTATTATAGCATGTCACCATCAGACAGGGTGACTGTAGATGGTTTGTTGCAGCATACTATGACCCTGTTGATGTTTGAGGATTCATAGAGGGCATGCTGGAGCATTGGGTGTCAGAGAGGTGGGTATTCCGATTTGGGACCCAAGAGTTGACTCCTACTTTGGAGGAGTATGCACGTTTGACGATGTTGCCATTGGACAGACCTTGCGTGCATATGGTGATTGGAGACATGAGTAGGCAGTTCATGAACCTCACAGGATATATAGGCGTAGGGTGGTGCAAGATGAACTCTCATCTGGCCACGTTATATCCCAGCATTTTTTGTTTGACAGATTTGGCTCTGAGGAGAGTTATACACAACATTCAAGGGATTTCATCACACCGGAGGATCATTGGCGTTTTGCCAAAGTGGATGTACTGCTATTGTGCGTACTGTCATATGTCTACATGCCATGGTACATGAATGAGTTGGACATAGGAGTCATTATGGCAGTGAGAGCTCTCGGGGAGGGTCACACCATTATATCGATGATTATAGTAGAGACTCTGAGGTCGGCTATATACTGCTGCACTTATCCGATAGGAGTGTTTATAGGAAGCTCGGTCATGCTGTACGTGTGGTTTATGTCACACTTGAGACCGATTGGCACTTTTATACGGCATGGATATTGTTTCACCAATGATGTAGCCATGTCATACTTTTTTCAGCCTGCGAAGTGTATAGATGTTGCATCTTGGTCAGCTTTCCTGGCAGGGATTGGAGATCTGTTTGCTATATTACCGTGTACAAGGATCAGCTCACCCTACAGCTTCATCACTCATGCTCCGAGCATGGATTATCTTCCTCTAGCTGGTTTGAGAGGGATGATCACCTACCACCCACTGGCCATGATGTGTCAGTTTGACCAGTTTAAGGAGTTCCATCCTTTTTGAGGGGGCATCGAGTCAGCGCTTCACTTCTCGCCACTTATCAACAGAGGATAGATCTAGGTTGTATGCCTGTTGGGATCAGCGAGAGCTAGCTGAGTTTTCTGTCAGTCATCTGGGTTGTTTTACAGAGTATTCCGCATGGATGGAGACATAGACTACATCGGCTGTGGTAGTATCCACAGTGCAGGGGATTGATTCTGATGATGAAGAACCTATGGAGGAGGCTAATATTCCCATCAAGGAGTATTTGATTACTGGGTTACCAGCATTTGTGATGGATTCTCCCACTACAAGTGCTACTGTCATTCAGCATTCAACATAGTATCTGGAGCAGAGTCTACATCTGATGACCTTTGAGAGAGATCAGGCTAGGGCCTTGATGTTGACAGCTCTTGATGGGAGAAACGCAACTCTATTAGAGAGGATGAGGCCAGATCAAGCAGAGATGCATTGAGTGTAGAGCAGGATGCTTCCCTATCTGCCCGGGATGTAGCCGTCATACACATTACTTCAGTGAGATCCCTTACGACTGGAATCCTTGCCAATATGAGTGCATATATTGATGAGCATCATGCCACCATGCAGTTAGCCTCGGATCTGCTAGCTCGTGTAGATACCATTGGGCAGGAGCTTGAAGCGTTACCTCCTTCTTCGGAGAGGGATGCTATGTTAGATCTGATAGTCTGTATACATACAGATCCGTAGATAGCTTTGTATTTTCCCCGCATGCATTTAAGCTTATCCATTTTGTCATGTACAACATAAAACCCAAAACCCTAATAAGACTTCGTATTTGTAAAATTCAATTATATCAATAAAATTTCTCCGTTACGAATGTGTTATATGTTAAAAACCCATATACTCTGTTTAACAAATTTGACCAAATAAATTTTTTTGTCAAATTTGACCAAATAAATCGTGCGTCGTGACTTGACACCTCGTGCTTAAAATTTTTTTCTTTCAATCGGACTTTTCGGTATAATTGTTTTGACAAGTTGCTTTCGTCCTTACATTGACAAAAGCGCTTTGTCGTGCTTATTAGGATTAGCAAGAAATCTAGGTTAGTAACCTAGATTAACAAACCCTAACCTAATTAGCAAAACCCTAACCCTAATTTGTAAACTAAACCCTAATTAGCTAATTAAACCCTAATTAGTTTATCTTAACACCTAATCATGATTAGTAAACTTCAATGAGGTACTAATAAACATCACTTAACAATCCTAATCATTAAAAACAAAACCCTAATCAAGATTATTGAAGATTAGAACATAATTAAGCTACTAAACTAACCTAACTAGCTCACAAGTAGGTTAGGAGTCACCATTGCAAGTCCCTAGGCTACACATGACATGCTTGTAACTCCCAAGCATGACAATAGTCATCAGATCTGATATTTGTAGAGGCAAGTTGCTTGAAAATGTCCAAAAAGCCAAGTTGAAGAAGTCTATAAATAGGAACCTTAGGGCTGAGCAAACTCACAAAATTTCTAAGCCATTATACACTTACTTACTTACCAAATCAAGCCTGGGTGATAGCAACAACAAAATCAGAAGCTAGAATCAAAAATCAATCAAGAAAAGGTACAAACCCTAGTTCATAGCTAGCTCTTTGATCCTTTGTTAATTTTGTTGTTTAGATATTTAGAAATATGTATTATTATGTTATAAAGTATGTTAGATTGGTAGAACACGTTTTCATAACATCTAGATGCCTTAATTAAGTGTTTTTAGAAATCTGGAAATTTTGAAAACCAAGTCTGACAGCCGAATGTCAGGGCTTGTAGATTCATTTGTGTTTATGTTTAGGTCTGTTAATTGTATGTTACTTGTAGCCTGTTAGTAGGTCTTTAATCTGGAAAAGAAAACAGGTTCATTAGAACCATAGATTGCAAGTTATAAGTGGTCAAATTGGGTTGACCGTTCACGGATTGTAGTTTTTACGGGTTACCCGAAAAACTTCGAAACGATCGAGCCAGCTACTTTGACCAACCTTTTGATCGCTTTTTGTTTGTTTTTTTTGTAATGTTTTGTATTAGATTAACACCACGATATATGTACTACTACATATCTATGATCTTAAATTGCATAAACAACGATAGGATTCTTTGGAATTAATGGTCAAAATCAGATTGGCCGAAACTTGACCAAGTTTTTTGGGTTGCCCAAAAATCTGAAGAACATCTAAACAACGTTTGGTTGTACTTTGACCGAACATAATTAGAGACCTTAGATTTATGCTTTATTCATGTTAGTGTTATATATATACCACGACATATATACTACATGTTACAACAAACACAAACACATCTAATACACGAAATCAAAGATATTCAAGCCACAAAATCGCAGTTGACCCACATGACCAACATTTACAGGTTGCCCGAAACTCAAAACACTCTCGATGGTCACTTAGAGCCTCTATAACTTCTTGTTATATGCAGGTTAAAGCCTAAAATTTGACTCATGTTGTACTACTGTAAGAGTACTATGACATCAACACTTGACTAAATCCAAAATCATAACCAGTAGCTAGATAATTTATGGTCAAACTGGTCACTCGACCATAACCAAACTGTTGCCCAGAAACTGAAGAACACCTACAACGACACTTTACATCCTTTGAAGGGCTTTAGCGACAAACAGAAATTGATTTTTCTAAAAATAAATTATAAAAATTAGAAATAATTAATAAATAAATATAAATAAATACAAAAATAGTTTTAAAAATTATATTAAATAATTATAATTAAATTTTAATATTTTTATATAAATTCAATAAATATTTTATTTTATTTGGATATTATTAATAATTAACTTAATAATAAAGTAATTAGAATAATTATTTATAAATACTAAATAATTATTGAAAAATAATATTAATGATATAAAAATCATAATAAATGATTATAAATTATTTAAAAATAATAAACAATGTTTTTGTAAAATTTTAAGTAAATATTAATTACCTAAAAATAGAAATAAATGATTTAAAAATCATTTAAAGGATAAATAAATGTTTTAAAAATATTTTAAAACTTCTAAAAATTATTATAAAGGATAAATAAATTATCTAAAAATATAATAAATTTTATAATTAAAATTTAGTCTATTAATCAACTTATTTAATATTTTGTAAAGACTTTGTACATCGAAACCTTATCGAATCTAACCCAATCTTATATAAATGTTATATTTGAGTATTGTTATCAATACTAACGTGTTAGATTTATATATATGAACATCGTAGGTATTTATTAAACGAATTGAGTAGCATAACTTGGTGATCTCTACTACTCAGAAGCAAGTTTCCTATCTGAAGTTATTACTTTCCTTCTTAAACTTACTTATGCAAATTTCTTAAACCTATTTACTCGTTGAACAAGATTTTATATCTTGATATGTTTGTTGATATAATATACTATACCTACATTTGAATTACCTCTAATTGTAAGGTTATTTCTATAGCTTTAGCATAACTAAGAAATGAATTGTTTATTCATATTGATTGTTAAGCTTAAATTGTTATGTCGAACCAAATTGTTTGGTAAGACATCTTACTCTGAAGTTGGGTATCCCGTATGGGATCTTTCGGTCGATAATATATTGACACTAAGTTGGGTGCATTTGAGCACTGGTAGGATGAGATGCATACTCCTAGTATGTTGAATAGGTTGATCCTCTATCTCATATATGAACAAAATTTCTAAGTCTATGTGACTGACAGAAATATAAATCCATAGTGAAATGGTAACAACTATCAGTCGAAATTTGAATTATTGTATTTCTTCAAATCATATATTGTTATAAATACAAAACTTACTGAGTATGTCATAGCTCACCCTTGCAAATTATTCCCTTTGCAGTTTTAGATGGTAACCCTGGAACATCTAGAGTAGATAAAGGGAAGCGTCCTTGTTTAGATTAGATTATATTCTTGTCTATTTGAATACTTTGTAATAAGAAACTCGTTATGAGAATCATGTAATAATCTTAATATTAATATATATATATATATATATATATATATATATATATATTATCTTTATTTATATTTATTGAATAGTGTTTTCTTACATATATAGATGTAAAGTTAGAATTCTTGAATCTAGTTGAGATCCTTGGAAACTATTTATCTGAGTGAGGGTATTAATAGCATGGATTTGTTCATGTTGTTATTGATACTCTACGGATTTGGATAGATAGTTACTATCGATCTGATAGTATAAATTAAACTTGGCATAGATTATATACATCTGGGTGAGGGTATTGGTAATATGGATTTGTTCATGTTATTATTCTTGGTACTCTGAATTTTGGATAGATAGACTCTAGTCACGAGATCACATTCATATATCCAAGTGAGGGTATCCAAACACGATAATAGTTCTCTTGAGAATTGACATACTGTTATGGGATCTTGTGAATTTTGGATCTATGGGGAATTATATCGATAGTCCCTCTATTTAATGTAATCTTGTAATCGGATACCATGGGTGTATAGATTTAAATGCATTATATATTAATTAAATTGTAAACACCATATCGGATACCATGGGAGTATAGATATGGGGGCGTTATATTTTGGTATCAAAGTATAAGCATGATTTGTGAAGAACCCCGAGCCTTTTCTTTGGTGACGTCCTATAAGCTTAATGCAAAGCCGAGGACTTTAGTAGGGGGCCGAAGGCGAAGTCGGTGGCAAATTGATAGGTATATATGAGGTGCTATGGTTGAAAGTACCATGAGTGTTACAATTTTGGTATCAAAGCTTCAAGGTTATAGATATAAGGAAGAGAAATCTTAGTATATAGTCTTTGAGTCAAGTAAAAATTTTAAAGTACACATAAAATATAACATTAAAAATATTATGTTGTGTAAATTTCTATACCAATATTAAGTGAGTTTTCTTTTATAGATGGCCAACTCAATCTTTGAAGAAATGGTAATAGCCAAATAATCCACCACAAATTGAGTCATTTATATAGCTAGTGATGCAGAGAGATGAAGAATTGCTTCATGATCAACAAGCTGTTAGATGTTGAGGAAGAGGAAGATCCGATGGCGGGACAATTAATGAGAATTGATGAACATGATGAAGCAATGGCATCACCGATGAAGACAATAGAATATGAGAATAATAAAATGAAGTTTAGAATTTGATATAGGCGAGGAATGCTACAGCATGAGAGGGGACATAGTCAACGACTAAAAGTACAACTTCACCATGCACAAAGGGGCACACAGGAAATTCAGTCAAGACTTCTTAAAACATCTCTGGGTGTTCGAGATACTTTTAATGATTTGCGTATTGTGTAGTTTCGATATCCGGTAGAGAGAAAAAAAATTGCTTATCTCATAGATCGATCTGTGGTTTGTCACATGATTCCTTTGATGATATCAATGAATTCTAGAGAGTAGTATAGGTGATTAAATGCTTTATATAAGTATAAATAAAGAAGCATTCAAAGTTTGTATTGTAATTAGTGTTTTGTAAGATAGTAGTATGTTTAACTACTAAGTTGTTGTGAATGACCGTTGTGATATATAAAATAGACAATATGTTTATCATATTCAAATTCTTGTGTGAATTTTGTTATTGTTTTATATAAATCATGCCACCAACGAAGAAGACCCCAAGAGAAATGAATAATGAAGACAATTCTACCCAACAGGTTAGTAGACCTTATGTTAGGAGCTATGAATAGACCAATAAACCAAAACACATCTTTTAAAGATTTTAAATTAGTTGGACCACACGAATTTAAAGGTACATCGAGAACTTTGTCGAGGCACAAATTTGGATTTCGGAAATAGAAAATTTTTCTAGTAACCAATGTCAATAATAATCAAAAGACAACTTTTGCAACCTTTTTCCTAAAAGGTGAGGCTAATTATTGGTGGGAATCAACCAAAGGTCGGGTAAAGCGAAATTATTCCTTGGGATAGATTCAAAGAGTTGTTCTTTGAAAACTATTTTTCCCAATCCACGAAAAATCGCATGGAAATAAAATTTCTAGATTTAAAACAAGGAGACTGATGTAACCCGAGTATCTGACCAAGTTTAATGAATTATCCGGTTTGCTCCTCATCAAGTAACCAATTGAACTTAGAAAGACTCGTAGGTTTTAGGAGGGTTTAAAACCTCGATTCAAGTAGGTTGTCGATTACTTCAAATTAAAGACTTTCTCTGAAATACTTGGAGAAAGCTACTATAGCCAAAGTGAGAATGAAAGTCTTGCTAAATTTCACCGGACAAGAAAAAATCGAGAATGAAAAAGGAAATTTAGGGACGAGAACCCGATTCGGTGGGTTTAATAACAAGCGAAAATGGGATAATACTTTTCTAACAACTTGGGGAAAAAGATAGGTAATACTAATAATAATTTTAGTAATAACATCATTAAACCTTGTCCTACTTGTGGAAAGAAACATAAAGGACAATGCCTTCATAACAAATGTTATAATTGTGGATAGTCGGGACATTTTTTCTCCATTGTCCTCTTCCAAATAAAAATAAATGTTTTAATTGTGGTTCATTGGACCATTTTTCAAAAAATTGTCCCAAACCTAAGAACCAAGGAGGAAAGGGAATAGAGTACCAGAGAATAATCAATCAACGATGGCTGCGATTTGGGTTTAGAGAATCGACCTACTGCGAGAACATTTAATATGTCGGTGAGGATGTTGTTGCTTCACGGGGCGTGGTGATGGGTATCATCTCTATCAACACTTTAAATGCATATGTGTTATTCGATTCTGGTGCTACATGTTCTTTTGTGTCTAAATTTTTTTCTACAAACTTGGATATACCTTGTAAAAATTTAGACAAACCATTTTGTGTAGAAATTGCTAATAATGGAAGGATTCCGGTTAAAACCATATACATCAACTGTAGTGTGGTAATAAAAGGACATAATTTTAAACTAGATTTGATACCAATTTAGTTGGGAAAATTTGATGTAATTTTAGGAATGGATTGGTTAGTTAATCATAATGCGATGATTGATTGTCATCAAAAATGTATAAACCTTTTGACTGCTTTGAAGTCAAAGGTAGTGTTCAACGGTAGTTGTTCACCTAAGCAATCTCGATGTTTGACTATTGTTCAAGTAGAAAGATTACTTAGAAAGGGTTGTTTAGGGTATTTGGCCTATATAGTTGATATTTTACAGGAAGGAGTAAAACTAGATCAAATACCAATAGTTAAGGATTTTCCTGATGTATTTTCGGATGACTTACCAGGTTTACCTCCAGATAGGGAAATTGAGTTCGTCATTGATCTTGCACCAGGAACGACACCAGTTTCTAAGGCACCGTATAGAATGGCACCTATAGAACTAAAAGAGTTACTTATACAATTACAGGAACTCTTAGATAAAAAGTACATACAACCTAGTGTTTCACCTTGGGGAGCACCAGTATTGTTTGTAAAGAAGAAGGATGGAACTATGAGACTATGTATAGACTATAGAGAGCTAAATAAATTAACTATTAAAAATAAATATCCTTTACCAAGGATTGATGATTTGTTTGACCAATTAAAGGGGGCCGAACATTTTTCAAAAATTGACCTTAGAACAGGTTATCATCAATTAAAGGTAAGAAAGGAGGATGTGCCAAAAATAGCGTTTAGGACACACTATGGACATTATGAGTTTCTTGTAATGTCTTTTGGATTGACTAATGCACCGACAACATTTATGGATTTAATGAATCGAGTGTTTAAACCATGCTTGGACAAATTTGTTGTAGTGTTTATCGACGATATTCTGGTATACTCGAAAACATGGGAAGAGCATATTGAACACTTGAGAGTCGTTTTGGAGATTTTACGAAAGGAACAACTTTATGCAAAGTTTTCCAAGTGTGAATTCTGGTTGAAGAGAGTTCAATTTTTAGGTCATGTAATTGACAAGAATGGAATATCTGTAGATCCAACTAAGATCGAAATGGTTGTGAATTGGGAACAACCAACAACTCCAACAGAAGTACGAAGTTTTCTCGGTTTAGCGGGTTATTATCGACGGTTTATAAAAGATTTTTCAAAAATAGCAACCCCATTAACAAATTTAACTCGAAAGATGGTGAAATACGTCTGGACAGATAAATGTGAGGAGAGCTTCCAAGAGTTGAAGAAGCGGTTGAGCATGGCTCCGATGTTATCCTTACCGGATGATCTGAGAGGCCTTGTAGTATTTAGTGATGCATCACACAGAGGTTTAGGGTGTGTGTTGATGCAACATGGGAAAAGTGATTACTTATGCATCACGACAACTCAAAGATTATGAGAAGAGGTATCCTACTCATGACCTAGAGTTAGCCACGCGATAGTTTTGCTCTAAAAATTTGGAGACATTACTTATGCGGGGAGAAGTGTGAGATATATACAGATCATAAAAGTTTGAAATATATTTTTTACACAAAAGGAACTAAATTTAAGACAGAGGAGATGGTTAGAAGCGATAAAGGATTTTGACTTGTGAAATCTTATATCATCCCTAAAAGCCAATGTAAATGGTGATGCGTTAAGTAGAAAGAATCGGGAAAAGTTGAATGTATTAACCACCAATGATAGGTTAATAAAAGATTTTGAAAATTTAGAAATTGAGGTGGAATGTCCAACTACCTCTACCCAAAAATTATACATTTTAGAAGGAGTTTCATCTCTACTTAACAAAGTCGAAGAGATACGGGAAAAGGATGAAGAATGTCGAAAGTATAAGTCTAATTCAACTCATGACAAGTATAACAAATTTAGAATAGATAAGGATGGAATAATAAGATATGAAGATAGAATCTGGGTTAGTTAAAACAAGCTTTAAAAGATGAAATTTTAAACAAAGCTCATAATTCTAAATTTGCCATACATCTGGCGATCAAAAATGTATAAATTTAAGCCATACACTTTTGGTGGTGAATATGAAAAGAAAAATAGTTGAATGGGTAAGCAAATGTCTCACGTGTCAAAGGGTTAAAATTGAGCATCAAAAGCCAAGTGGTTTACTTCAACCCTTACCGATTCACGTGTGGAAGTGGGAACATATAACCATGGACTTTGTTGTTGGCCTTCGGTACACAAAAGGGCCATAATGCCATTTGGGTAATAGTTGATCGTTTAACCAAATCAGCTCACTTTTTACCTATTAAAATTACTCAAAACTTAGATCACCTTGCCAAACTATACATCAATGAAATTATCTCTAGGCATGGAGTGCCTGTTTCCATAGTATCAGATCGAGATCCACGTTTTACTTCAAATTTTTGGAAAAGCCTTCAGAAACATTTAGGAACACAATTAAGATTGAGTACAACTTATCATCCTCAGACAGATGGACAGAGTGAGAGAACCATACAAACATTAGAGGATATGTTAAGAACATGTATCATAGACTTCAAAGGAAGTTGGGAAGATCAGTTACCTTTAGTCGAATTTGCCTATAACAATAGTTATCATGCTAGCATAGGTATGCCACCTTATGAAGCCTTATATGGGAGAAAGTGTAGAACACCTTTATGTTGGAATGAAGTCGGGAAAAAGACAAATGTTAGGACCTGAAATAATTCAACAAACAACTAAAACCATCAAAATTATTAAATCAACGATTACAAGCATCTCAAGATCGACAAAGAAAATATCGTTGATCCACATCGTCAACAACGAAACTTTAACGTAGGAAGCGTATTCTTCTTGAAGGTATCTCCTTGGAAGGGCAAGATACATTTTGGCAAGAAAGGAAAATTAAGTCCAAGATTCATTGGACCTTTTGAAATTTTGAGAAAGATTGGTGAAGTTTCTTATGAAATAGCACTACCTCCACGAGTTGAATCATATCCATAATGTGTTTCATGTGTCCAGTATTATGACGACCATACAAACCTGATTATAAACACGTTATAAATTATGAACCAATCCAAATAGAAGAAGATCTTTCTTATGTAGAAGAACTTGTGCAGATCGTCGACCGTAAAGAGCATGTCCTGAGAAATAAAGTGATAGCATCGGTCAAAGTAATCTGGAGAAATCAGAACGTTGAAGAGGCTACATGGGAGCTTGAAGATAAAATGCGAGAGAATTATCCTCAATTATTTACTTAACCTATATTTGTAATTTAGAGGACAAAATTCTTATTAGTGGGGGTGAATGTAAAACCCAAAAACCTAATAAGACTTCGTATTTATAAAATTCAGATTATATCAATAAAATTTCTCCGATTACGAATGTGTTATGTGTTACTATATACTTTATTTAACAAATTTGACCAAATAAATTTTTTTCCAAAAAATGTCGTGCTTGACACCTCGTCTTTAAATTTTTCTTCCGTAATCGGACTTTTCGGTATAATTATTTTGACAAGTTGCTTTGTCGTTACTTACACTTGACAAAATGCTTTGTCGTGCTTGTTAGGATTAGCAAGAAATCTAGGTTAGTAACCTAGATTAACAAACCCTAACCCTAATTAGCAAAACCCTAACCTAATTTGTAAACTAAACCTAATTAGCTAATTAAACCCTAATTAGATTATCTTACACACTAATCATGGTTAGTAAACTTCAATTAGGTACTAATAAACATCACTTAACAATCCTAATCATTAAAAACAAAACCCTAATCAAGATTATTGAAGATTAGAACATAATTAAGCTACTAAACTAACCTAACTACCTCACAAAGTAGGTTAGGAGTCACCATTGCAAGTCCATAGGCTACACGTGACATGTTTATAACTCCCAAGCATGACAATAGTCATCAGATCTGATATTTGTAGAGGCAAGTTGCTTGAAAATGTCCAAAAAGCCAAGTTGAAGAAGTCTATAAATAGGAACCTTAACATTTTAGAAGGAGTTTCATCTTAGCTTAACAAAGTCAAAAGGATACAGGAAAAGGATGAAGAATGTCAGAGTATAAGTCTAATTCAACTCATGACAAGTACAACAATTTCAGAATAGATAAGGATGGAATAATAAGATATGAGGATTGTGACGCCCCCAAAATAGGTATACATCACCTATTCTGAGTCGCCAAATACATGGTACAGAATACAAATACAATCTTAAATATACAACATGAGCTGTGAGTTTTAATACAAATATTGTCTTCTAGATAGTATTCAAACTCAATGGAGTCCTCATTACATTTATTATCACACTATTTCATAGAATAGTGAGGACTACTAATGCTTTCATCTGGACCGTCACTCCGTTCCCCGACTAGTCACTGTTACGTTCTCTTTTCTTGAAGAGAACAATGAAAGCAAAAGCATGAGCTCAACTAGCTCAGTAAAAAATATTATGGCTATGATAATGCAGAATAAATTATCGTTAGCCTTCAACAGTGTTAAACTGATACAATATAACAAACATCAAGTTTAACTGTACCTGAACAAGCAATCCATTAGAAGAGTCAAGTAGAGAATAAAATCTACTATCTTCTATGATTTAAATGGTTTTTTTTATCACTTTTATCGTTGAGACTCAGCTTGTTAAATAAACCACGTCATCCCTGCACTACGGCCAAGGATATTCATTAGTATCACGACCACAAATTATCCATGCACTACGGGCCAAGGATATTCGTGTTTTCATCAATGGTCATGATTATGCCAACAACTGTCCATCAATGCACTACGGGACAATGAGGACTTTTACCACATCATTTGAACATTACGGTCATGACTATACCGAATAATCCCTGGTCATAATCATACCAAGTCCATCTATGCACTATAGGCCACATATGACTTTCAACATAATATAAACATGAGGATGATGACAATGACATAATAATTCAATAAAACAAGTTCAAGAATTAAATTTTAAAGATTTATAAGTTAATTTATCCTGAACTCAAAAACGTCCAAATTGTCAACATGATACTACTTTGTGGAGTAAAATTCAAGAATGCTCAGAAGAATATTTCCATGAAAAGATACTGGACGAAGCGCAAATATCCAGGATATTCTACTAATTTCATGGAGTATAGAAGCCAAAACTTTAACCAACTGAGTATAATAGAATATATGAAACTACAAATGGATTTTTGCCCGCCATGCGGTAATCCACGTAGACAAATCATTTCCACAATTTTATAAGGAATGAATACAAAGGATCATTCACCATGCATGTG
The DNA here is from genome assembly GCA_020205605.1 of Panax ginseng. Classification (NCBI taxonomy): domain Eukaryota; kingdom Viridiplantae; phylum Streptophyta; class Magnoliopsida; order Apiales; family Araliaceae; genus Panax; species Panax ginseng. The sequence continues at coordinate 72,181,988 of CM035128.1, read as the reverse complement.
GTAATCCACATAGACAGGTTATTCCAACAGAATAATAAAGAATGGAATAACAAAAGAATTCACCATGCATGCGATAGACCGCATGCATGAGTTATTCCCAATGTAATAATAAAGAATGGAACCAGTCATCATGAAAATCCGCCTACAGACAAGATATTCCAATGTAATAATAAAGAATGGAATAACAACAGAATTCATCGTGCATGCGATAGACCGCATGCATAAAAGTTATTCCAATGAATAATAAATAATGGAACCAGTCAATCGTAATACACACGCATGTGGATATTCCAATGTAATAATAAAGAATGGAATAATAGAATAATTTCACCATGTATGCGGTACTTCGCATAGACAGGTTATTCCAACATAATAATATGGAATGGAATAACAATAGCTCTCTTCATGAAAATGAAAGAAATAATACCCCTTACCTTAGAAAGAAATCGAATCTTTGGATTAGAGAGGTCGTAGACTTCTCTTCTTCTTTCTCTCTATAATTTCTTTCTATAATAATTGCTCTATAGCTTTATTGAATTGGTGAGAAATGAAGGAAGAATGAGCTTCTATTTATAGAAAAATATAGTTTCGATAATTGCACATTTTGGGGCTCGAAAAATTACTGTACAATACCTCCAACTTTTCTTTCATTTTTAATTTAGTCCTGCAAGTATTATCAAACTTGCACCACATCCCCTAATAGTAAATAATGTGAATCAATAGTTCAATCATGTGATTCAATAGTTATAATCATGTAAAAATGCAAATAACAATATAGTACCTCCATCTTTAACTTAGTCATGCAAGTATTATTAATCTTGCACCAACTCCCCTAATAGTACATGAATGTGAATCAATAGTACACACATGTGAACAAATTGTTATAATCATGTGAATTAATAGCAATTAATTCCTCATTTATCCGATTAATTACCCGATAACTTCCAGACATCAATTATTATCGAAATAAATGTCAATATTCACTAACACTAATAATTCCAAGATAATGGAACTATCAATTTCATCCTCAATCAACACGAACTTATTCATCATTAATATTATAACTCACAATATTTAACAACCAGGTCGTTCCCAAGAAAGAGGGGGCTTTCCGATAAGGATTTCTCCTTATTGGTGCGTAATTAGGTGACCAAACCTCTCCTTGACAGAACTTCTACACATTGTCAATATTGCAAATAATAATATTAATAACTTTGCCGTCACAATTATTGATTTAATAATATAACATATTATACAAATGATACTGTGACAATAATTGAATCAATAATATGAGAGATATGATGCAACAATTACTATAGCAATAATTGAGTATAATTGAGTGACTTCTTACATAAGCATCAATAATCAATACCGTGCTACTATGCAACCACGCCAGACATCGCATTTCTTTTACTACCAAGTAGTTCAACAGTTTTAACGGTAAAACTTTCGCCGTTATTTTTATAAAAAGATAATTCTATCGTTTTCTAATTACGACAATACTTCCGTTGTGGGGTCCACCAATGATTGTGCCGTCGTACAGATATTCCCCGACAAAAAGAATATTCCCCCACCAATCAAATATTATATAACAACTTGCATACTTTGAAAAATTTATAAATGTGATGCCCCCAAAACAAGTATACATCACTCATCTTGGGTCGCCAGTTACATGGTACATAAAATTCAAATATAACTTAATTATACAACAGTCGTGTAAAATACGACAAAACATATGCTGTGAGTTTTAATACAAATATTGTCATTTAGACAATATCCACACTCAATGGAGTCCTCGTTATATTTATTATCACACTATTTTATAGAATAGTGAGGACTACTATGACACCATCTCGGACCATCACTCCGTTCTCTGACTAGCCCTGGCTACGTTCTCATTTCCTGAAGAGAACAATAAAAGCAAAAGGGTGAGCACAAATACCCCAATAAGAAATTTTATGACTAAGATAATGCAGGATAAATTATCATTAGCCTTCAACAATGTTAAACTGATAAAATACAATAGACATCAAGTTTAACTGCAGCGGAATAAGAAATCCATTAGAAGAGTCAAGTAGAGCATGATATCTACTATCTTCTATAATTTAAACTGTTTTCATCAATTTTTGTCGCTGAGACTCATCTTAATAAATAAACCACATCATCGATCATCCATGCATTACGGGCCAAGGATATTCATTAAATCATCAATGGTCATGACTATACCGAATAATCCCTGGTCACAATCATACCAAAAAATATCCATCAATGCACTACAAGCCACTGAGGACTTTTACCACATCGTTTATAACATTACAGTCATTATTATCTAGAATGATCCACGTCATAATCATACTAAGTCCATCTCTGCACGTAAGCCAAAGATATACAACTATAAAACCAATAATCAACAGTCCATCTTTGCACGTAAGCCAAAGATATACAATTCAATAATGAACAGTCCATCTTTGCACGTAAGCCAAAGATAACTTTCATCACTATATAAGCATGAGGATGATGACAATGATATAAGCATTAATCAAACGAAAAAAGGATAAATATTAAAGACTTTAAATTTATCCAAATATTATCAACTACTTAATAAACTCATAATCTAATATTATTAATAATATAACCATATTTTAATCAATTCTTAAACTTATAAACAATTTATTTCAATTGTTCACACTTTACCACATAATGCATTTAATCATTAAAAATGTCATACTCATAAGATTTCATCACCAATGATCAAATCCCTCGTTAAAAATCTGCATATACCCTATATAGGATACCCAAACCATAAAATCCTATTTACTAATTTTGTTACTTCACATAACATATTTAATTCATTTACTCATAACTAGTTCATTTTCATGAAAAATACCAAATCAGTCCCAAAAATATTTTTTTTCAGGGATTTAGCATAATATAGTCCCATATTGAACATATACTTTTCTCAAAATTTTTAAAATTCATTTACTATTTTTCATATGGCCAAAACCGCCGAATATTTAGACATTTATCATAAATTGTACCTTTGTCCAAAAATTCCGAAACATGCAGGGTATACTCTTGTTATATACTTGTACTCCCAATAAAATTTTATCAATTTTGGAGTTAACCACAAAGAGTTATAAGGGTTTACTTTTAAAATAGTATTTTCCCATAAAATCCATAACTCTTAATCTATACATCCAAAAATCGCCATCTTTGGACACAATATAGAAAACTCATCAAATTATCATTTCAAAATTTTCCAGATTTTTTGAGGGTTAGAATAATTATGAAACTGCAAATGGGTTTTCACCCGTCATGCGATAATCCACGTAGACAGATCATTTCTACAATTTAATATGGAATGAATACAAAGGATCATTCACCATGCATGTGGTAATCCACATAAACAGGTTATTCCAACCGAATAATAAAGAATGTAATAATAGAAGAATTCACCATGCATGTGATAGACCGCATAGACAAGTTATTCCCAACAGAATAATAAATAATGGAACCAGGTCATGCGTAATCTGCACAGACAAGATATTCCAACAGAATAATAAAGAATTGAACCAGGTCATGCGTAAACGCACAGACAGGATATTCTGAAAGAATAATAAAGAATGGAACCAGGTCATGCGTAAACGCACAGACAGGATATTCAGACAGAATAATAAAGAATGAAATAATAGAAGAATTTCACCATGTATGCGGTACTTCGCATAGACATGTTATTCCAACATAATAATAAAGAATGGAATAACAGAAGAATTTCACCATGTATGCGGTACTTCGCATAGACAGGTTATTCTAACATAGTAATAAGGAATGGAATAGCAATAGCTCTCTTCATGAATACGAAAGAAATAATACCCCTTACCTCAAAAGAAAACAGGATACTAGAATAGTGAGGTAGCAGACTTCTCTTCTTCTTTCTTTCTATAATAATTGCTCTATAGCTTTAGTGAATTGGTGAGAAATGAAGAAAGAATGAGCTTCTATTTATAGGAAAATATAGTTTTGATAATTGAATGTTTTGGGGCTCTAAAAATTACAGTATAATACCTTTCACTTTTTTTTACTTTTTAATTTAGTCCTGCAAGTATTATCAAACTTGTACCACCTCCCCTAATAGTAAATCATGTGAATCAATAGTAAATCATGTGAATCAATAGTTCTAGATATGTGAAAATACGAATTACAATATAGTACCTCCAACTATACCTCCATTTTTAACTTAGTCAAACAAGTATTATCAATCTTGCACCAACTCCCCTAATAGTAAATGAATGTGAATTAATAGTACACACATGTGAACAAATAGTTATAATCATGTGAATCAATAGCAATTAATTGCTCATTTATCCGATTAATTACCCGATTAATCAGTATAACTTCTAGACATCAATTATTATCGAAATAAATATCGATTTCCACCAACACAAATAATCCCAACACAGTGGAACTATCAATTTCATCTTTAATCAACACGAACTTATTCATCATTAATACTATAATTCATAATATTTAACAACCAGGTCATTCCCAGGAAAGAGAGGGCTTTTCGATAAGGATTTCTCCTTATTTGCGCGTAATTAGGTGACCAAACCTCTCATTGACAGAACTTCTAGACATTGTCAATATTTCAAATAATAATATGAATAACTTTGTCGTCTCAATTATTGATTTAATAACATATCATATTATGCAGATGATACTGTGACAATAATTGAATCAATAATATGAGAGATATGATGCAGCAATTACTGTAGCCATAATTGAGTATAACAGAGTGACTTCTTACGTAAGCGTCAATAATCAATATTGTGTGCTACTATGAAACCACGCGTATTACTGTACTTTTACTACCGGGTAGTTCAACAGTTTTAATGGTAACACATTCGCCGTTTATAAAATGATAATTCTGTCATTTTGTAAATACGACAATACTTCCATTGTGGGGTCCACCAATGATTGTGTCGTCGTATGGATATTCTCCGACAAAAAGAATATTCTCCGACCAATCAGATATTTTATAACAACTTGCATACTGTGCAATATTTATAAATATTACCCACAACTATAACATTATATCAAATCCACACCATAATATTCAAAAAAATATTTCAAGAATTTTAAATCTTTATTCATAAAATTTGGGGTCTCACAATCTCCCCTCCTTATGAAATTTCACCCTCAAAATTTACATACGTACCTGGTATGATGAGGATACCTTGACTTAATTTAAGATTCTAACTCTTGAGGTATAACCTTTGAGTGTTGAATACGATCCTTCTTATCCAAGATTTTAACACGTATCTCCTCATACGTTAAATCTTCTGCTATCTCATCTAGTTCTAAGTTAATAACGTGTTTCGGGTCATCCACATATTTACGTAACATCGATACGTGAAAAACGTTATGAACACGTGACATACTTGGCGGTAAAACGAGTCTATAGGCCACAGTTCCTACTCGATCAAGGATTTCAAATGGGCTAATAAAATCGAGAGTTCAGATTTCCTCTCTTCATCAATTCTTGTGTTTAGAATAATGCCCTCTTGAACCTTCTTCTTCATATTCATCATTTCAAGATTACGTAGCTTGGCGACTTTAATTTTATCGATTAAATTCGATTCTACTCGTATATTCTTTATCTTCACGTGGGTCCCTAGAGTCTTTAACTCTATCTTCATCATTTGTAAGTTATACGAAATGGGTCTTTGTGTTAACAACTTCGCACACATAAATGCATACGATCTTCTATTCCATACGTCAGCTCCCACGTTCGCTTTCCCACGATAGTATTGAATGGTATGATCGTTATCTTCAACAGCTCGAGCCAACGTCTTTGGCACACGTTACGTTCATTTTGGGTGAAGAAAAATATTTGAGGATTTTAAAAATGGGTTTTGTACTGGGGTCAATACAAAATTTGATTTCATGCTATAAGTAGGCTAAGAAGTCTTCAATAATACGTCAAAAAATTTATTAATAATAGAAATATCATTCAAAACTGTAACTCTCATCCAAGACTTGGATAGCACATGTAATGAAGGTTTCTCCTAACGGAGCTTCAACCGATAAGTCAAAGTCTAACTTCTCTGGGGTCAAATTTAAACGTTGAGCACAAGCAAGAGAGATAAAATAATGGGTAGAACCGGTATCTAATAAGGTATAGACTTCGTAAGAATTTATAATTAACTAACCCGTGCTAACTTCGTTTGGGTTACTCTCTTTTTGAGAAGTAACGAAAAACGCTCTTCCTGAAACCACCGACTTTATTTTGTCCGTATCCGCCTTTGGTGCCACCGTCCCAGCTGAAATTGACTTTGGTACAAGACAAAATCGGGCTAGGTGATCTTCTTTTCCACAATTGTAACATGTTTTGGACTGCATCACGTAGTTTGGACTGATATGTCCCTCCCCTTCGCATTTGTAACATACGACCGGCGGTCGTTCTCCTTCCTTAACAACAGGTGCTGGTGCTGACATCTTTCCATCATTGTTGAATCTCATCTTCTTGAAATTTCCACTCCTATTATCTTGGCCATGATTACCACCGAAGTGGTTACCATTCTTGGCATAATAATTTTCCCCACGATGGTTATCATTGTTCCAATGGCCGTTGCCATTGGTATGATTATTATCGTTGCCTTTTGGTTGGGCTGGTTAATTATCGTGCTCCAATAACTTAGCTCTATTCACTACATTTGAATATAAAAAAAGTTTGTGAGAAATGAGGTATTGACGTATATCGGGTTTCAAGCCTCGCAGAAACATTCGCGTCATTCGCTCCTCATTATCAACCAAATGGGATGCAAACTGGGATAACTCTGTAAATTTATCCTTGTATTGGGACATGGTCATATTGTTTTGCTCTAACTTGATAAACTCCACCTCCTTCATGTGACGAATACTTTCGGGAAAGTACTTGTCGTTGAACAGCTCTTGGAACTTCTCTCAAGACATCTTGAGTGCGTTAGGCTGGGTACATTTTACAGATTCCCACCAGTAATCTGCCTCTTCACGCAACATAAAGGTGGCGAAGGCAACCTTTTGCTCCTCTGAGCATCCCAAGACATCAAATATCTTGGTGATCTGCTTTAACCACATCTCTGCCTTAAGTGGTTCTGGCTTTCCCAAATACTCCGGTGGTCCCAGCTCCTTGAACTGCTTAGCGGTGATCGACCATGGGTTACCATTATTTCCACCTATATTTTGAACAAGAGTCTCTCTTACCTGATGTTGCATGAATTGCATAAGGCCTCTGAACATCCCATTGTTCATCATTTGATCGGTGTTGTTATTTACACGAGGATTATTATCTTTACATTGCACATTATCCTAGGTATTGATCGTTGGTGACTCAGCGGTCTCATGTACTTCATTGTTGATCTCAACATTTTTAGATGTCATTTTCAAACACTTTCACAAAACAAGGGTTAATTAACATATCACATATTATCCCTATACTCTAACCGACCAATTAAATACCAAATAAACTTAGGTAGGTCATACTAGCGAAGGAATTCCCCGTCCTCCCCTTCTAGTTCTTGTCTCACATCTCACCGAGGATCATATCCTAAGCTTTGATACCAATCGTGGCGCCCCAAAATGTATACATCACCCATCTTGGGTCGCCAATTACATGGTACATAAAATTCAAATATAACTTAATTATACAACAGTCGTGTAAAATATGACAAAACATATGCTGTGAGTTTTAATACAAATAGTGTCATCTAGACAATATCCATACTCAATTGAGTCCTCATTACATTTATTATCACACTATTTTATAAAATAGTGAGGCCTACTATGACACCATCTCGGACCATCACTCCGTTCCCCGACTAGCCCCGGCTACGTTCTCATTTCCTGAAGAGAACAATGAAAGCAAAAGGGTGAGCTCAACTAGCCCAGTAAGAAATATTATGACTAAGATAATGCAGGATAAATTATCATTAGCCTTCAACAATGTTAAACTGATAAAATACAATAGACATCAAGTTTAATTGCAGCGGAATAAGCAATCCATTATAAGAGTCAAGTAGAGCATGATATCTACTATCTTCTATAATTTAAAATGTTTTCATCAATTTTTATCGCTGAGACTCAGCTTAATAAATAAACCACATCATCGAATCATCCATGCATTACGGGCCAAGGATATTCATTAAATCATCAATGGTCATGACTATACCGAATAATCCCTGGTCACAATCATACCAAAAAATGTCCATCAATGCACTACAGACCACTGAGGACTTTTACCACATCGTTTATAACATTACAGGTCATGATTATACCGAATGATCCCTGGTTATAATCATACCAAGTCCATCTCTGCACGTAAGCCAAAGATCTACAACTATAAAACCAATAATCAACAGTCCATCTTTGCACGTAAGCCAAATATATACAATTCAATAATGAACAGTCCATTTTTGCACGTAAGCCAAAGATAACTTTCATCACCATATAAGCATGAGGATGATGACAATGATATAAGCATTAATCAAACGAAAACAAGGATAAATATTAAAGACTTTAAATTTATCCAAATATTATCAACCACTTAATAAACTCATAATCTAATATTATTAATATTATAACAATATTTTAATCACTTCTTAAACTTATAAATAATTTATTTCAATTGTTTACACTTTACCACATAATGCATTTAATCATTCAAAATGCCATACTCATAAGATTTCATCACCAATGATCAAATCCCTCGTAAAAAATCTGCATATACCCTATATAGGATTCCCAAATCATAAATTCAATTTACCAATTTTGTTACTTCACATAACGTATTCATTTACTCATAACTAGTTCATTTTCATGAAAAATACCAAATCAGTCCCAAAAATATTTTTTTTCTGGGATTTAGCAGAATATAGTCCCATATTGAACATATATTTTTCTCAGAATTTTTAAAATTCATTTACTATTTTTCATATGGCCAAAATCGCCGAATATTTAGACATTTATCATAAATTGTACCTTTGTCCAAAAATTCCGAAATTTACAGGGTATACTCCAGTTATATACATGTACTCCCAATAAAAATTTTACCAATTTTGGAGTTAACCACAAAGAATTATAAGGGTTTACTTTTAAAATAGTATTTTCCCATAAAATCCATAACTCTTAATCTATACATCCAAAAATCGCCATCTTTGGACACAATATAAAAACTCATCAAATTATCATTTCAAAAAATTTTTCCAGAATTTTTGAGGTCGAGAATAATTACTGCTGCAAATGGATTTTCACCCGCCATGGTAATCCACGTGGGCGAGATCATTTCCACAATTTAATAAGGAATGAATACAAAGGATCATTCACCATGCATGTGGTAATCCACATAGACAAAGTTATTCAACGAGAATAATAAAGAATGGAATAACGAAAAAATTCACCATGCATGCGATAGACCGCACAGACAGGTTATTCCCAACAGAATAATAAATAATGGAACCAAGTCATGCGTAATTCGCACAGACGGGATATTCAAACAGAATAATAAAGAATGAATCCAGGTCATGCGTAAACACACAGACAGGATATTCTGACATAATAATAAAGAATGGAATTAGGTCATGCGTAAACGCACAGATAGGATATTCTGACAGAATAATATAGAATGGAATAATAGAAGAATTTCACTGTGTGTGCGGTACTTCGCATAGACAGGTTATTCAACTTAATAATAAAGAATGGAATAACAGAAGAATTTCACCATGTATGCCGTACTTCGCATAGACAGGTTATTCCAACATAATAATAAGGAATGGAATAAAAATAGATCTCTTCTTGAATACGAAATAAATAATACCTCTTACCTCAAAAGAAAACTGGATACTGGAATAGTGAGGTAGCAGATTTCTCTTCTTCTTTCTCTCTATAATTTCTCTCTATAATAATTGCTCTATAGCTTTAGTGAATTGGTGAGAAATGAAGGAAGAATGAGCTTCTGTTTATAGGAAAATATAGTTTTGATAATTGCACGTTTTGGGGCTCGAAAAATTACAGTATAATACCTTCCATTTTTTTCCCTTTTTAATTTAGTCCTGCAAGTATTATCAAACTTGCACCACCTCCCCTAATAGTAAATCATGTGAATCAATAGTAAATCATGTGAATCAATAGTTCTAGACATGTGAAAATATGAATTGTAGTATAGTACCTCCATCTATACCTCCATTTTTAACTTAGCCATGCAAGTATTATCAATCTTGCACCAACTCCCCTAATAGTAAATGAATGTGAATCAATAGTACACACATGTGAACAAATAGTTATAATCATGTGAATCAATAGCAATTAATTGCTCATTTATCTGATTAATTACCCGATTAATCAGTATAACTTCCAGACATCAATTATTATCGAAATAAATATCGATTTTCACTAACACAAATAATCCTAACACAATGGAACTATCAATTTCATCTTTAATCAACACGAACTTATTCATCATTAATATTATAATTCACAATATTTAACAACCAGGTCATTCCCAGGAAAGAGGGGGCTTTCCGATAAGGATTTCTCCTTATTGGCATCAATTTCATCTTTAATCAACACGAACTTATTCATCATTAATATTATAATTCACAATATTTAACAACCAGGTCATTCCCAGGAAAGAGGGGGCTTTCCGATAAGGATTTCTCCTTATTGGCGCGCAATTAGGTGACCAAACCTCTCCTTGACAAAACTTCTAGACATTGTCAATATTGCAAATAATAATATGAATAACTTTGTCGTTTCAATTATTGATTTAATAACATATCATATTATGCAGATGATACTGTGACAATAATTGAATCAATAATATAAGAGATATGATGGAACAATTACTGTAGCAATAATTGAGTATAACTGAGTGACTTCTTACGTAAGCATCAATAATCAATACTTTGTGCTACTATGCAACCACGCGTATTACTGTACTTTTACTACCAGGTAGTTCAACAGTTTTAACGGTAAAACTTTCGCCGTTATTTTTATAAAAAGATAATTCTGTCATTTTCTAATTACGACAATACTTCTGTTGTGGGGTCCACCAATGATTGTCTTGAAATCGTATTTGATATTCCCCGACCAATCGAATATTTTATAACAACTTGCATACTTTGCAAAATTTATAAATATTACCCACAACTATAATATTATATCAAATCCACACCATAATATTCAAAAAAATATTTTCTAGAATTTTAAATCTTTATTCATAAAATTTGGGGTCTCACAGTAAATATTACCCACAACTATAACATTATATCAAATCCACACCACAATATTCAAAAAAAATATTTTGAGAAATTTAAATCTTTATTCATAAAATCTGGGGTCACAAGGATAGAATCTAGGTTCCGTTAAATCAAGCTTTAAAAGACGAAATTTTAAACGAAGCTCAAAATTCTAAATTTGCTATACATCCTGGCAGTACTAAAATGTTCAAGGATTTAAGTTAACACTTTTGGTGGTCGAATATGAAAAGAGAAATAGCTGAATGGGTAAGCAAATGTCTCACGTGTCAAAGGGTTAAGGCTGAGCATCAAAAGCCGAGTGGTTTACTTCAACCCTTACCGATTCTTTAGTGGAAGTGGGAACATATAACCATGGACTTTGTTGTTAGCCTTCCAGCTACACAAAAGGGCCATAATGCCATTTGGGTAATAGTTGACCGTTTAACCAAATCAGCTCACTTTTTACCTATTAAAATTAATCACAACTTAGATCACCTTGCCAAACTATACATCAACGAAATTATCTCTAGGCATGGAGTGCATGTTTCCATAGTGTCAGATCGAGATCCACGTTTTACTTCAAATTTTTGGAAAAGCCTTCAGAAACATTTAGGAACACAATTAAGATTGAGTACAGCTTATCATCCTCAAACAGATGGACAGAGTGAGAGAACCATACAAACATTAGAGGATATGTTAAGAATATGTATCATAGACTTCAAAGAAAGTTGGGAGGATTAGTTACCTTTAGTCGAATTTGCCTATAACAATAGTTATCATGTTAGCATAGGTATGCCACCCTATGAAGCCTTATATGGGAGAAAGTGTAGAACACCTTTATGTTGGGATGAAGTCGGGGAAAGACAAATGTTAGGACCTGAAATAATTCAACAAACAACTAAAACCATCAAAATTATTCGTCAACGATTACAAGCATCTCAAGATCGACAAAGAAAATACGTTGATCCACATCGTTAACAACGAAACTTTAACGTAGGAAGCCACGTGTGAAGGTATCTCCTTGGAAGGGAAAGATACATTTTGACAAGAAAGGAAAATTAAGTCCAAGATTCATTGGACCTTTTGAAATTTTGAGAAAGATTGGTGAAGTTTCTTATGAAATAGCACTACCTTCTGAGTTGAATCATATCCATAATGTGTTTCATGTGTCCGTATTATGACCATACAAACCTGATTATAAACACGTTATAAATTATGAACCAATCCAAATAGAAGAAGATCTTTCTTATGTAGAAGAACCTGTGCAGATCGTCGACCGTAAAGAGCAAGTCCTGAGAAATAAAGTGATAGCATCGGTCAAAGTAATCTGGAGAAATCAGAACGTTGAAGAGGCTACATAGGAGCTTGAAGATAAAATGCGAGAGAATTATCCTCAATTATTTACTTAACCTATATCTTTGTAATTTAGGGACTAAATTCTTATTAGTGGGGGTGAATGTAAAACCCCAAAACCCTAATAAGACTTGTATATGTAAAAAATTCGCTATATTAATAAAATTTCTCCGTTCTGAATGTGTTGTGTGTTACAATATACTTTATTTAACAAATTTGACCAAATAATTTTTTGTCCAAAAAACGTCGTGGTTGACACCTCGTAATCGGACTTTTTGGTATAATTATTTTGACAAGTTGCTTTGTCGTGCTTACACTGACAAAACACTTTGTCGTGCTTGTAAGGATTAGCAAGAAATCTAGGTTAGTAACCCTAAATTAACAAACCCTAACCCTAATTAGCAAATCCTAACCCTAATTTGTAAACTAAATCCTAATTAGCTAATTAAACCCTAATTAGATTATCTTTACACCTAATCATGGTTAGTAAACTTCAATTAGGTACTAATAAACATCACTTAACAATCCTAATCATTAAAAACAAAACCCTAATCAATATTATTGAAGATTAGAACATAATTAAGCTACTAAACTAACCTAACTACCTCACAAGTAGGTTAGAGTCACCATCAAAGTCCATAGGCTACACATGACATGTTTATAACTCCCAAGCATGACAATAGTCATCAGATCTGATATTTGTAGAGGCAAGTTGCTTGAAAATATCCAAAAAGCCAAGTTGAAGAAGTCTATAAATAGGAACCTTAAGGCTGAGCAAACTTTTAGCTGATGCGTTAAGTAGAAAAAATCAGGAAAAGTTGAATGTATTAACCACCAATGATAGGTTAATAAAAGATTTTGAAAATTTAGAAATTGAGGTGGAATGTCCAACTACCTCTACCCAAAAATTATACATTTTAGAAGGAGTTTCATCTTAGCTTAACAAAGTCAAAAGGATACAGGAAAAGGATGAAGAATGTCAGAGTATAAGTCTAATTCAACTCATGACAAGTACAACAATTTCAGAATAGATAAGGATGGAATAATAAGATATGAGGATTGTGACGCCCCCAAAATAGGTATACATCACCTATTCTGAGTCGCCAAATACATGGTACAGAATACAAATACAATCTTAAATATACAACATGAGCTGTGAGTTTTAATACAAATATTGTCTTCTAGATAGTATTCAAACTCAATGGAGTCCTCATTACATTTATTATCACACTATTTCATAGAATAGTGAGGACTACTAATGCTTTCATCTGGACCGTCACTCCGTTCCCCGACTAGTCACTGTTACGTTCTCTTTTCTTGAAGAGAACAATGAAAGCAAAAGCGTGAGCTCAACTAGCTCAGTAAAAAATATTATGGCTATGATAATGCAGAATAAATTATCGTTAGCCTTCAACGATGTTAAACCGATACAATATAACAAACATCAAGTTTAATCGCACTTTTGAACAAAGCAATCCATTAGAAGAGTCAAGTGAGAATAAAATCTACTATCTTCTATGATTTAAATGGTTTTTTATCACTTTTATCGTTGAGACTCGACATTTAAATAAACCACGCCATCCCCACTTTACTGACCAAGGATATTCATTAGTATCACGACCACAAATTATCCATGCACTACGGGCCAAGGATATTCGTGTTTTCATCAATGGTCATGATTATGCCAACAACCGTCCCATCAATGCACTACGGGACAATGAGGACTTTTACCACATCATTTGAACATTACGGTCATGACTATACCGAATAATCCCTGGTCATAATCATACCAAGTCCATCTATGCACTATAGGCCACATATGACTTTCAACATAATATAAACATGAGGATGATGACAATGACATAATAATTCAATAAAACAAGTTCAAGAATTAAATTTTAAAGATTTATAAGTTAATTTATCCTGAACTCAAAAACGTCCAAATTGTCAACATGATACTACTTTGTGGAGTAAAATTCAAGAATGCTCAGAAGAATATTTCCATGAAAAGATACTGGATGAAGCGCAAAATATCCGTGATATTCTACTAATTTCATGGAGTATAGAAGCCAAAACTTTAACCAATCGAGTATAATAGAATATATGAAACTACAAATGGATTTTTGCAGCATGCGGTAATCCACGTGAGACAAATCATTTCCACAATTTTATAAGGAATGAATACAAAGGATCATTCACCATGCATGTAGTAATCCACATAGACAGAGTTATTCAATGAATAATAAAGAATGGAATAACAAAAGAATTCACCATGCATGCGATGAGGCCTTATGCATGTGTTTATTCCCAATGTAATAAAAAGAATGGAACGAGGTCATGCGAAATCACATGCATACAAGATATTCCAAATGTAATAATAAAGAATGGAATAACAATGAAATTCATCGTGCATGCGATAGACCGCATGTATAAAGTTATTCCAATGTAATAATAAATAATGGAACCAGTCAAATGCATAATACACACGCATGGATATTCCAATGTAATAATAAAGAATGGAATAATAGAATAATTTCACCATGTATGCGGTGCTTAGATGTATGGCAAAGTTATTCCAACATAATAATATGGAATGGAATAACAATAGCTCTCTTCATGAAAATGAAAGAAATAATACCCCTTACCTTAGAAAGAAACTGAATACTGGATTAGAGAGGTCGTAGACTTCTCTTCTTCTTTCTCTCTATAATTTCTTTCTATAATAATTGCTCTATAGCTTTATTGAATTGGTGAGAAATGAAGGAAGAATGAGCTTCTATTTATAGAAAAATATAGTTTCGATAATTGCACATTTTGGGGCTCGAAAAATTACTGTACAATACCTCCAACTTTTCTTTCATTTTTAATTTAGTCCTGCAAGTATTATCAAACTTGCACCACATCCCCTAATAGTAAATAATGTGAATCAATAGTTCAATCATGTGATTCAATAGTTATAATCATGTAAAAATGCAAATAACAATATAAGACCTCCATCTTTAACTTAGTCATTTGCAAGTATTATCAATCTTTTTAACTCCCCTAATAGTACATGAATGTGAATCAATAGTACACACATGTGAACAAATTGTTATAATCATGTGAATTAATAGCAATTAATTCCTCATTTATCCGATTAATTACCCGATAACTTCCAGACATCAATTATTATCGAAATAAATGTCAATATTCACTAACACTAATAATTCCAAGATAATGGAACTATCAATTTCATCCTCAATCAACACGAACTTATTCATCATTAATATTATAACTCACAATATTTAACAACCGTGTCGTTCCGTGAAAGAGGGGCTTTCAGATAAGGATTTCTCCTATTGGTGCGTAATTAGGTGACCAAACCTCTCCTCGATGTAACTTCTACACATTGTCGATATTGCAAATAATAATATTAATAACTTTGCCGTCACAATTATTGATTTAATAATATAACATATTATACAAATGATACTGTGACAATAATTGAATCAATAATATGAGAGATATGATGCAACAATTACTATAGCAATAATTGAGTATAATTGAGTGACTTCTTACATAAGCATCAATAATCAATACCGTGTGCTACTATGCAACCACACGTATTACTGTACTTTTACTACCAAGTAGTTCAATAGTTTTAACGGTAAAACTTTCGCCGTTATTTTTATAAAAAGATAATTCTATCGTTTTCTAATTACGACAATACTTCCGTTGTGGGGTCCACCAATGATTGTGCCGTCGTACAGATATTCCCCGACAAAAAGAATATTCCCCCACCAATCAAATATTATATAACAACTTGCATACTTTGAAAAATTTATAAATGTGATGCCCCCAAAACAAGTATACATCACTCATCTTGGGTCGCCAGTTACATGGTACATAAAATTCAAATATAACTTAATTATACAACAGTCGTGTAAAATACGACAAAACATATGCTGTGAGTTTTAATACAAATATTGTCATTTAGACAATATCCACACTCAATGGAGTCCTCATTATATTTATTATCACACTATTTTATAGAATAGTGAGGACTACTATGACACCATCTCTACCATCACTCCGCTCTCTCGACTAGCCTCAGCCACGCTCTCATTTCAAGAGAACAATAAAAGCAAAAGGGTGAGCACAACTAGCCCAATAAGAAATTTTATGACTAAGATAATGCAGTAATAAATTATCATTAGCCTTCAACAATGTTAAACCGATAAAATACAATAGACATCAAGTTTAACTCACAAATGAATAAGAAATCCATTAGAAAGAGTCAAGAGAGCATGATATCTACTATCTTCTATAATTTAAACTGTTTTCATCAATTTTTGTCGCTGAGACTCATCTTAATAAATAAACCACATCATCGATCATCCATGCATTACGGGCCAAGGATATTCATTAAATCATCAATGGTCATGACTATACCGAATAATCCCTGGTCACAATCATACCAAAAAATATCCATCAATGCACTACAAGCCACTGAGGACTTTTACCACATCGTTTATAACATTACAGGTCATTATTATACCGAATGATCCCTGGTCATAATCATACTAAGTCCATCTCTGCACGTAAGCCAAAGATATACAACTATAAAACCAATAATCAACAGTCCATCTTTGCACGTAAGCCAAAGATATACAATTAAATAATGAATAAATCCATCTTTGCACGTAAGCCAAAGATAACTTTCATCACTATATAAGCATGAGGATGATGACAATGATATAAGCATTAATCAACGAAAAAAGGATAAATATTAAAGACTTTAAATTTATCCAAATATTATCAACTACTTAATAAACTCATAATCTAATATTATTAATATTATAACAATATTTTAATCAATTCTTAAACTTATAAACAATTTATTTCAATTGTTTACACTTTACCACATAATGCATTTAATCATTAAAATGTCATACTCATAAGATTTCATCACCAATGATCAAATCCTCATCAAAAATCAGATATACCCTATATAGGATTCCCAAACCATAAAATTATATTTACTAATTTTGTTACTTCACATAACATATTTAATTCATTTACTCATAACTAGTTCATTTTCATGAAAAATACCAAATCACCCCCCAAAATATTTTTTTTCGGGATTTAGTATAATATAGTCCCATATTGAATATATATACTTTCTCAAAATTTTTAAAATTCATTTACTATTTTTCATATGGCCAAAACCGCCCAATATTTAGACATTTATCATAAATTGTACCTTTGTCCAAAAATTCCAAATTTACGCAGGGTATACTCTTGTTATATACTTGTACTCCCAATAAAATTTTACCAATTTTGGAGTTAACCACAAAGAGTTATAAGGGTTTACTTTTAAAATAGTATTTTCCCATAAAATCCATAACTCTTAATCTATACATCCAAAAATCGCCATCTTTGGACACAATATAGAAAACTCATCAAATTATCATTTCAAATTTTTCCAGAATTTTTGAGGGTTAGAAAAATTATGAAACTGCAAATGGATTTTCACCCGCCATGCGGTAATCCACGTGAGATGCATCATTTCTACAATTTAATATGGAATGAATACAAAGGATCATTCACCATGCATGTGGTAATCCACATAAACAAAAGTTATTCCAACCTAATAATAAAGAATGTAATAATAGAAGAATTCACCATGCATGTGATAGACCGCATGTATAAGTTATTCCTAATGTAATAATAAATAATGGAACCAGTCATGCGTAATCCACTAATGAACAAGATATATTCCAAATGTAATAATAAAGAATTGAACCAGTCATGCGTAAACGCATGCATGTGATATTCCGAAAGAATAATAAAGAATGGAACCAGGTCGTCATGCATAAATTTAATGAGTATATTCCATGTAATAATAAAGAATGGAATAATAGAAGAATTTAACCATGTATGCGATTTCAGATGTATAAACATGTTATTCCAACATAATAATAAAGAATGGAATAATGTAAGAATTTCACCATGTATGCGGTACTTGACATAGACAAAAGTTATTCTAACATAGTAATAAGGAATGGAATAACAATAGCTCTCTTCATGAATACGAAAAGAAATAATACCCCTTACCTCAAAAGAAAAGTCGGATACTAGAATAGTGAGGTAACAGACTTCTCTTCTTCTTTCTCTAATTTCTCTATATAATAATTGCTCTATAGCTTTAGTGAATTGGTGAGAAATGAAGAAAGAATGAGCTTCTATTTATAGGAAAATATAGTTTTGATAATTGAATGTTTTGGGGCTCTAAAAATTACAGTATAATACCTTTCACTTTTTTTTACTTTTTAATTTAGTCCTGCAAGTATTATCAAACTTGTACCACCTCCCCTAATAGTAAATCATGTGAATCAATAGTAAATCATGTGAATCAATAGTTCTAGATATGTGAAAATACGAATTACAATATAGTACCTCCAACTATACCTCCATTTTTAACTTAGTCAAACAAGTATTATCAATCTTGCACCAACTCCCCTAATAGTAAATGAATGTGAATTAATAGTACACATGTGAACAAATAGTTATAATCATGTGAATCAATAGCAATTAATTGCTCATTTATCCGATTAATTACCCGATTAATCAGTATAACTTCTAGACATCAATTATTATCGAAATAAATATCGATTTCCACCAACACAAATAATCCCAACACAGTGGAACTATCAATTTCATCTTTAATCAACACGAACTTATTCATCATTAATACTATAATTCATAATATTTAACAACCAGGTCATTCCCAGGAAAGAGAGGGCTTTTCGATAAGGATTTCTCCTTATTTGCGCCGTAATTAGGTGACCAAACCTCTCATTGACAGAACTTCTAGACATTGTCAATATTTCAAATAATAATATGAATAACTTTGTCGTCTCAATTATTGATTTAATAACATATCATATTATGCGATGATGATCGTGACAATAATAATTGAATCAATAATATGAGAGATATGATGCGTGAATTATCAGAGCCATAATTGAGTATAACCGAGTGACTTTCACGTAAAGCGTCAATAATCAATATTGTGTGCTACTATGAAACCACGCGTAGACATCTCGTATTTTACTACTAGGGTAGTTCAACAGCTTTAATGGTAACACATTCGTTATTTATAAAATGATAATTACATCATTTTGTAAATACGACAATACTTCCATTGTGGGGTCCACCAATGATTGTGTCGTCGTATGGATATTCTCCGACAAAAAGAATATTCTCCACCAATCGGATATTTTATAACAACTTATATCTTTTTGCAAAATTTATAAATATTACCCACAACTATAACATTATATCAAATCCACACCATAATATTCAAAAAAATATTTCAAGAATTTTAAATCTTTATTCATAAAATTTGGGGTCTCACAATCTCCCCTCCTTATGAAATTTCACCCTCAAAATTTACATACGTACCTGGTATGATGAGGATACCTTGACTTAATTTAAGATTCTAACTCTTGAGGTATAACCTTTGAGTGTTGAATACGATCCTTCTTATCCAAGATTTTAACACGTATCTCCTCATACGTTAAATCTTCTGCTATCTCATCTAGTTCTAAGTTAATAACGTGTTTCGGGTCATCCACATATTTACGTAACATCGATACGTGAAAAACGTTATGAACACGTGACATACTTGGCGGTAAAACGAGTCTATAGGCCACAGTTCCTACTCGATCAAGGATTTCAAATGGGCTAATAAAATCGAGAGTTGATTTCCTTCATCAATTCTTGTGTTTTAGAATAATGCCTCTTGAACCTTCTTCTTCATATTCATCATCTCCCGATCAGTAGCTTGAAAGCGCTTTAATTTTATCGATTAAATTCGATTCTACTCAGATATTCTTTATCTTCACGTGGGTCCTAGAGTCTTTAACTCTATCTTCATCATTTGTAAGTTATACTGAAATGGGTCTTTGTGTTAACAACATCGCACTCATAAATGCATACGATCTTCTATTCATCAACGCCTCCCCCACCACGTTCGCTTTCCCACGATAGTATTGAATGGTATGATCGTTATCTTCAACAAACTCGAGCCAACGCTTTGGCACATTATACGCTCATTTTTGGGTGAAGAAAAATATTTGAGGATTTTAAAATGGGTTTTGTCTTCGTCAATACAAAATTTGATTTCATCTTATAAGTAGGCTAAGAAGTCTTCAATAATACGTCAAAAATTTATTAATAATAGAAATATCATTCAAAATCGTAACTCTCATCCAAGACTTGGATAAGACATGTAATGAAGGTTTCTCCTAACAGAGCTTCAACCGATAAGTCAAAGTCTAACTTCTCCGGGGTCAAATTTAAACGTTGAGCACAAGCAAGAGAGATAAAATAATGGGTAGAACCCAGATATCTAATAAGGTATAGACTTAAGAAAATTTATAATTAACTAAACCTGCTAACTTCGTTTGGGTTACTCTCTTTTTGAGAAGTGTAAAAACTTCTTCCCGAAACCAAGAATTTATAATTTTATTTTGTCCGTATCCGCCTTTGGTGCCACCGGTCCAAATTGAATTGACTTTGCTACAAGACAAAATCGGACTAGGTGATCTTCTTTTCCACAATTGTAACATGTTTTGGATCGCATCACGTAGTTTGACCGATATGTCCCTCCCTTCAGATTTGTAACTATACGACCGACCGTGATAGATTTCTCTTCCTTAACAACAGTCTTTGTACGACATCTTTCCATCATTGTTGAATCTCATCTTCTTGAAATTTCCACTCCTATTATCTTGGCCATGATTACCACCGAAGTGGTTACCATTCTTGGCATAATAATTTTCCCCACGATGGTTATCATTGTTCCAATGGCCGCTGCCATTGGTATGATTATTATCGTTGCCTTTTGGTTGGGCTGGTTAATTATCGTGCTCCAATAACTTAGCTCTATTCACTACATTTGAATATAAAAAAAGTTTGTGAGAAATGAGGTATTGACGTATATCGGGTTTCAAGCCTCGCAGAAACATTCGCGGCCATTCGCCCTCATTATCAACCAAATGGGATGCAAACCGATAACTCTGTCAAAATTTATCCTTGTATTGGGACATGGTCATATTGTTTTGCTCCAACTTGATAAACTCCACCTCCTTCATGTGACGAATACTTTCGGGAAAGTACTTGTCGTTGAACAGCTCTTGGAACTTCTCTCAAGACATCTTGAGTGCGTTAGGCTGGGTACATTTTACAGATTCCCACCAGTAATCTGCCTCTTCACGCAACATAAAGGTGGCGAAGGCAACCTTTTGCTCCTCTGAGCATCCCAAGACATCAAATATCTTGGTGATCTGCTTTAACCACATCTCTGCCTTAAGTGGTTCTGGCTTTCCCAAATACTCCGGTGGTCCCAGCTCCTTGAACTGCTTAGCGGTGATCGACCATGGGTTACCATTATTTCCACCTATATTTTGAACAAGAGTCTCTCTTACCTGATGTTGCATGAATTGCATAAGGCCTCTGAACATCCCATTGTTCATCATTTGATCGGTGTTGTTATTTACCTGAGGATTATTATCTTTCTGTTGCACATTATCCTAGGTATTGATCGTTGGTGACTCAACGGTCTCATGTACTTCATTGTTGATCTCAACATTTTTAGATGTCATTTTCAAACACTTTCACAAAACAAGGGTTAATTAACATATCACATATTATCCCTATACTCTAACCGACCAATTAAATACCAAATAAACTTAGGTAGGTCATACTAGCGAAGGAATTCCCCGTCTCTCCCCTCCTAGTTCTTGTCTCACATCTCAGCCAGGGATCATATCCCTAAGCTTTGATACCAACTGTGACGCCCCCAAAACAGGTATACATCACCCATCTTGGGTCGCCAATTACATGGTACATAAAATTCAAATATAACTTAATTATACAACAGTCGTGTAAAATATGACAAAACATATGCTGTGAGTTTTAATACAAATATTGTCATCTAGACAATATCCACACTCAATGGAGTCCTCATTACATTTATTATCACACTATTTTATAAAATAGTGAGGACTACTATGACACCATCTCTCGACCATCACTCCGTTCCCCGACTAGTCCTTTGCCACGCTTCTCATTTCCTCAAGAGAACAATGAAAGCAAAAGGGTGAGCTCAACTAGCCCAAAAGAAGAAATATTACGACTAAGATAATGCAGGATAAATTATCATTAGCCTTCAACAATGTTAAACCGATAAAATACAATAGACATCAAGTTTAATTGCAATGAATAAGCAATCCATTATAAGAGTCAAGTAGAGCATGATATCTACTATCTTCTATAATTTAAAATGTTTTCATCAATTTTTATCATTGAGACTCAACAATAAATAAATAAACCACATCATCGAATCATCCTCGCATTACGCCAAGGATATTCATTAAATCATCAATGGTCATGACTATACCGAATAATCCTCGGTCATAATCATACCAAAAATGTCCATCAATGCACTACACAAAGCCACCGAGGACTTTTACCACATCGTTTATAACATTACAGTCATGATTATACCGAATGATCCCCGGTCATAATCATACCAAGTCCATCTCGCACGCACGTAAGCCAAAGATATACAACTATAAAACCAATAATCAATATCCATCTTTGCGTAAGCCAAAGATATACAATTCAATAATCAATAAATCCATTTTTGCACGTAAGCCAAAAGATAACTTTCATCACCATATAAGCATGAGGATGATGACAATGATATAAGCATTAATCAAACGAAAAACAAGGATAAATATTAAAGACTTTAAATTTATCCAAATATTATCAACCACTTAATAAACTCATAATCTAATATTATTAATATTATAACAATATTTTAATCACTTCTTAAACTTATAAATAATTTATTTCAATTGTTTACACTTTACCACATAATGCATTTAATCATTCAAAATGCCATACTCATAAGATTTCATCACCAATGATCAAATCCTCATCAAAAATCAGATATACCCTATATAGGATTCCCAAATCCATAAATTCTATTTTCCAATTTTGTTACTTCACATAACATATTTAATTCATTTACTCATAACTAGTTCATTTTCATGAAAAATACCAAATCAGTCCCAAAAATATTTTTTTTCTGGGATTTAGCAGAATATAGTCCCATATTGAACATATATTTTTCTCGAAATTTTAAAATTCATTTACTATTTTTCATATGGCCAAAATCGCTTTAATATTTAGACATTTATCATAAATTGTACCTTTGTCCAAAAATTCCAAAATTTACAGGGTATACTCCAGTTATATACATGTACTCCCAATAAAAATTTTACCAATTTTGGAGTTAACCACAAAGAATTATAAGGGTTTACTTTTAAAATAGTATTTTCCCATAAAATCCATAACTCTTAATCTATACATCCAAAATCGCCATCTTTGGACACAATATAAAAACTCATCAAATTATCATTTCAAATTTTTCCGTAATTTTTGAGGGTCGAAAAATTACTTAAACCGCAAATGGATTTTCACCCGCCATGCAGTAATCCACGTGAGATATGATCATTTCCACAATTTAATAAGGAATGAATACAAAGGATCATTCACCATGCATGTGGTAATCCACATAGACAAAGTTATTCCAATGTAATAATAAAGAATGGAATAATGTAAAAATTCACCATGCATGCGATAGACCGCATGCATGTGTTATTCCCAATGTAATAATAAATAATGGAACCAAGTCACGCGTAATTAAGCATGCATGGATATTCAAATGTAATAATAAAGAATGAATCCAGTCATGCGTAAACACACGCACGTGATATTCCGACATAATAATAAAGAATGGAATCAGTCATGCATGAATATATGCATGCATATGATATTCCGGCGTAATAATATAGAATGGAATAATAGAAGAATTTCACCATGTATGCGATGTATAATATAAAGTTATTCCAACTTAATAATAAAGAATGGAATAATGTAAGAATTTCACCATGTATGCTGGTATCAGATAGACAAAGTTATTCCAACATAATAATAAGGAATGGAATAAAATAGATCTCTTCTTGAATACGAAAAGAAATAATACCTCTTACCTCAAAATAAAATCGATATCGGAATAGTGAGGTAGCAGACTTCTCTTCTTCTTTCTCTATAATTTCTCTATAATAATTGCTCTATAGCTTTAGTGAATTGGTGAGAAATGAAGGAAGAATGAGCTTCATTTATAGGAAAATATAGTTTTGATAATTGCACGCTTTGGGGCTCAAAATATTACAAAGATAATACCTTCCATTTTTCTTTCATTTTAATTTAGTCCCGCAAGTATTATCAAACTTGCACCACCTCCCTAATAGTAAATCATGTGAATCAATAGTAAATCATGTGAATCAATAGTTCTAGACATGTGAAAATATGAATTGTAGTATAGTACCTCCATCTATACCTCCATTTTTAACTTAGCCATGCAAGTATTATCAATCTTGCACCAACTCCCCTAATAGTAAATGAATGTGAATCAATAGTACACACATGTGAACAAATAGTTATAATCATGTGAATCAATAGCAATTAATTGCTCATTTATCCGATTAATTACCCGATTAATCAGTATAACTTCCAGACATCAATTATTATCGAAATAAATATCGATTTTCACTAACACAAATAATCCCAACACAATGGAACTATCAATTTCATCTTTAATCAACACGAACTTATTCATCATTAATATTATAATTCACAATATTTAACAACCAAAATTCCTCGTGAAAGAGGGGCTTTCCGATAAGGATTTCTCCTTATCGCCAAGAATTAGGTGACCAAACCTCTCCTCGACAAAACTTCTAGACATTGTCAATATTGCAAATAATAATATGAATAACTTTGTCGCTTCAATTATTGATTTAATAATATATCATATTATGCAGATGATAATAATGTGACAATAATTGAATCAATAATATAAGAGATATGATGGAACAATTATCGTAGTAATAATTGAGTATAACCGAGTGACTTCACGTAAGCATCAATAATCAATACTTTGTGCTACTATGCAACCACGCCAGACATCGCATTTTTTTACTACCGTGTAGTTCAACAGCTTTTAACGGTAAAACTTTCGCCGTTATTTTTATAAAAAAGATAATTCATCATTTTCTAATTACGACAATACTTCATTGTGGGGTCCACTAATGATTGTGTCTGTCAGCATACGGATATTCCCCAACAATCGAATATTTTATAACAACTTGCATACTTTTGCAAAAATTTATAAATATTACCACACAACTATAATATTATATCAAATCCACACCATAATATTCAAAAAAAATATTTTCTAGAATTTTAAATCTTTATTCATAAAATTTGGGGTCTCACAAGAAATATTACCCACAACTATAACATTATATCAAATCCACACCACAATATTCAAAAAAATATTTTGAGAAATTTAAATCTTTATTCATAAAATCCAGGGGTCCAAGGATAGAATCTAGGTTCCGTTAAATCAAGCTTTAAAAGACGAAATTTTAAACGAAGCTCAAAATTCTAAATTTGCTATACATCCTGGCAGTACTAAAATGTTCAAGGATTTAAGTTAACACTTTTGGTGGTCGAATATGAAAAGAGAAATAGCTGAATGGGTAAAGCAAATGTCTCACGTGTCAAAGGGTTAAGGCTGAGCATCAAAAGCCGAGTGGTTTACTTCAACCCTTACCGATTCTTTAGTGGAAGTGGGAACATATAACCATGGACTTTGTTGTTAGCCTTCCAGCTACACAAAAGGGCCATAATGCCATTTGGGTAATAGTTGACCGTTTAACCAAATCAGCTCACTTTTTACCTATTAAAATTAATCACAACTTAGATCACCTTGCCAAACTATACATCAACGAAATTATCTCTAGGCATGGAGTGCATGTTTCCATAAAGGTCGATCGAGATCCACGTTTTACTTCAAATTTTTGGAAAAGCCTTCAGAAACATTTAGGAACACAATTAAGATTGAGTACAGCTTATCATCCTCAAACAGATGGACAGAGTGAGAGAACCATACAAACATTAGAGGATATGTTAAGAATATGTATCATAGACTTCAAATAAAGTTGGGAGGATTAGTTACCTTTAGTCGAATTTGCCTATAACAATAGTTATCATGTTAGCATAGGTATGCCACCCTATGAAGCCTTATATGGGAGAAAGTGTAGAACACCTTTATGTTGGGATGAAGTCGGGGAAAGACAAATGTTAGGACCTGAAATAATTCAACAAACAACTAAAACCATCAAAATTATTCGTCAACGATTACAAGCATCTCAAGATCGACAAAGAAAATACGTTGATCCACATCGTTAACAACGAAACTTTAACGTAGGAAGCCACGTGTGAAGGTATCTCCTTGGAAGGGAAAGATACATTTTGACAAGAAAGGAAAATTAAGTCCAAGATTCATTGGACCTTTTGAAATTTTGAGAAAGATTGGTGAAGTTTCTTATGAAATAGCACTACCTTCTGAGTTGAATCATATCCATAATGTGTTTCATGTGTCCGTATTATGACCATACAAACCTGATTATAAACACGTTATAAATT
The DNA here is from genome assembly GCA_020205605.1 of Panax ginseng. Taxonomy (NCBI): domain Eukaryota; kingdom Viridiplantae; phylum Streptophyta; class Magnoliopsida; order Apiales; family Araliaceae; genus Panax; species Panax ginseng. The sequence continues at coordinate 72,154,755 of CM035128.1, read as the reverse complement.
ATGAACCAATCCAAATAGAAGAAGATCTTTCTTATGTAGAAGAACCTGTGCAGATCGTCGGTCAGTAAAAAGAAGCAAGTCCTGAGAAATAAAGTGATAGCATCGGTCAAAGTAATCTGGAGAAATCAGAACGTTGAAGAGGCTACATGGGAGCTTGAAGATAAAATGCGAGAGAATTATCCTCAATTATTTACTTAACCTATACTGTAATTTCGAGGACGAAATTCTTATTAGTGGGGGTGAATGTAAAACCCCAAAACCCTAATAAGACTTGTATATGTAAAATTCAGTTATATCAATAAAATTTCTCCGTTCTGAATGTGTTGTGTGTTACAATATACTTTATTTAACAAATTTGACCAAATAATTTTTTGTCCAAAAAACGTCGTGGTTGACACCTCGTAATCGGACTTTTTGGTATAATTATTTTGACAAGTTGCTTTGTCGTGCTTACACTGACAAAACACTTTGTCGTGCTTGTAAGGATTAGCAAGAAATCTAGGTTAGTAACCCTAAATTAACAAACCCTAACCCTAATTAGCAAATCCTAACCCTAATTTGTAAACTAAATCCTAATTAGCTAATTAAACCCTAATTAGATTATCTTTACACCTAATCATGGTTAGTAAACTTCAATTAGGTACTAATAAACATCACTTAACAATCCTAATCATTAAAAACAAAACCCTAATCAATATTATTGAAGATTAGAACATAATTAAGCTACTAAACTAACCTAACTACCTCACAAGTAGGTTAGGAGTCACCATTGCAAGTCCATAGGCTACACATGACATGTTTATAACTCCCAAGCATGACAATAGTCATCAGATCTGATATTTGTAGAGGCAAGTTGCTTGAAAATATCCAAAAAGCCAAGTTGAAGAAGTCTATAAATAGGAACCTTAAGGCTGAGCAAACTCACGAAATTTATAAGCCATTATACAATTACTTACTTACTAAATCAAGTCTGGTTGATAGCAGCAACAAAATCAGAAGCTAGAATCAAAAATTAATCAAGAAAAGGTACAAACCCTAGTTCATATCTAGCTCTTTGATCCTTTGTTAATTTTGTTGTTTAGATGTTTAGAAATATGTATTAGTATGTTATAAAGTATGTTAGATTGGTAGAACACGTTTTCATAACATCTAGACACCTTAATTAAGTGTTTTTAGAAATATGGAAATTTTGAAAACCAAGTCTGATAGCCGAATGTCAGGGCTTGTAGATTCATTTGTGTTTATGTTTAGGTCTGTTAATTGTATATTACTTGTAGCCTGTTAGTAGGTCTTTAATCTGGAAAAGAAAACAGGTTCATTTGAACCATAGATTGCAAGTTATAAGTGGTCAAAGAGTGTTGACCGTTCACGCATTATAGTTTTCTGGGTTACCCAGAAAACTCAAGAACAATCGAACTGGCTACTTTGACCAACCTTTTTGATCGCTTTCTGTTTGTTGTTTTTGTAATGTTTTATATTAGATTAACACTCTGATATATGTACTACAAAACTATGATCTTAAATGGTACAAATAACGCATAGGATTACTGGAATTAATGGTCAAAATTCGTTGACCAAGCTTTACCAAGTTTTCTGGGGTACCGAGAAAATTGAAGAACACGAAGAACAGCGTTTGGCTGTACTTTGACTAGCATAATTAGAGACCTTAGATTTATGCTTTATTCATGTTAGAGTTATATATATGTACCCTGACATATATACTACATGTTACAACAAACACAACACACATCTAATACACAGAATCAAAGAAATTCAAGCCACAAAACCGTTAACCGGCCATGACCACTGTTCTGGGTTGCCCAGAAACTCAAGAACAACTCTGATAGTCACTTTGAGCCTCTATAACTTCTTGTTATATGTAGGTTAAAGCCTGAAATTTGATTCATGTTGTACTACTGTAAGAGTACTATAACATCAACACTTGACCAAATCCAAAATCATAACCAGTAGCTAGATAATTAAATGGTCAAACCGTCACTTCACCCGTAATAGAACTATTGCCCAGAAACTTAAGAACACCTACAACGACACTTTCTGTCACTAAAGGGCTTTAGGGATAGAGCAAATTGATTTTTCTAAAATAAATTAGAAATAATTAATAAATAAATATAATTAATAACAAAAAACAGTTTTAAAAATTATATTAAATAATTATAATTAAATTACGATATTTTTACATAAATTTAATAAATATTTTATTTTATTTTGATATTATTAATAATTAACTTAATAATAAAGTAATTAGAATAATTATTTATAAATACTAAATAATTATTAAAAATAAAATTAATGATATAAAAATCATAATAAATGATTATAAATTATTTAAAAATAATAAACGATGTTTTTTGTAAAATTTGAAGTAAATATAAATTACCTAAATATAGAAATAAATGATTTAAAAATCATTTAACGGATAAATAAATGTTTTAAAATATTTGAAAACTTCTAAAATTATTATAAAGGATAAATAAATTATCTAAAAATATAATAAATTTTATAAATAAAATTTAGTCTATTTATCAACTTATATAATATTCGGTAAAGACTTTGTACATCGAAACCTTATCGAATCTAACCCAATCTTATATAAATGTTATATTTGAGTATTGTTATCAATACTAACGTGTTAGATTTATATATATCAACATCATGGGTATTTATTAAACGAATTAAGTAGCATAACTTGACTGATCTACGCTCAGGCAAGTTCTTCTTAACCCTTAAACTACTTATGCAAATTTCTTAAACCTATTTACTCATTGAACAAGATTTTTATCTTGATATGTTGTTGATATAATATACTACACCTACATTTGAATTACCTCTTATTGTAAGGTTATTGCTATAGATTCAGCATAACTAAGAAATGAATTGTTTATTCATATTGATTGTTAAGTTTAAATTGTTGTGTCGAACCAAATTGTTTGGTAAGACATCCTATTATGAAGTTGGGTATCCCGTATGGGATCTTTCGGTTGATAATATATTGACACTAAGTTGGGTGCATTTGAGCACTGGTACGATGAGATGCATACTCCTCGGATGTTGAATAGGCTGATCCTTATCTCATATCTGAACAAAATTTCTAAGTCTGTGTGACTGACAGAAATATAAATCCATAGCGAAATGGTAACAACTATCAGTTGAAATTTGAATTGTTATATTTCTTCAAATCATATATTGTTATAAATAAAAAACTTGCTGAGCATGTTATAGCTCACCCTTGCAAATTATTCCCTTTGTAGTTTTAGATGGTAACCATGGAACATCTGGAGTAGATAAAAGGAAGCGTCCCTATTTAGATTAGATTATATTCTTGTCTATTTGAATACTTTGTAATAAGAAACTCTTTATAAGAGTCATGTAATCAAATCTTAATATTATGATATATATATATATATATATATATATATAACATCTTTTATTTCCGCAACCGTGTTTTCTTACATATATAGATGTAAATTTAGAATTCTTCGAATCTAGTTGAGATCCTTGGGAACTATTTATCTGAGTGAGGGTATTAATAGCATGGACTGTTCATGTTGTTATTGATACCCTGGATTTTAGATAAATAGTTACTATCGATACGATAGTATAAATTTCACATGGCATATACTATACATCTGGGTGAGGGTATTGGTAATATGGATTGTTCATGTTATTACTGGTACTCTTAATTTCGGATAGATAGACTTTAGTCACAGATACATTTCATATATCCAAGTGAGGGTATCCAAACACAGTAATAGTTCTCTTGAGAAATGACATCTGTTATGGGATACTGTGAATTTTGGATCTATGGGAATTATATCTGATAGTCCCTCTATTTAATGTAATATTATAATCAAATACCATGGTTGTATAGATTTAAATGCATTATATATTGATTCGTAGTAAGCACCATATCAGATACCGTGGGAGTATAGATATGGGGGCGTTACATAGAATATGGTTGCCCACGTACTCCCGTGTATCGTGGAGAGATTAGGTCGACTTGAGTTACGCCTCGGGACGCCAATTGTAGCCAAAGAGAAGTATGAATCCATATGACAAAGCTATATCATGGGAGAAGAAAGTTTGATCCCATTATTGGGACAAACTGTATGTGTGAAAAAGTTTGATCCTGTCTTCAGGACAAACTTCAAGCGTAGAAAAGTTTAATCCCGCCTTCAGGATAAACTGCAGGTGTGAAAGGTTCAATCTCATCTTTAGGATATCCAAAATTGTATGAATGATATGAAATGAAGTAAAATTAGGCTGCTGGTTTGAAGTGTATGTTTCCCTGAGGGGCAGAAGAGTATGTAAAAAGGGTTAGAGAACCGGAATGACTGGTGATCTGGTGATCAAAGCCAGAATGTTTTCTTGATGGTAACCTCAGACATAGTACAATTTCACGGTGTCTGAGTTGATAAGCTGTGGAAATTCATCGCCATCCATTTCTTGTATTCTAAGAGCGCCTCATGTCAATACTTCCTTGACAACAAATGGGTCTTCCCAATTAGGAGCAAATTTTCCCTTAGATTGATCTTGTTTGTCAATGATCTTCTTCAAAATCAAGTTATGTTATTTGAACTGCCGTAGCCGGACTTTTATATTGTAGGATCTGGTGATCCTTTGCTGATATAACTGACCATGGAAGATAGTCGCGGTTCACTTTTCATCTATTAGAGACAATTGGTGATACCTGTCTTGTACCCATTGGTCTTCATCCAGCTGAGCATCCATTAATACTCTAAGAGATTCCATTTCCACCTCTATGGGGAGCACTGCTTCCATCGCATAGGCTAATAAGTAGGGTGTTGCCCCAGTGGAAGTTCCCATTAAAGTTCTGTAGGCTAATAAAGTCAGAGGCAAGAGGTCAGGCCATCCTTTGTGATTGGCAGACATTTTTTGCATGATCTTCTTGATGTTTTTATTAGCCACTTCAACAGCACCATTCATCTTTGGACGATAGATGACAGAGTTAAGGTGTTTAATGTGGAATTTACTGCACAACTCCTCCATCATTTTGTTGTTGAGGTTCTTAGCATTGTCTGACACAATTACCTCTGGTTGTCCATATCGACAAATGACATTATTTCTTATGAAAGCAATGATGACTGTAACCCTGGGGAAGGAGGCTGCTTCTAACCACTTGGTGAAGTAGTTAATCATGGTGAATATGAATCGATGTCCATTACTGGCTTTGGGCTCGATGGGCCCGATCATGTCCATTCCTCACATTGAGAAGGGCCATGGTGAACTCATGTTATGGAGTTCCCTTGGAGGGGCGTGGATAACATTTCCATGAATTTTGCATTGATAGCACCTCTTGACATGATCATCACAGTCAACTTTGAGCGTAAACCAATAATGCCCTGTTCTAAGGATTTTCTTGACAAGTAGGGGGCCGCTCATGTGTGGGCCAAATACTCCACTATGGATCTCATCCATGAGTCTTTGAGCTTGGTCTTTGTCCAGACATCTGAGGAGACCTAATCCTGCATCTCTTTTGTAGAGTGCATCTCCACTAAGGTAGAATTTCATAGTAAGTCGATGGATCCACCTTCTTTCAGTTGGGCTCGCCTCAGCAGGAGTAGATCCATCTCGTAGATATTCCTTGATATGCTGATACCAAGGGTGTTGGATGGAAGGTAGCTCATCCGATACTTCTCCAACATAGTTCCCATAGGCTGGGGCCTTTTACAGGGCAAATGTGATGCTTGGCATGTTTTCCTTATCAGGTATATGAATTAAGGAGGCCAACGTTGCTAGTGCATCCGCAAAATCATTCCTATTACGAGGAATATGTGAAAAGGAGATTTCTTCGAACTCCAAAGCCATCTGTAAAACTTATCGATGGTAAGGCAGCAAATGTAATTCTTTGGCTTGATAGATTCTCGTGGATTATTTGATTACTAATTCGGAATCCCCAAAGACAGTTAACCGCTTGATGCCCATTGAACGAGCAAGTTTTAGCCCCATGATACAGCCTTCATACTCAGCTGTGTTGTTGGTGCTGATAAACTACAATTTGACGGCCACGGGATACTGCTCCCCCGTACCGGACACTAGAACTGCTCTAGCTCTAGAGCCTTCCATGTTAACAGCTCCATCAAAATACATTTTCCACGTATGGCATGCATCGTACTGATAGTATTGTTGAACTGTCATTACCCCTTCATCAGGGAAGTATGTTTCCAAGGGTTTGAAATCCCCTACAGGTGCGGCGGCCAGTTTATCCGCAATTCCTTGACCTTTGATAGACTTTTGCATCACGTAGACGATGTCAAATTGTTTGTAGGATCAATCGCCATCCGACAAACCGTAAATCGATTAATGGGCTTCTTGAACATATACATGAGAGGATCCACGTGGGATATGAGATGGTTTGTGTGACCATGGAGATAATGTTGTAACCTCATGGAAGCCCATACTAAAGCACAACAAGTCTTCTCAATCAGAGTGTACTTGTGTTCACTGCTACTGAATCTTTTACTGAGGTAATAGATAGCTCGTTCTTGGCCTCTATCATCTTTCTGTCCCAGCATGCAACTCATGGCATTGTCATTAATGGACAGGTACATGAATAGGGGAACATCGTCCCTGGGAGGTACCAAAATAGGAGCATTAACCAACTGTTCTTTAATTGTAAGGAATGCTTTCTGACACTCATCATTCCATTTCATGGAGGACTTCTTCCTTAACAATTTGAAGATGGGCTCACAGGTTGCTGTGAGAAGAGAGATAAACCTGCTAATGATGTTAATTCTTTCCAAAAATCCCCGTATTTCCTTCTCTGTCTGAGGAATGGGAATTTCCTTGATGTCTTAGATTTTGGTGGGATCCAGCTCAATCCCTTTGTGGCTGACTAGGAAACCTAGCAACTTGCCTGATTTAACACCAAAGGCGCACTTGGCTGGATTCAAGTTCAAGTTATACTTATGCAACCTGTTGAAGAGCTTTTTAAGATGGTCTAAGTGGTCTTCCTCCCTTCGAGACTTGATAATGATGTCATCCACGTAGATCTTTATCTCCTTATACATTAAATCATGGAAAAGAGCCATCATAGCTCGTTGATAGGTTGTCCCAGCATTGATGAGGCCGAATGACAACCGTCTGTAGAAAAAGATTCCCCAAGGCGTGATGAAAGCAATTTTCTCACGGTCCTCCTCAGCAACCATAATCTGATGATACCCCGTGAAGCAATCCGAAAAGGAGTACATGTCATATTGAGTAGTATTGTCAATGAGAATGTGGACAAATGGCACAAGAAACCTATCTTTAAGGCAAGCTTTGTTCAGATCCAGATAATCCACGCAAACTCACACCTTTCCTCCTGGTTTAGGCACGGGAACTATGTTGGATATCCACTCCGGATATGTAGACACCATGATAATTCCATCTTGAATTGTTTCACAATTTCTTCTTTAACCTTTAAACTCCACTCAGGCTTCAATCGCCTGAGCTTCTGCCTAACTGGCTTGAATCCCTCTTTAATGGAAAGGCGATGAAGGACAATGTCAGTCGACAAACCCACCATATCTTCATGAGACCACGCAAACACATCTTGGAATTGGGGTAGTAGCGCAACCATGTCATTTCGTTGGTTTGGGGTGAGGTCTGAACCAATCTGGATTAACTTAGGGTTTTCTAAGGTTCCGAGATTGAAAGAAATGGTTTGATCAATGTTGGGTTTAGGTTTGTCTTCGACCCATTCCTTAATCTCCTGAGGTATCTCAATGTCCTCTTGTATTTCCATCAAGTTTGAGTCAAACTTTGCATCAAAGTTACAGTCCTTGTGGAGAAAAGGCACCTCATCAGCAAGTACAAGCACATCTAAATTCAGAGTCCTGAAACAAAATATGCTTCCACTTAATATATGAAACTGTTTAATTATACAAAAGTGTTAGCATGTAGTGATAAAATGACTGCTAATACTATACAGAAAAGTAAGCAATTAAAGTTATCTACATGGCATAGGGATTTTCTGCCCGTTTTACCCTCGTCGACCAATGCATGGAGTGCTTCTCCAATTGTCGAGGGTAAAGTCCTAATGGACTGCAATGATGGAGGGACTGTTATCGTCCTCCTTCTCCCGAATGATAACTATAACATCTGGGAAATCATCGTCTAGGGTGTATCTGTTTGTATGTTCATCATGGACAATGATTCGTATTCCTGACATCATCAGGGTGATGTCATGTTTACATTTCCGTTCCCTTTCTTCCACTTCGGGATCAGGAATCAGCAAGTCTTTTGCTTTAAATGGTACTAGTTTGGGAAATAACATAGCCATAACATGGGCTGGCACCTTTACCGGAGACTGTATCAGGTCATGAGGTGCGGGTGGGGAAAATCGCCATGTGGCAGAAGCTTGAGGAACCTGCTTGTGCTTATAAGGATTCCTGTGACTGGAACTGGCAATATAGCCTAGTCTGGTTGTCCCAGTTTGACTGAACACTTGAATTGGGTGCTTAATACCCTGTTGATCCTTACCAAGCCCTTGTCTAGGCTGATGAACCAATGAAATCATTTCTTGAGTGGCTGACATAACCTCGGCAAAAATCTTGGGTATGGGAAGTGGCACTCCAATAGGATGGTATTGTGTGTTGCTCACTTCCAAAGTATGAAAACTGGCCGGCTCAACTTCTAAATTGAAGTTGATGATAGGTAGATCTCCTTGTTCAGGACATTTTGGTTCAACATTGACAGTGACTAGGCTATTGTTGACAATGTATTTCAGTTGTTGACGAAGTGTAGAAGGGACGACTCCATCCATGTGGATCCATGGTCTCCCCAATAACAGGTTATATCCTGAATCTATCTTGAGGACGTGAAAGGATATATTGAATATATTTGGACCAATCTTAATTGGCAGCTCAATCTCTCCAAAAGAATTTCGTCGGGATCCATCAAAAGCTTTGATGACTGTATGGCTACTTCGGATCCATTTGAGATTGACGTTCATCTTTACCAAAGTGGCATAAAGACAGATATTTAGAGACAAACCTCCATCTATCAAAACTTCAGCTAACATATACCCGGAGGACAAAACTGCAATGTGCAATGGCTTGCAATGACCGGTCCCTTCGAGCGGTATGTCGTCATCAATGAAGGATATCACATTATTGTTAAAAATGTGATCCACCAGATGTTTAAATTGTTCCACATCCACTGATTTCGGTAAGTAGGCTTCTTCCAAAACCTTTAGTAAGATCTTCCTATGATCCTCAAAAGAGAAAACCAAGTCCAGTATTGAGATCTGATGTGGAGCTTCTCTTAAGCTTAAAACTCCCTTGGCTTCATTATGGCCTATAGTGCGGAGGAATTTTTCAATCTCCTCCATGGGAATCTTCCCCTTTGCTTTGAAGGTGGGCTTCATAACCCGTTGAGGAAGATACAGTGGATTTTCCTTCGGCACTATAGCAGAAGTATGAGATGTAGATCCTTCATCTTCTCCATAATTCCATGGGACTTTGTGTAAGCTGACAACAAGATATTGTTGTCTGAAAGGTAAATAAATTAGCTTTGGTGCAGCCACTTTCAAAGGATTGTCAGCCTCAGCGGATATAACTACTACTAATCCCTTCCATTTGGTAGGACATGTATTCTCACTCTCGAGTAGCACAGTATCATCGTCTGCCATTTACAGGACACCGCTGTCAATTAGATTCTGAATAAGGTGGCAGAGTGCACAGCATTCTTTGGTGTTGTGTCGAGAGAATGTGAATGATACTGACAAACTCCATCAGAGTTGAATCGTCTTTAATGAGGATTAATTGGAGGTAGAAAGGAAGTGATTCTTCCTTCGTTGATTAGCATCTAAAATATCTCCTCCATAGGTTGGCCCAGGTATGTAAATTTCCTTCTATTGGCAAAGTCCTTACGGGCTTTAACACTTGCTCTCTTCGTAACCTTATCCTCCATAGATTTGCTTTCTAAAGGTGATGGTGGAGCATTAATAACAAAAGGAAGGAGATAGGCATGCTCCTTGCTGACTAACTGGCGTTTGACTTGATGCTGATGGGTCACCAGTTCTACCAATTGTTTAATTTTCTTACAAAGAGATTTCATCTTTTGTTCCATAGCAAATTGAAATTTTGCATAATCCTATCTTTCAACACCTTCTTTGATGCTCTGGGATGATTCACCATTAAAATTGGAACTATGTCCACTGCTCCAACTAATCATGTGGATCTCTTCTTCTTTGTGTTCAGGAAGAGGGTTGTCTTGCACATGAGGTTGATCTGGTTTGGTAACCACGATCTCATCGTTGTCTATCAAATCTTGGATTTTATGTTTCAAGGCCCAACAATCTTGAGTATCATGTCCAGGTGCCCCGACATGATAAGCACACTTCCGAGTAGCATTGAAACCCCTCCCATTAGGGTTGGCTGGTGGAAAAAAATGTGTGATTTTCTTCTGAGTAGTCAGAAGAATAAGAATATTCTCGAGCGAGTCCCCTAAGGGTGTGAACGTTCCAGGGCACTTTGCTTCTCCACTTTTAGGTAATGGAGGGTTTGAAGACTGTGCTTGAAAAGGGGAGTAGTTTCTCCTCTGTATAGACATGTTCTGACTGCCTTTTTGACCTTGTAGTAGCAATGAAACATCCTCTTCTTTCTTTTTGTGGACCCTCCGGGGGTTGTTTCCATAAGATCCAGATTGGATGTGCTCAGCAACTTCTTTAAGAGCGGCTAGGTCTTGAATCTTACCTGACTTCAATCTCATCTCAACCATCTCTCCGTGCTTGATCATTTCAGAGAATGGTTTGCCAATACCAGCTAAGACTATTTCATAGAAAGGAGCTTCTTGTATGTCTATGAAAGTTATGACCATTTCTGACTCCGTCATGAAAGGAATAACTTAAGCAACAAGGTGCCTCCACCTTTGGGCATACTCTCTGAAAGACTCGTTAGATTGTTTCTTGACCTTGGTAATTTGGTACCGGTCAGGAGCCATCTGAGATTGAAAATTGTACTAAGTGAGGAAGGCGTGAGCTAGCTCTTCCCAGCTATGGATCTTTGAGTTGTCTAATCTGGTATACCATGAACGGGTTTCTCCAGTTAGACTCTTCTGGAACAGCTGCATTCTGAGTTTCTCGTTTTTCGCATAAGATCCAAGTTCTCCAATGAACACCTTTAAATGTGTGTAAGGATCCCCTAATCCATTATACTTTTTAAAGTCAGGGGTTTTGAATATCTCTGGATAATGAACACCAGGGACTATGCAAAGGTCAGCATATGAAACACTTCCATGTGTTCTAATCCCTTTGAGCGAACGGATGGTTTCCTCTATTTGAAGGACCTTCTTCCTAATATCACCGGTGTCTGGATCTCCTTTGAGATGGGTGTTTTCAGGGTCTTTGTTGGTCGTATCCAACTAAGGTTCCGGATTTGTTTTTTCCAAACCTTGAGCTCCTCCTTGTGCAGAGGATTCTGTATGTGTAGGCGTCTTTGTACCCTGAGTAGACTGATTCAATTCTTTAAGCAGGATAGCCAAATCTGTAATTTTTTTACTTAATCCATCAAATTCTTCCCAAGAAACGAGATTAGACTGGTCAAAGAAGACATGATCGGCTGTAGGCTCGTGGCCTTTTTAGATTTTGAGCGAGTAATAGGCTCAATTGCTTCCCTACAAAAACTTATGTATTTTAGTCTTAGGGATAATGTAAATATTTACATGCTATCATAATATGTCCATTTTGGGAATATTATCCTGTAAAAATGGGTGTCATATTATAGCATGTCATGCATGGGCAAATATTCCTCATATTTTCCATTACATATAGATGAACATGGAATGAAATTACAAGTAAATGCTTTTACAAGTAATTGAAAATGGAAAGCATGAAGAGACTTTCCTCCACGTTTGGTTTATCAGAGGCTGACCTATCTTAGGGTTACTCTCGCGGCTTTTTGGCATGAAGGTTCCCAGATCATCACAATCTACATGACGCGAAGTTAATCCGGTCTTTCAACTGGAGCGAATCTGGGTGGTGCCTTTCCTGATCCTTGTTGGAATTAGTCTTCCTACGAGTCCAATAATCAAACACCGATAGGATAGCCTCCTGGTGGAGGAACCACACAACATACCTTCACATATAACGTGTCTCACCATTTATGAAAATGATGACATGTGCAAAGCACTAATATCACAGATAGATATATTGCAGTGCAATAAGTAAAATACATTCGTACACATTCATCATAAATGTAAATGCAACATTCACACACAAGCATATAACAGTTTTGAAAAGCTTGTAGTAGCGGCTTAAACCCTCTTACTGGTGTCCCCAGCAGAGTCGCCACCTGTCAACGTCAGGATTATTATTTGTCCCTTTTCGTTACTTATTCTTTGGTGTTCTCATGTTATGTGAGATTTGTTTGAAAAAACAAGTGAAAAAGGTCCGACATATATAATGTCGATGATTTGACTATAAGAGTCGCCAGTTGGTGTTTTAAACTAGTTGCACTAACGCAACCGAGAAAAGGTTTGCACATTGACCCAGTGATATGACATTGTTAAACGGGTCTGTGAAACCAAGATTCATTTGGGTTCGGGGGCTTGATTATGAGAAGGGAAGGTGTTAGGCACCCCCCGACATCCGTGTTGCCATGGTGAACGCCACTTTTCAAGAAACTGTTATATGAATGTGTGTGTGTGTGTGTGTGTGGATCAATGTGCAATTATTTGGAAGTAATGTGAGGCCTCGTTCGCACCTATATACAAAGAGTTTGAATTTGTATGAAAAATTTAGTTTTAAACATGATATAGAAATGAAGTTTTGTAAAAGAGGTTTTTCAAACCCTGTGATCAATAGTAATTGTGACCTTATAGTGTGTGCAAAGATGAAGAGAAAGGCTTTATAGAGTGTGAGAAAGCTTACAATGGGCTACCAAGGAAGGCTTCTATGACTCTAGATGGATAAACACTCAGCTCCCGTCGATAAAATATAGCTATATGTGAGCTAACAGGTGTTTAAAATGAGAAAGCACTCAATATGGGGTGTGTACAGAGCAAATTGGGCAGGGCTTCCTTGCCTCTTTTTCTCTTACAAATGGCCACCCCAAGCTCTATACTTATAGAGTCAGGTCGATGCAGTGTACCCGCAGCAAATAGATGCACTGCGATCGCCGGGGTGCCCACAGAGCTCCGCATGGTCCGACTGCTCTCAAGAAATGCGTGCACTCGTGCACTGTGATGTCCGCTTGAACTTGCAAAACTTCAATCTGAGCATCCGAACGAGGTGTACAAGACCTTCTTTGGATCGCTTTTGTTGAGAGTTATGCAATGACATGGGATTAGAGGTTGTACGAAGTTAGGAAGAGGGGACCATGCCCATGATCTTCAAGCTTTAAATTCTATCTGGTGTGCTGCCACCCGTAATAGTCACTCAGGATTGGAACTCCTTGGCTCTTATGGGACATTACTGTGTAGAAATGTATGTATGAAGTGTTGAGATGGCGCACTGGGGGTTGAGGTGGCAAGATGATGATTTTTCCCCTCACAGGGGTTATCTCTGGTTTGGGCTAATAGCAGACGTTGCTCAGGGTTATATCTGAGATTGGACTACTGCAAGTGTTTGAATTCTGCAAGGTCATCTGTAAGTGTGCCTGTCTTCCCGGTGTTAGCTCCAGGTCTTTGGAATGAGTGCTTCGGTAGGAAGTCTGAGATTGAAGCTGATTGCATGCACTTGAAACAAGCATTTCTAGGGTTATCGCCGAAACTGTAATGGCATTCCTTCGGGTTATCTCCAAGGACGAAACTTGGGGTAATCTCTGAGGTTGGAAATGATGCTCTCGGTGTGTGTTCCGGGGTTGAGACTGAACTTCTGGTAGTATCCAGAATGGATGTGAATTGTCTTCTAGGGTTATCTCCGAAAGACGAATCTACCCTCTTGCAATGTTAGTAACAGGTGTGGAAAAAATTTTGAGTGTCTACACAATTGTTGGAGTTGTAATAAGTAAAACCTATATTAAGGTAATGTGTTGAAGATATTCAACGATAAATTATTTAAAAGAGATTTGGTGAAAATCGAGTACGGGAGGTTTCGTTGATTCCGAGGACAAAATCCTTGTAAGGGGGGAAGGATGTACCAACTTGAATTTTTATAAAATTATTAAAATAAGAATTTAATAATTAAAATTCTTATTTTGAGATGTATATATTTTGAATTATGTGTTTTGGTGTGAAGAAATTAAATTTTTATGAGATTTAATAGTTGATTAAACTATTAAAGGAAATAAAAGAAATTAGTCACGATAAGGAATTTGGTGGCAAGGGAAATTAACCCTATAAATATTGGGTAATTTAAATAAAGTTGAAACTATATTATGGAATAATATTGTTTGAATATTAAAACCTTACTTGGTAGTGGTGTTGTAATAAGGTGGATAAAAGAGTTAATTCACTTAATTAAAATAGTGAGTTAATATACGAGTTTTGCTAATTAAATTTGGTATTCTTAATATATATTACATGTCATTGTAATATATGAAAATGTTTAGTATCTTGAATGATGTTAATAAAATATAAATTGATGGTGAGCGAAGAAAAACCAATATACCTATAAATAATTATTGGTTAGAGGTTAATAAATTGAATTAATATTTTGGTAGTGATTAGATGTATGGATTAAATAAATTGTATTGAGACAATTTATGGGAGGAAATGAATTAAATAATTATATATTATAATTGTATGATTCATTTGAGTTAATTAAAATAATATTAATTATTTTAATGGAAAGGTTTATTTTAAGTTAAAGTGTTATGAATATAATTTTGTAATGTATGGAGTAATAGTTATACATATTATAATTGTATAATTATTCAATGTAGCTAGCTAAATAATTTAGCAATAAAGTGTAGTGTGACATAGGTATCATATATTAAAAGGAATATTAAAATAAACAAGAAGAGAGTCTAACAGATTTAGCCAAACAAGGCTTAGAGACTCCATATTTTTAACGGCTGGAGACTTTTCCTTTGTATAACCGATAACTTAACTCACGTATTCTTTATTCATATACTCATTTTGCTTAAGCTGAGGAAAGGAGAGTTTGGTGAGGGAGGGAATTCTCTGTAAGTTAGAGAAAGAAAGTTGGAGAATCAAGGAAGAAAAGAAGGATTAGTCAAGCAATTTTATCCTCTATCAAGGCTAAAGAAGATTCAAGGTAGGAATTAATTCTAAAACCTCAATTAAACCTCTATTCTTGAGTTTTCTATAGAAGTTATTTAGTTGTATGATTTGATAATTTGTTGAATAAATATGTTTATGGGTTGGTATAACCCATTTTATAACATCTAAAAGTTGTTTTAGGGTGATCAAGTTCATGAAAGTATGATTAAACAAGAAGAAATTGAGTTTTATAGATATATGTACATTAGGGCTTTTTTTGGAATCAAAAATTGATGATGAATTCAAAATATAATCTGAAATTGATTATAGATGTTGTTATTATGATGAAAACGAAAACAACCCAAGATGAACGAGTCAAAACGGATGTAAAACGAATTCGTAGTGAATGAATTCGCTAAATATGTTTAAAACATGAAAAATTAGCATGAACACTGAATTGGAACCATTAAAATGAATTTCTAATATTTTTGAAGTGTTATAATTATTCTGTAGATGAGTAGTTCAGTGTTTCACCAGTTCATAGAGTCGAAAACAAACTAATTCCGACTTAAAATGACGAAGTTATGAAGATTTGAAGTAAAAATATTGCAAAATCAGAATCAAGGCAAAGCTAAGCCTTGAGCCTTGCCTGCCCGAGAGAGGGTGCACGGTTTGGTGGCCGCTAGGTGCCATGGCGTCTTTGGGTTAATGAAGGAAATGGGCGCGGCCACGCCCATAGTGTGTCATGTGTGACTATTTTGACTTGTTTTGGTAAAATAGCCATAACATTTTCATACGGACTCCGATTGAGACGATTCAAGATGATCCGGAATGAGGACGAGTAGACCTACAATTTTATTATTTAAGGTTTTCAATTTGAGGTCGTTAGAAGGGGTAACAATGCCCATCTTTGGGACTATTATGTTTTCAGAGGCAATCGGAGGGCGTCGGGCAAGCACGTATGCAAGTGTAGTGCTTCTGACGATAAAAGATGTTGTTCTAAGTTATAAAACATGAATTTTTATAAATATAATGATGCTTAACATTGATAAATGATGTATTAGATAAGTTTTATAAGTATACAAAGCATATACAAGAGAGACAAATCGGGCGTGTGACGAATAAACGTCGAAATGCCATGACAAGTGTTAATAAACGTAAAAAGTGTTTTAAGTCAAATGAAATGAATATTACAAGCTTCGTAATGGGGTTAATATAAAACCAATAATGATTCCTAGAAAGACTTAAACACTTGAATGAAATTCAAGTATGAAATATAGTGAGATATAAGTTAAAAGTTAACACAATCAAATTGAACATTGTGTATTGATAATAGGAAGTATTATGGGATATAGAGTAAAGTTTACATTACAACTACTATGCGTGGCTATGTGACTAATAGTTGATGTGCATGATTATATAATTGTGTAGGGCACGTGAAGTGCAGATAATTGTAAGCTGATTAAACTGTTATTGGTAAACAACAATCAAGGCAAGTCTTTTAGTTTCTATTTGTTATGTGAACTTAGTGATAAAATGTTTTAAATCTTTGTTGAAAAAAGCATGATGTGTTATATATATGTTGAAAGTATGAAGTGTTAAAGTCAATTTATGACTACGTTAAATGAGTAATCAATGCTGATTGAGTAAGGAACTCAATCTTTATACTTGTTATATGAACTGCAGCATGTATGTTATCTTAGTCCAATGTTTATGAGATGTATGATAAGTATGTTAGTATTTTCTATGTGATGCATGAAAACTATTAGATTTGTTGGGTTGTCGAGCTCAACCTTGCAAATAACTATTTTTGCAGGTTAAGGATTGAAGGTAACACTATGTAGTACTTTAAAGACATGAATCATATATAATACACGAAGATTATTATTTTAGCTAAAGTTGTTATTTCTTTAAACCATGATTAAGGTTCATGAGATGTACTCAATGTTTTATGTATGTATATTTTATGTTGAGTCGTAAAGTTAAAGTTTGAGTCGTCCGATGTATAAAGGATATCGATTTGATATATACGTACATATATTAACTCTGATAAAGTGAATCATGGATTATATATGATTCAAATACATGCAGATGATAAAGGTTTTGATTCAGGAAATTAAAGTAAGAAGATAAAAGTTTTAATTATTCTGCATTTTATTAAGTTTAACATTGAATAATTATGTAAAATCAGAAGTTAGACGTATTATTAACGACCGAAGTCGAGAGATGAATGGTATGAATTTTGGGGTCGTTACAGTCGGGGCCATTCACCATCAAGACGGGCGCCGTTGAACTTTATAGCAAAAATCCATTGCAAACATTCAAAGTCAACGAGCAACGTCTAAATCATTATTAGGGTGGTGACATTGATAATCAAGCCACCACAATCACTCTTGCTAATGCACAATGACACAGGGAGTAGTCAAACTGAAAGACTCAAAAACAAGCGCTCATTGGGAGGCAACCCAATTTCCTAGTTATTTACAGTATTTTAGTTTTATATTACATAATTCGTAGCTTAGTTACTAGTGTTAGTATTCAGTAGTTCAAATTTGTGCAAATCTTAGGTAAGTAGTTAGTCTTTGTAAGTAATTCACAGCGTTCGTGCTCAAACTCTATGTGCTTAACTTAAATCATGGGTTTTAATGAATTTCAGGTACAAAGGAGGAAGTTATACACACGTGCGGATTAAAATAGCTAAAATCGAAGTCATGCGAGAAGCATACATGCACGCCCGGAGAGGGTATTTAGGCTTTGACATGCAGCTTCCCCTACCGGGGGCTCTTTGTATCTACCAAAAACTTGTTGGGTGTAATCTAATTAAGCACGGCACGCAAGTATACGTGATCAACAAGTAATATAATGATAAGTTGAGTATCGTTCCCACAAAGGCAAGTATCAATTTTAATCTAACAACTATCTGCTTTGTATTATTTTAATTTTATTAACCTAATCGAATTAATGATTTAAAATAATGAAAAACTAATAAATAAAAATCAAAACAACTCAATTCAACTAGCTACCGCAAATTTTAATCAGATAATGGAGAATTAAGCCTATAACTTCACTTTATGCTTCACTCAGATTATCACAGTTCTTTTCAATCCAATTAACTATTCCAGTTCATTAATCAAGAACACAAAAGTAGAATTAGTCATCTCTCAATGCACTAACACCATATCAACTTAAATCCACAATTGATAGAATTAAGCTAAACACCCTAATTAACTAATTCATTATATCTCTCTGTGAATTATAATTAAAGAAGGTTTAAATCTCAAGTCCATACACGATTACATGCGATGTTAGGTATATCTCTATCCTAAACATAAATTATGAATTCCATCAAAATGCAGAAATCATAAACACATGCTATTATGACTATGTCTAGATTCATATCATCTTTCGAATCCATACAAATTTACAAAGAATTGGTGATCAAGCAATTCATAAGTTATGCACAAATCACAATAAATGAACCGAAAAGATAGCTTTATTGAACTGAAATCAAAATATGATAATCATCGTTCCACTTAAAGATCCATTGCAAGCTTAATAAGATAATTAGTTCATAACAAATTAATTAAACACTAAGAAGATTAAAGAATACATCATCCCAATTGTAGAAACTGAATTAAAAGAATAAGAATAGTATAAAACCACCCTTTTCCTCACTCAATTATGCAATCTTTGTGATCCTTGCTTCTTCACTCTGCTCCTCCACGATCTTCTCCAAAATTAGGGCTTCCAAGTTGAAATTGATGATTGTATGATTAATGTCTGAATTACTTGTCTTAAGTCTCTGAAAAAGCTGATAGAAACGTCCATAATCCAGTCTTAATCGAAGCTAAAGTCGTTCAATCCACGTCATAGTAGTATTAGAATTGCATCAAAACTCCCCTTCTGATCCGCGCACCCCCACCTCGATGGGGTATTTAAGCTTGTGAACCCCCACCCCGGCGGGGTATCATGCCTCTGCCATGTGTACCCCCACCCCGATGGGGTGTTTCCTTTGTTAAATACCCGCCCCGGCAGGGTACTATGTCGCAGTTACTGATTTCCTTACAACATTGCTGCACTTGCTCGCCATATAACCACCATCATACTTAACTACCAAATATTGAAACTTGCAAACACAACAACCACAAACACATAAAACTATACTAAAATAGATAGATTAAACAATTTTTAAGTCCAAATAGGAATCTGATTTGTAGGTATGAAACCCACTCATCAAATTCCTCCGAACTTAAATCGTGCAAGTCATCGAGCAAAACAATATACAATGCAATGCAACTAACTACATATCTACGAATCCAGCTATCAAACAGAATAAAATCTATTCACATGGCCATAGAGAAATCACAATAGACATGGCAATACATCATATCAAAACAAATCAACAACTTCATATCAATCACCAAATTTATCCATATTATGACTGATATAGTGTGTGTATGTGTGTGTGTGCGCTTAACAACCATACCAACTGATGTAAAGTTAAATAAAACACATAATAAACCTCTTTAAAGGAATCATACAGTGTAAAGTCAAGAAATCCAAAAATAAGCAAGATCCGACTAAAACCAAACAGTTACCAAATCTATAAGTCAACATGGGATACTTGTGCTTTATTTATTCACATACGGGGGATTTTTGCTCTTTTTCCCGTTTTTACTTTTTATTCTACTCATGACTGTGCAATGTCTAGTCCTCTTAGGCTTTTCGGTGCAACCCCTTAGCGAGCTTTCGACCAATGACTCCCAAACCGTAAGGCTTTAGGGCACTACGTGTAGAGACATCCCCTCAGGTGTACTTACTCAAGTAACAAAGGCCACAAAACTAGACTAACCACTGTGTTTATTCATACTTTTTCTTTCTTTCTTTTCTTTTTTTCTTTTTTTTCTTTTTTTAAGCTTAATATCCCAAATTTTCCCCCAAACTTAGGTTCCTGTCTAATCTTAGTCATCACTACCTGTTCATAACTTTCTTTTATTCAAACTAGCATTATCCTTAAGAGTTCCATTATGTGCCAATTTAAACTCAATCAGACAACATAGTCGTTTTTAATGTGCTAACCTGGATATACCAGTTTTAAACAGACAAAGATCTAAATCATGATAAGAAATCACACCAAAACCTTAACAGTCAAAACTATACTTGTCTATGCAATTCCAATCTCATCATTGGAACAAACAAACTTTACCCATCTAACAGCTGGAATCATGCAAATATGAACTAAATGCAACACAAAAACAGTAAACTAACTAATATTTTTGAGATTTTAATTTTTTTCAATTTTTTTATATAGATAATCCATTAAAAACAGAAACATAAAACTATTTACAATACTAAATTACTAACTATGCAAACAGACTTATATTATACTACTAATGCAACTACATGAATACAATCATAGACTGGCATGAACTAACTAAATGTAAATCTAACACATGAAAACTAACATACTCAACATAAATAACAAACTAGATAAAACTACTAAACTACACTACTATTCCCCCAAACTTATGAAACACAATGTCCTTATTGTAAAAATAAAGCATGAAAGCGTAAGAGGACTTCCCTGTTGTATCTACGCAGGCGGTGGCTGTGGAAAAGTCAGAATCAGATAGTGAATATTGTTGTAATGGATGTGGAGTCAGAAATAGGTATAGATCTGTAGTGGCTGGATTCATTCTTTGAAATGCCTCAGTCAATGAAGAATGGAAATTATTCATTGTGGTAAATATATGATCCTGTATCGATGCAAGTCTCTTTAGCTTCCTATCTTTTTGTTTGTCTCAATCATCAATATGTCTCTGTAGGCTGCAGAACTAGGTACTGGACATGTACTTGGTAGACCGACTACCCCTCACAGCCTCCTCCTCCCAGACATCTCGTCAGCCTTGAATTCGTCATCCTCAGAGGTATCCTCTGCACCCTCCTCCTTCTCAAGAGCATCGGGAAATACAAATCCTAATCCTCTAAGATGCGACTCCCCTCCAGCCCATACTGAATATTTAACAATCATTCTCGAATTAAGTAGCTGGAGAGACTACTATACAGGCTCATCTGCGGACCATCTAACCCCAGATTGTCTACACAATCCATAGATAAGTGAGGGGTGTGGAAATCCTCCTGAGAATGCCCCACGCAAGCATATTCGGATCAAAAAGTTGATAATTTTCCCAATATCAATGTCAAAATCTTTCACTATGGCATATAAAAGCAGCACCATTTCTTTAGTAACCTCGCTAGTATGTCTCGATGGAAACAGCTTCATGCATAGGAATTCATACCAGATCTTGCCATACAAACTCAAATCCTTTCTCATAAATAAGGTTCCACCTTTCTTCCCTTTTGCCCATGTAGTGCCCGATTTGATATTTTTGTGAGAATCTGATCATAGTTTGGGTTGTCATCTCACAGTTGGACATACTGACACACTGTTGGGGCTCACAAGTTGTAGAACTCATTAATTACCTTCGGACTAAAAGGAACTTCTTTGCCCTGCACAAACGCCTGCCTTATCCTCTAAGTTGGCATAAAATTCCTTCATCACAGTCACAACCGCAGGGTCCACTTGATCAGTAAATGTATCCCAGCCCTGTTTATTGATCTGTCACCGCATGTGTCCATCAAACGAATATGGCCTCAATCCCCTCTCCGGTGTTAGTTCCTTTGGTGTGAAATAATCATACTTTTCAGCCGCATAGGCACTGACAAATTTGTGTTTATCAAAGCTACGGGTCAGTGGCGATGACTATTTTCCCCGTTGGTGTTTCACAGGCATTTTTGGTGCCATTCAACACTAATTCTGTCAACAAATCCCCCAAACTTGTTCTTGGGTAATTTCACAAACACTTGGTGTGCACACTGACTTACAATGCCCAAAATTGAACAATGTAATCTAAGTATGAAGAAAAACTGGTGAGGATTTCTTACCCACACTAATTTCCCCACTTGATGATGATATTGAAGGATTTGAATGACCAATTGTTGAATTTCCCTTCCTTCCTTGCTTTCAAACCCAAAACTTAATGTAACCCTAGGTTTGATGTATGGAAATTAGACGATTTGGTGTGTAATAGGTGTTTATGTGGTGTGCAATGAATGATATTGAGGTTTAATATATAGAAGATAGGAGTAGTGTGCAGATTTAATGGAGATTGTGGGTTAGAGAGGTAGTTCATGGGTAGAGAGATGGTTGGGGTTCGGTTTTATGCAATAGAACTAGAGAAGCAACAATTCTGTAAGAGTTTTTAAAAACTGAATTTCTCTACCCCAACCGGGGTGGGGGGTATTCCTTATAAAGCCCGCCAGGGTGGGTAGATACAGAGGCCCCCCCAGCCAGGGTGGGATCGTCAAGCGGTGAATAGGCACACCGAGGCGGGCATATGATTTCTGTAGGAATTCAAATTTTCAGGTGTTTTGACCCGTATGCGTACCAAACTTCATCATTAGTACCTGAAAACCATTAAAACCAAAATTTTAAGTTAAGAACATGGAGTTTGAGCAAGAACGCTGTAAATTACTACAATAATAACTAATTGCCTAAGAATTGCACATAATTGAACTACGAACTACTAAAATTCTTAACTAAACTACGAATTATGCAATATAAATCTAAAATATTTTAAATGACAAGAAAATTGGGTTGCCTCCAAATGAGCACTTGTTTTTTTTAGTCTTTCAGCCTAATTACTCCTTATGTCATGGCACATCGGCAAGAGTGATCGTGGTGGCTTGATTTTCGATGTCACCACCCCAATAATGCTTTAGACTCTGGCCGTTAACTTTGAATGTTTCAAGAGGATTCCTGCTATAGAGTTCAACGGCGTCATGTGGGTAGACTGTCTTGATAGTGAATGGCCCCGACCATCATGATTTGAGTTTCCCGGGAAATAACCTCAGTCGAGAGTTGTACAATAACACAGCTTGGCCCGGTTCAAACTTCCTCTGCAAAATCTTCTAATCGTTCCTCTTCTTGACCTTTTCCTTATACAGCTTAGCTTAGCGTTTTCGTAAGCTTGTAGTTGAAACTCATCCAGCTCATTAAGTTGTAGTAGTCTTTTCTCTCCTGCAGCTGTTTGATCAAAATTCAACTTTTGAATGGCCCAATATGTTTTGTGTTGAAGTTCCACTAGGAGATGACATGTTTTCCCATAAACAAGTTGATACGAAGAAATCCCAATTTGTGTCTTGTATGTTGTTTGATAATACCATAGAGCGTCGTCTAACTTCAGAGACCAGTCTTTTCTATTCGGATTCACCACTTTCTCTAAAATTCGTTTCACCTCTCGATTTAAAACCTCGGCTTGGCCACTCGTTTGGGGATGATAAGTCTTTGCAACCCTGTGATTAACTCTATACTTTGCCAAGAGAGTTGTAAAGAACTTATTACAGAAGTGACTTCCCTCGTCACTTATAATTGCTTTTGGCGTGCCAAATCTCGTGAAGATGATTTTCTGTAGGAACTTCAAAACCACTTTGGCATCATTCGTAGGGAGTGCCAAAACATTAACCTACTTCAATACATAATCTACAACTAGCAGTATGTATAATTTTTTGTATGAAGGCGGGAAAGGTCCCATAAAGTCTATCCCCCATACATCAAAAATCTCGACTTCCAAGATTGTGTTGAGCGGCATCTGTAAGACCCCAAATTTTATGAATAAAGATTAATTTTCTCAAAAATACATTTGAGTATTAAGGTATGGATTTGATATAATGTTATAGTTGTGGGTAATATTTAAAAATTTTGCAAAGTAAGCAAGTTGTTATAAAATATTCGATTGGTCGGGGAATATTCGTTTTATCAGGGAATATTCGTACGATGGCACAATCATTGGTGGACCCCACAACGGAATTACTGTCGGACTCAGAAAATGACAGAAATATCTTTTTATAAAAATAACGGCGAAAGTTTTACCATTAGAACGTTGAAATACCCGGTGGTAAAAGTATAGTAATACACGTGGTTGCATAGTAGGACACGGTATTGTACAATATCTTTAATTATTGATGCTTACGTGAGAAGTCACTCAGTTTTATTCAATTATTGCCACAGTAATTTCTGCATAGTATCTCTCATATTATTGATTCAATTATTGTCACAGTATCATCTGCACAATATTTTATATATTTTGTAAATCAATAATTGAGATGACAAAGTTATTCATATTATTATTTTCATTATTGATGATTTCTAGAAAGTTCTGTCGAGGAAAGGGGTTTGGTCACATAATTGCGCACCAATAGGTAGAAATCCTTATCGGAAAGCCCCTTCTTTCTTGGGAATGATCTGATTGTTAAATATTGTGAGTTATAATATTAATGATGAATAAGTTCGTGTTAATTAAAGATGAAATTGGTGATAAAAAATATTTCCATTGTGCTGGGATTATTAGTGTTAGTGGAAATCGACATTTATTTTGATAATAATTGATTTATGGATGTTAAATTGACCAAACGGGAAATTAATAGAATAAATGAGCAATTAATTGCTATTGGTTCACATGAAAATTACTGCTGGTTCACATGTATGGAACTATTGATTCACATGCATGTACTATTATGGGAGGTGGTGCAAGATTGATAATACTTGAAGGACTAAATTAAAAATGGAGGTATGAATGAAGGTATTATACTGTAATAATTCGAGCCCCTAAACGTGCAGTTATCAAAACTATGTTTTCCTATAAATAGAAGCTCATTTCTTCTTTCATTCTCACCAATTCACTAAGACTCACAAGAGCAACTATAGAGAGAAAAACTATAGAGAGGAAGAAGAAGAATATTCTGCTACTCTACTATTGCAGTATCCAGCCTTCTACTAAGGTAAGGAGTATTATTTATTTCATATTCTCTTACAATATTATTTTTTGTATTCGTAAGAAATTTTATTTTGTTCAATATTCGCAAGAAATATTATCTTCATTTAATATTCATAAGGAATATTGTGACGCCCCTAAAATAGGTATACATCACCAATTCTGAGTCGCCAAATACATGGTAGAGAAATAACTACAACTGCATTAATACAATTGTCGCGCAAAATACGACAACTCATAAACTATGAGTTTAAATACAAATATTGTCTTCTAGACAATATCCACACTCAAATAAGTCTTCATTACAATTATGGATACACTATTTTACAAAAATAGTGAGGACTGCTAAAACAACTGTCTAGGACCATCACTCTATACCCTGACTGGTTCCTACTATATTCTCGCTTCTTGAGAAGAAAAATGGAACAAAAAGAAAAAGAGTGAGCTCAACTAGCCCAGTAAAGAATATTATGACTAAGATAATGAAATACAAATTATCGTTAGCCTTCAACAAATCAGATAAAATATAATGGACAACAAGTTTTAGATCAATATTCGCAGCGGAAATAACAATTCATTAGAAGAGTTTAGTAAAGAATGAAATCTACTATCATCTATGAATTTAAAAGTCCATCATCAATATTTTATCCCTGTAACATCAATCAATATACATCTTGAATCAAATATTCATCTTTGCACTACGGGCCAAAGATATTCATTTATATCACCAGTTGGTCATGTTCATCTCAACACTTGTCCATCTTTACACTACGGGCCAAAGATATTCATCAGGTAATCATTCATCTTTGCACTACAGGCAAAAGATATTCATCAAGTATCACCATTAAGGACTGAGAATGATGAAAAATATTTTAAAGAACGAATCCAGCGAGATAAAAGGACAAAGATTATAGATTCGTACTTTAGATAATCCAAGTTTAAAAATACTACATAATAAACCATAGTGGAGTAAAATTCAAGAATGAAATTCAAAACATGGATACAATCAAAGATAGTAACCATAATAGACATCTAGGACAAAGAAGAGAAAATTTCATTTTTCGGTGACTAGTGTCGTATTTGTGAATAGTGTCGTATACGTGAACAGTGTCGTATACGTGAATAGTAAACCCGACACGAAAAGGTAGAAATTCCACAAGAAAAATCATATTTCGTGAATAGTACTCGTGAATAGTACCATATTCGTGAATAGTACCATATTTGTGAATAGTGTCGTATACGTGAATAGTAACCTCGACATGAAAAGGTAAAATTTTCATAATAAAATTCATACCAATATTTCGGTATAATGATATTGAGAGAATAACATCATTTACGAAGAAAATAACATTCATTACCTCAAAAGAACAGTACTTCTGACTGGAATATCAGATGTAATGCTAAAGGAAACTTGCACTGAATAGCAACTCTCAAAGTATCTAAATACTCATAAGAATACGCTCGGTAATATAGAGAGAGAAAACTTTAGATTCTGGTGTGATTTTCAATTCTAACTTAAGCACATATTTATAGGGAAAATGTCAGAACGCCAATGCAGACTAAATTAATAAAATAATATTTTTTCAAAAATTTTCTACGCCCACCTGTTGGACCAAAATTCAGCCACCACCAGTGGAGCCCGCCAAAATTCAAATTTTCCACACCAACCAAAAGTGGGTCCCACCCATGTTTTTAATAAAAAATATTTATTTCCGAGACATCAATAATTCATAATAAATAGCCCTTTTATCAAAAGAAATATGAATTTTATGTTCATTCTATAGGAAATTAAATTCTCTACAACTTTGTAGAAGAAAGTTTTTCCAAATTCTAAATGAAAATGTCCTAAATCCACATACGGATGGTTTTAATACCTTCATTCCAAAAATCTTGATAAAACACCTCGGCATTAATTCCTTCATTTATATCAACAAAAAAATAAATATTTCCTATCCATCATTTATATCCACATAAAATAAATATTTTCTTATCATATAAATCAATAATTAATTATTCACAAATAATATTACATAATCACAATTATGATAACTGTGTCGTTCCTGAAAGAGGGGCTTTCCAATAAGGATTTCTCCTTCTCAAGGCAGCAATTAAGTGACCAAACCCCTTTCCTGAAGCGTAACTTCCTTAGACATTGCCAATAATGCTATCTAATAATATTATTCAAATAATATGAATTATTGATCTGATAATGGGAAATACTGTGCAGTGACAATTATTGAAACAACAATAATATAAAATATCAACGTAACAATTATTGAATCAATAAAATAAAATATTGAACAGTAATTACTGTAACAATTATTGAGTAGTGTCTTCTTACGTAAGAAATAATAATCCAAAAATACTGTGTAATACTGTGTGCTACTGTGCAACCACGCATATTAATATATTTTAACCACCACGTATTTCAACAATGTTACCGGTAATAATTACGTCATTATTTATAAGAACTCAAACTTGTCATTTTCTTCATCCGATCGTTTTTCCATTATGGGGCCCACAAATGGCTGCGCCATCGTACGAATATTCTCTGACAGTAAGAATATTCCACGATCAAACAAATATTCCCCGACAACAATGAATATTTTATAATCACTTGCTTATTTTGCAAAATTTGCACATTTTACCCATAACCAAAGCATTATATCAAATTAATATCCTTTTATTCAAAATAATAATTAGAGGAAATTTAATTTTATTAATAAATAGTTGAGGTCTTACAACCTCCCATCCTTATGAAATTCCATCCTCAAAATTGACGTACGTACCTGGTGTTTTGAAAAGGTGAGGGTACCTCACTTTCATTTCTGATTCCAACTCCCAGGTCATTTCCTCAATAGCATGGTTCCTCCACAAAACCTTAACTTGTGGTATAACCTTTGTGCGTAGGACATGCTCTTTCCTATCCAAGATCTTGACAGGTACCTCCTCGTACGTTAAATCTTTGGCTATCTCGTCTGGTTCTAACTCAATAATGCGGTTTGGGTCTTTCACATATTTACGAAGCATAGATATGTGAAAAATGTTATGAACACAAGACATGCTCGGAGGTAATGCGAATCTATAGGCCACATTTCCTATTTGGTCAAGAATCTCAAATGGACCAACAAATCGTGGATTAAGTTTTCCTCTCTTCCCAAATCTTGTAACTCCTTTCCATGGAGAAATACATAACAATACATGATCCCCAATATTATATTCCACGTCCTTTCGATGAAGATCCGTATAACTCTTTTGTCGATCCTGTGCCGTTTGTGTACGTTGTCGAATCATTTGGATCTTTTCTGCAGTCATGCGTACCAATTCTGGTCCCAACAACGTTGCTTCACCCACCTCATCCCAGCATACGGAGAACGACACTTTTGTTCATACAACACCTCAAATAGAGCCATGCCTATACTTGCTTGATAATTTTTGTTGTAGGAGAATTCCACCAATGGCAAGTACTTATCCCAACTTCCTTTGAAATCTAGGACACAGAGTCTTAATAGATTTTCAAGAGTTTGAATAGTCCTTTCTAATTGCCCGTCCGTTTGAGGATGGTATGTCGAACTGAATCGTAAATCCATGCCCATAGCTTTCAGCAAACTAACCCAAAATTATGAAGTGAATCTTGGGTCACGATCCGAAACTATGGATACTAGCATGCCATGCAATCTCATAATCTCATTTACGTACATACGAGCAAGACGTTCAAGGGAATAAGTCTCCTGTATCGGCAAGAAATGAGCAGACTTGGTTAATCTATCAATAATAACCTAAATCGCATCTATGCCTTGAGAAACCTTGGGAAGACCCTTGAGAAACCTTGGGAAGACCCATAACGAAATCCATGGTAATGTGTTCCCACTTCCATTTAAAAATCTCAAGTGGTTGCAATGGGCCCTTTGGCACTTGATGCTGCGCCTTTACACGTTGACAAGTTAAACACCTCGAGATAAACTCCGCGATCTCTCTCTTCATATTGCTCCACCAAAATGTATGTCGAAGATCATGATACATTTTGGTAATCCCAAGATGGATTGTAAATGGTGTGTTGTGTGCCTCCATCATGATTCTATGCTTTAAGTCAGAATTGTTAGGAATGCAAAGTCTGGAGTTGACTCGAAGTATTCCTTCTTCATCGATTCTTACTTCTGGAATAACACCTTCTTGTACTTTCTTCTTCATACATATTGTAGACACTCGAAATTTTCTGCACGCCTATTACTAACATTGCAGGAGGGCAGATTCATTTTTCAGAGATAACCCTGGAAGAAAGCTTACATCCATTCCGGATACTACTGGAAGTTCAAGTTCAAAACCTGGGACACACACCGGGAACATCATTTCCAAACCCGAAACACACACAAGAAAGGATCATTTCCAACCTCGGAGATAACCGAGTTTTAGTCATGGCGATAACCCCAAGGAGTATTGTTGCGATTCGGCGATAACTCAAAATGCTTATTTCAAATACATGCTATCAGCTTCAAGCTCAAACCTCCCGCCGAGGCACTCATACCTCAGACCCAGAGCTAACACCGGGCAGATAGGTTCTCCCATAGATGACCTTGCGGCATTCAAACACTTGCAGTAGTCCAATCTCAGATGTAACCCTGAGCAACGTCTACTTTCAGCTCAAACCGGCGATAACCCCGGTGAGGAGTCAAACGTCGTCTTACCACCTCAACGTTCTCTCTCACAAGATGATATCGCGGCATACCAACAGGTAGTCTAATCTCAGATGTAACCCTGAGCAACGTCTACTTTCAACTCAAACCGGTGATAACCCCGATAAAGAGTCAAACGTCATTGTGCGCCCTTCAACACCTGCGCGTCGTCTCAGCACTTCATACATACATACATCCAAGAATGTCCCACAAGAACCGAGGAGTTACAATCCCGAGTGACTATTACGTGTGGCAGTACCTTGGATAGAATTTGAAGCTTGCAGACCATGGGCATGGACCCCTCTTCCTGACTTCGTACAACCTCTAATCCATGTCATTGTGTAACTCTCAAAACAAGCGGTCCGAAGAAGGTTATATATACCTCATTTGGATGTTCGAATTGAAGTTCTGCAAGTTCGAGCAGACATTACAGTGCACGAATGCACGTACTTCGAGATGATGGGACCCGCGAGGCCCGGATGCACCACAACCAGCCGCAGGTATAACCGCGGCTGCCGCAGGTGTACCTGTGGTCATCAGTCTATAAATATAGACCTTGGACCAACCATTTTGAGAGGAAAGAGAGAGAAAAGGCAAGGAAGCTCTGTCCAATTTACTCTGTATACACCCATATTGAGTGTTTCCTCAGTATAAACACCTGTTAGCTTACATATAGCTACACTTTTTATCCGGCGGGAGCTGAGTGTTTATCCAATAGAGTCATAGAAGTCTACTTTGGCGACCAACATGTAAGCCTTCTTATATTACATAAAGCCTTCTTTCCATATTAGCACACTTTTTATACACATTGAGAGTCGTGTAATTGTGTGTTTTTGCGGACTTGGTCAAGTGGTTTTCATTTATGTACGTATATATATATACTTATATATATGTATATATTTATATATGGACTAACATTATCAAGTTATGCCTCGATTGAGCCTGAGACTTAGGTGCAGAGCATTTACTTGCTTTTATATATATATATATATATATATATATATATATATTGTTATCGTTATCATATCTATATGAGAATTTGGATTTTATATCAGGATTTTATTTACTATATATATATATATATATATATATATATATATATATATATATATATATATATATATATATATATATATATATATATATTATATATATATATCAGATATGAGCACAGATTTTTACATCCAAATTGCGTTTCTTGCTTATATATATATATATATATATATATATATATATATATATATATATATATATATATATATATATATTTACATTTAAATCTGCACAGAGTTTACTTACGTGGCGTTGATACTTTATTTACATTTAAATCTGCTTGAGTTTACTTATACGATTTGATACGCTTTTATGACTTTATTTACATTTTGTCCCACACGGAGTTTACTTATGGTGGTTGATCATGTCCATATATATATATATATATATATATATATATATATATATTACTTTTATATTTTTACATTTTCGATCCCCCATGGAGTTGCTTACGTGGTGGTTGATCATATATATATATATATATTCTGATTTATTTATTATATATATATATGCTACTATACTTTCCATATACAAACTGCGGTATCATGTGAGCCTAGGAATCATGTGATCATGATTGATCTCTTGAATCTAGATTGAGTTCCATGATGGACATTTTTAATTTGTGAGCGACTTGTACATTATTTGCGATGTACGAATTTCCTTGGATGGTTTTTATCATGCCCATGAGGAGTTCGACACTTCTTGTATATTATTTTCTCGAAGATGCTTGCATCTCAAAAATAAAAAGCAAACAAATAGAACATTTAATAATAAAATGGAAGTATCAAAGGCCTCAATGACTATTGAGCACAGGGTTTGAAAAAACCACTTTTTACAAAACTTCATTACTATATCATGTTTAAAATTTAATTTTTCTATAAATTCAAACCCTATGTATATAGGTGCGAACGAGGTACAACATTACTTCTAAATAATTGCACATTGATCCACACACACACACACATTCATATAACAATTTCTTTGAAAAGTAGCGGTCACCGTGGCAACACGGATGTCGGGGGGTGCCTAACACCTTCCATCACGCATAATCAAGCCCCGGACCTAAATGAATCTCGGTTTCACAGACCCCGTTTAGCGATGTCACATCACTGGGTCAATGTGCAAACCTTTTTGAATTGCGTTGGTGCAACGATTAAATACACCAATGGCGACTCTTAAAAGTCAAATCGTCGACATTATACATATGGACCTTTTTCACTTATTTTTTCAAACAAATCTCACATTAACATGAGAACACCAAAAGAACAAATAACGAAAAGGGACACTAAAAAATCCCGGCGTCGACGGTGGCGACTCTGCTTTGGGGACTCCGATGAAGAGGGCTTAAGCCGCTATTACAAGATTTTCAAAATTGTTATATGCTTGTGTGTGAATGTTGCATTTACATTTATGATGAATGTGTGCGAATGCATTTTACTTTGCTTTACTATACTATATCTATCTGCGATATTAGTTAGCTTCGCACATGTCATCATTTTGCATAAGCGGTGAGACACGTTGTATGTGAATGTATGTTGTGTGGTTCCTCCATCGGGAGGCTATCACATGTCGGTGTTTGATTCTTTGGACTCGTAGGAAGAATAATTCCAGCGGGGCTCGGAAAGGCACCACCAGATTCTCTCCGGTTGAAAGACCATATTAACTTCCGTCGAAGTAGATTGCGATGATCTGGGAACCTTCATGCCAAAAAGCCATGAGAGAAACCTAAGATAGGTCAACCTCTGATAAACCAAGCGGAGAGAAAAGTCTTCATGCTTTCCATTTTCAATTACTAGTAAAAGCATTTACTTGTAATTTTATTCCATGTTCATCTTTATGAAAATATGAAGATTATCTGTCCATGCATGTTATCAATTAACACCCAGTTTTGCAGGACCATATTCCTAAAACGGACATGTTATGATAACATTTACATTACCCTAAGACTAAACTACATAAGTCTTTTATAGGCGAAATCATTGGGCTGATTACCGCTCAAAATCCAAAAAGGCCACGAGCTACTGACCAATCATGTCTTCGTCGACCAATCTAATCCTGTTTCTCGAGAAGAATTTGATGATTAAATCGACCAAATCACAAATTTGGTTGTCTCCTTAAAAAAATTGCATCAGTCCACTCAAGGTACAAAAATCCCTCCACATGAAGAATCCTCTACACAAGGAGGAACACAAGGTCTAGATAAAACAAATCTAGAACCTCCGTTGGATACGACCAATAAAGACCCTGACAACACCCATCTCAAAGGAGATCTAGACAACGGTGATATCAAGAAAAAAGTACTCCAAATGGAGGAAACTATCCGTGTTCTTAAAGGGATTGGAACACATGAAAGTGTATCATATGCTGACCTTTGTATCTTCCCTGGTGTTCATTATCCAGAGAAATTCAAAACCCTTGATTTTGAAAAGTATGACGGATTAGGGGATCCTTATACACATTTGAAAGTGTTCATTGGAGAACTTGGGTCTTCTGTGAAAAATGAAAAGCTCGAGAATGCAACTATTTTTTGAAAAAGTCATTTGGAGAAGCCCATTCATGGTATACCAGTTAGACAACTCAAAGATCCATATTTGGGAAGAGTTGGCTCACGCCTTCCTCACTCAATCTGATTTTCAATCTCGGATGGCTCTGGCCAGGTACCAAATTACCAAGGTCAAGAAATTGATCTAATGAGTCTTTCGAGAGTATGCTCAAAGGTGGGCGCCTTCTTTGCTCAAGTTATTCCTTCCATGGCGGAATCGAAAATGGTCATGACATTCATAGATGTCTGAGAGCTCCTTTCTATGAGAGAGTCTTAGGTTTGGTATTGGCAAACCATTCTCTGAAATGATCAAACACGGAGAGATGGTGAAATGGGATTGAAGTGCGGTAAAATTCAAGACCTAAGCCGCTCTTAAAAGTTGTTCTTTGAGCACATCCGATCCGGAATCTTATGGAAACAACCCGGGAGGGTCCATAAAAAGAAAAGGAGGATGTTTCCTTGATACTACAAGGTCAAAAAGCAATCAAAGCGTGCCTCTACGGAGGAGAAACTACTCCCCTTTTCAAGCATAGTCTTCAAACCCTCCATTGCCTAAAGGTGGAGAAGTAAAGCGTCCTCGAACGTTCACACCCTTAGGGGACTCGCTCGAGAATATTCTTGCTCTTCTGACTACTCAAAAGAAAATTACACATCTTCTTCAACCAGCTAACCCTAATGGGAGGGGTTTTAATGCTACTCGAAAATGTGCTTATCATGCCGGAGCAACTGGATATGATACTCAAGATTGTTGGGCCTTGAAACACAAGATTCAAGATTTAATAGACAACTGTGAGATCGTGGTCACCAAACCAGATCAACCTCAGGTGCAAGACAACCCTCTTTCTCAACACAAAGAAGAAGAGGTCAACATGATCAGTTGGAGCACTGGACAGAGTTCCAATTCTAATGGTGAATCATCCCAAACCCTCAAAGATGATGTTGACAGATGGGATTATGCAAAGTTCCAATTCACTATGGAACGAAAGATGAAAGCTCTTTGCAAACAAATTGAGCAATTGGCGAGCTGGTGACCCACCACATCAAGTCAAGTCATGCGCCAATTAATCGAGCGAGGAGCATGCCTCTCTCCTTCCTTTTTGTTATGAATATTTCATCACCACCTTGAAAGCGAAGCTATGGAGGATAAGGTTGCAAAGAGAGCGATGTTAAAGCCCGTCGAGTTTTGCCAATCAAAGGAATTTACCTATCTTGGCCAATCTATGGAGAGATATTGCAAATGTTGATCAATGAAGGAAGAATTACCTTCCTTCGCCTCCAATCAATCCCCACTTCGGGGACGGTTCAATTACGATGAAGTGTGTCAATATCATTCACATTCTCATGGTCACAACCACGAGAAAAATGTTGGGCACTCCGCCATCTCATTCAGAATCTTATTGATAGCGGTGTTCTGCAAATAGCAGATGATTACACTTTGCAACTCAAGGGCGAGAATGCATGTCCTACTAAATGGAAGGGATTAGTAGCAGTTATATTTGAAGTGGATGATGAGACTATCAAAGTATTTTCCATACAACCAATTCAACTCAAAGGAACTGACAATCCTTTGAAAGTGGCCGCACCAGAGCCAATTTCTTTACCTTTCAGTTCACAACATCCTGTTGTTAGCGACACACAAAGTTCCATGGAATTATGGAGAAAATTTGAAGGATCCATGTCTCATATCTACTTTCTGATGTAATAGGGAAAATCCTTGTATCTTCCTCGACGGGTTATGAAACCTACTTGCGAAGCAAAGGGGAAGATTCCCATAGAGAAGATTGTAAAATTCCTCCGCACTATGGGCCACAATGAAGCCAAAGTGGTTTTAAGCTTGCGAGAAGCTCCACACTAGATATCTATACTGGACTTGGTTTTCTCTTCCGAGGATCATAGAAAGATTTTACTGAATGTTTTGGAAGAAGCCTACTTGCCAAAATCAGTGGATGTGGAAAAATTTCAACATCTGGTTGATCATATTTTCAACAACAATGTGATATCCTTCACTGATGACGACATACCGCCTAAAGGAATGGGTCATTGCAAGCCATTGTACATTGCGATTTTGTCTTAGGGTACATGCTAGCTGGAGTTTTGATAGATGGAGGCTCATCTCTAAATATTTGTCCTTATGCCACCTTGGTGAAGATGAATGTCAATCTCAAGAGGATCTAAAGCAGCCATACGGTTATCAGAGCTTTTGATGGATCCTGATGAAATGTCATCGGAAAGATTGAGTTGCCAATTGAGATTGGTCCAAATATATTCAATGTATCCTTCCACGTCCTCAAGATAGATTCAGGATACAACCTGCTATTGGGGAGACCATGGATACACATGGCTGGAGTCGTTCCCTCCACGCTACATCAACAACTATACATTATCAACAACAATCTAGTCACTGTCAACGCTAAGCCGGAATGTCCTGAACAAGGAACTCTACCAATCATCAGCTTCAATTCAAAAGTTGAACCGGCCAGTTTTCATACTCTAGAAGTGAGTACCACGCAATACCATTCTATTGGAGCGCCACTTCCCATACCCAGGATTTCTGCCGAGGTTATGTCGACCACTCAAGAAATGATTTCATTGGGTTACCAACCTGGACAAGGGGTTGGTAAAGATAAGCAGGGTATTAAGCACCTTATTCAAGTATTAAGCCAAATTGGAATAGCCGGACTAGGCTATTCTGCCAGTTCCAGTCACAGGAATCCTCATAAGCAGAAGCAAGTTCCTCAAACTTCCGCCGCACGACAAATTTCTATACCTTTACTCCATGAGCTAATACAGTCTCCAGTAAAGGTGTCATCCCATGTTGTGGCCATACTGTTTCCTAAACCAGTGCCAATCAAAGCTAAAGAAGTGCTGATTCCTGATCCCGAAATGGAAGAAAAGGAACAGAAATGCAAGCATGACATTGCCTTGATGATGGCAGGCATACACATCATTGTTCATGATGAACATACAAACAGATACACCCCAGACGATGATTGCCCAGATGTCATGGTTATCATTCGGGAGAAGGAGGACAATGACGATCCTTCCATCACTGCAGTCCATTAGGACTTTGCCCTCGACAATTGGAGCAGCACTCCATGCATTGGTCGACGAGGGTAAAATGGGCAGAAAAATCCCTCTGCCCTGTAGATAACTTTAATTGCTTGCTTTCCTTTACAGTACTAGCAGTTATTTTATCAAGTACATGCTAACACTTTTATATGATCGAATAGTTGCATATATTAAGTGAAAGCATATTTTGTTTCAGGACTCTGAATTTAGATGTGCCTATACTTGCTGATGAGGTACCTTCTCTCCACAAGGGCTATAACTTTGATGCAAAGTTGGACTCAGACTTGATGGACATCCAAGACGACATTGAGACACCTCGGGAGATTAAGGAATGGGTCGCAGACAAACCTAAACCCAATCTTGATCAAACCACTTCTTTCAATCTTGGAACCTTAGACAACCCTAATCTTATCCAAATTGGTTCAGACCTTACCACAAATCAACAAAATGACATGGTTGCACTATTAACCCAATTCTAGGATGGGTTTGCATGGTCTTATGAAGACATGGTGGGTTTGTCCACGGACATTGTTCTTCATCGCCTTCCCATCAAAGAAGGATTCAAGCCAGTTAGGCAAAAACTCAGGCTATTCAAACCTGAATGGAGTTTAAAAGTTAAAGAAGAAATTGTGAAACAATTTCAAGCTGGCATCATCATGGTGTCTACATATCCGGAGTGGATATCCAACATTGTTCCCATGCCTAAACCAGGAGGAAAGGTGCGAGTCTGCGTGGATTACCGAGATTTGAACAAAGGTTGCCTTAAAGATAGCTTTCCTATGCCATTTATCCACATTCTTATTGATAATACTGCTCAATACGGCATGTACTCCGTTGTTGATTGCTTTGCGGGGTACCATCAAATTATAATTACATTGAGGAGGACCGTGAAAAAACTTCTTTCATCACGCCTTGGGAATCTTTTGCTCTGAGACGATTGTCATTTGGCCTCATCAATGCAAGGGGCAACCTATCGGTGACTATGATGGCTCTTTTCCACGATTTAATGCACAAAGAGATAGAGATCTCGTGGATGACATCATTGTCAAATCCCAAAGGAGGATGACCACTTAGACCATCTCGAAAAAACTTTTCAATAGGTTGCGTAAAGTACAACTTGAAGTTGAATCTAGCCAAAGTGCACCTTTGGTGTTAAGTCGAGCAAGTTGCTAAGTTTCCTAATCGACCACAAAGGGATTGAATTGGATCCTACAAAATCCGAGGCCATCAAGGAAATGCCCATTCCTCGAACGAGAGAAGGAAATCTGGGATTTTTGGAAGAATCAACTTCATTAGCGAGTTCATTTCTCAACTCACGACAACTTGTGAGCCAATCTTCAAGCTGTTAAGGAAGAACTCCTCCATGAAATGGAATGATGAGTGTCAGAAAGCCTTCCTTACCATTGAAGAGCAATTGATTAATGCTCCTGTTTTGGTACCTCCCAAGGATGATGTTCCCCTGTTCATGTACCTGTCCATAAATGACAATGCCATGGGGCATATGCTTTGGGCAAAAAAATGATGATAGAGGCGAGCAGAGCTATCTATTACCTCGACAAAAGATTGACATCGGTGAACACAAGTACACTCTGATTGAGAAGACTTGTTGTGCTTTAGTATGGGCTTCCATGAGGTTACAGTATTACCTCCATGGTCACACAACCCATCTCATATCCCGTGTGGATCCTCTTAAGTATCTGTTCAGTAAGCCCATACTAAATTGTGGACTGTCCAGATGGCAGTTGATCCTACAGTAATTTGACATCATCTACGTGACGCAAAAGTCTGTCACAGGTCAAGGAATTGCGGATCAACTGGTCTTCGCACCTGCAGGGGACTACAAACCCTTGGAAACATACTTCCTCGATGAAGGGGTAATGATAGTTAAGCAACAACATCAGTACGATACATGTCGCACGTGGAAAATGTATTTTGATAGAGTTGTTAACACAGAAGGCTCTAGAGCTAGAGCAGTTCTAATATCTAGAACGGGGGCGCAGTATCCCGTCACCGTCAAATTGCAATTTGTCAGAACCAACAACACAGCTGAGTATGAAGGTTGTATCATGGGGCTAAAACTTGCCCGTTCAATAGGCATCAGGCAGTTAACTGTCTTTGGGGATTCCAAATTGGTAATCAGACAATCCATAGGAATTTATCAAACCAAAGAATTACATTTACTGCCTTACCATCGGTAAGTTCTACAAATGGCTTTGGAGTTCGAAGAAATCTCCTTTCTATACATTCCTCGCAATAGGAATGATTTTGCGGATTCATTAGTAACGTTGGCCTCCTTGGTTCATATATCTGACAAGGAAAACATGCCAAGCATCACGTTTGCTCTGCAAAAAGCCCCAGTCTATGGGAATTATGTTGGAGAAGTATCGGATGAACTACCTCCCATCCACAACCCTTGGTATCAGCACATCAAGGAGTATCTGCGAGATGGATCTACACCCGCTGAGGTGAGCCTAACTGAGAAGAGGCGGGTTCACCGACTTGCTATGAAATTCTACCTAAGTGAAGATGCACTCTATAAAAGAGATGCATGAATAGGTCTCCTCAGATGTCTGGATTAAGACTAAGCTCAGAGACTCATGAATGAGATCCATGGTGGAGTCTGTGGCCCTCATATGAGCATACCCCTACTTGTCAAGAGGATCCTTAGAACAGGGCATTATTGGCTTACACTCAAAGCTGACTGTAATGATCACGTCAAGAGGTGCTATCAATGCCAGATTCATGGGAATGTTATACATGCCCCTCCAAGGGAACTCCACAATATGAGTTCTCCATGGCCCTTCTCAATGTGGGGAATGGACGTGATCGGGCCCATAGAGCCCAAAGCCAGTAATGGACATCGATTCATATTCACCATGATCAACTACTTCACCAAATGGGTAGAAGCAGCATCCTTCCCCAGGGTTACCAAAGAAGTCATCATTGCTTTCATCGAAATAATGTAAATGCATCGATATGGACAACGAGAGGTCATTGTGTCGAACAATGCTAAGAACCTCAACAACAAAATGATGGAGGAGTTATGTAGAAAATTCCACATCAAACACCTTAACTCTGTCATCAGTCGTCCAAAGATGAATGGTGCTGTTGAAGCAGCTAATAAAAATATCAAAAAGATCATGCAGAAAATGTCCGCCAATCACAAAGGATGGCCTAACCTCTTGCCTCTGACTTTATTAGCCTACAGAACTTCTTTGCATACTTCCACTGGGGCAACCCCCTACTCATTAGCTTATGGGATGGAAGAAGTGCTCCCCATAGAGGTGGAAATGGAATCCCTCTGAGTGTTGATGGATGCTCAGTTGGATGAAGATTAGTGGGTACAAGACAGGTATC
Source organism: Panax ginseng (assembly GCA_020205605.1). Lineage (NCBI taxonomy): Eukaryota > Viridiplantae > Streptophyta > Magnoliopsida > Apiales > Araliaceae > Panax > Panax ginseng. The sequence goes on along the minus strand of CM035128.1, from coordinate 72,115,102 downwards.
ACCAATTGTCTCTAATTGACGAAAGGCGAACCACGATAATCTTCCATGGTCAGTTATATCAGCAAAGGATCGCACGATCCTACAATAAAAAAGTCCGACTACGGCAGTTCAAACAACATGACTTGGTTTTGAAGAAGATCATTGACAACCAAGATCATTCTAAGGGAAAATTCGCTCCTAACTGGGAAGGTCCATTTGTTGTGAAGGAGGTATTGACAAGAGGTGCTCTCAGATTGCAGGAAATGGATGGTGATGAATTTCCACAACTTATCAACTCGGAAACTGTAAAATGGTACTATGTCTGAGGTTACCATCAAACAAACATCCTGGTGTTGATCATCAAATCACCAGTCATTCCGGTTTTGAACCCTCTCCTTTTTACAAACTCTTCTGCCCCTCAGGGAAACATACACTTCAAACCAGCAGCCTGGTTTCACTTCATTTCAAACCTTTCATACAATTTCGGTTATCCTGAAGACGGGATTGAACCTTTCACACTTGCAGTTTATCCTGAAGGCGGGACTAAACTTTTCTACGCTTGCAGTTTGTCCTGAAGACGGGATTAAACTTTTTCCACACCTGCAGTTTATCCCCATTATGGGATCAAACTTTCTTCTCCCTGCAGTATAGCCTGCACATGGGATTTACACTTCTCTTTGGCTAAGATTCGTCCTGAGGGGCAAACTACGTCGACCTGATCTTCCTGATACCCGGGGGTACGTAGGCAACCATATTCTATATGGCCCGGTCGCAATAAAAAAAACAACAAAAACATTTCTACACCTATCTGCCTATCACTTTCAGCGTTGAACCTCTTACACCAGGTTCGAACTACGCAGACTTGATCTCCTCTTCAATAGGAGTACGTAGGCAGCCATTTATGGTTCAGTCTAACCCATACAAGAATAAAAAAATACTTGTCACACGGTACTGGGATCAACCTTCAATTCACCACATTTCATCGGTTTCAGATCAAAGGGATGGAATTACCCAACCTCTTCTCACAAATAGAAGATTCGGTGACCATCTAAGCTACGATCGTGCATCAAAGAGCAATACCAACCCATAAGAGATGGAGTTAACTAGGCTTCTCACAAATAGAAGTACTGACGACCATCTGTGGTGCGGTCAATCTCAGAGAGGAAAAACCACCCTCCTCTCCACTTTTCCATATAGATACCAGTCCCAAGACACCAAAGATGGTAGGGATATACAGAAAATAATGATCCGTTCTGAGAGATCTTGCGACGTCTCAATGTCCACCTATCAAGGATAACTTCAGAATGCATCAAGATCATAAGGCCCTGAAGAAACGGGCAAATATCAAGCAAGTATCAAGGCATAACTAAAACGGAAGTGAATCAAAATATATTTCCCTGCCATACATAATATTGTTTGATATATACATTTGTGCTATACATGGAAAAATGGCTAAGCTAATGCAGTAGGAAAATACAAAGCTATCTATATATCGTGTGTGTATATGCTGACTATCGGATCTAACATGGCATCCCTCTCTCAAGAAGCGCAAGGTAGCAAGCAATGCTCCACGCCAAGGGTATCTACACGAGCTAGCGGATCAAAGGCTAACTGCATGGTGGCATAATGCTCATCAATGTAAGCACTCATGTCGGCAAGACTGACAGTCATCTATGATCTAACTGAAGTGCTGTCTGCAATGGCCACATCCCTAGCAGATAAAGCGGCATCCCGCTTCGCAATCAATGCATCATTGGTTGATCTAGCCTCATCCCTCTCTAACAGAGCGATATCTATCTCATCAAGAGCTGTCAACATCGCGGCCCTAGCCTGATCTCTATCATAGGTCATTAGATGTAAGCTCTACTCCAAATGTTGTGCCAAATACTGAGTAACAGTGGCACTCGGGGTAGGAGAATCCATCACAAATGCTGGTAGCCCAGCAGCCAAGTCATCGATGGGAATGTCAGCCTCCTCTATAGGCTCCTCATCGTCGGAATCAGTCCCCTACACTGTGGATATTACCGCAGCCAATGCAGTCTCTATCTCCATCCATGCGAAATACTCTACAGAACAACCCGGATGACTGACAAAAAACTCAGCCAGCTCTCACTGATCCCAACAGGCATACAACCTAGATCTGTCCTCCACTAATAAATGGTGTGAAGCGAAACGCTGACTCACTGCCCCCTCATAAGGGTGAAAATCCTAAAATTGGTCAAACTAACACATCACGGCCAGTGGATGATAAGTAATCATACCCCTCAATCCAGCCAGAGGGAGATAATCCATGCCCGGAGCATGAGTAATGAAGCTGTAGGGTGAACTAAGCCCTAAACACGACAATATGGCAAACAGATCCCTAATCCCTACCAGGAAAGCTGACCACGCTACAACATCTGTACACTTCGCAGGCTGAAAGGATTACAACGTGGCTATATCACGAGTGAAACAAAACCCCTGCCGTCTAAGTGTGCCAATCGGTCTCAAGTGTGACATAAACCACACATACTGCATAACCGAGCTACCTGTGAACACTCTTGTCGAATAAGTGCAGCAGTATGTAGCTAACCTCAGAGTCTCTGCAATGATCATCGGTACAATGTTATGACCCTCCCTGAGAGCTCTCACTGCCATAATGACGCCGATATCTAGCTCATCCATGTACCGCGGCATGAAGACGTATGACAATAAGCACAAAAGCAGTACATCCACTCTGGCTGAACCCCAATGATCCTCCGGTGTGGTGAAATCCATGGAATGTCGTGCATAACTATCCTCAGAGCCAAATCTGTCAAACAGAAAACGCTGGGATATCACGTGGCCGGATGTAATCTCGTCCTGTACCACTCTACATCTCAATCTGGTGAGGGTCATGAACTGTCTACTCATGTCTCCGATAGCCATATGCACGCAAGGTCTGTCCAGTGGTAACATCGTTAACCGTGCATACTCCTCCAAAGTAAGAGTCAACTCCTGGGACCCAAATCAGAAAACCTGCCTCTCCGATACCCAATGCTCTAGCATACCCTCTACAAATCATGTGGGAACCTGAAACATCAACAGGGTCATAGTATGTTGTAGCAAATCATCTATGATCACCATGTTTGATGTTGATATACTATCATACCATGAGCGCATACCAGATACCACCAAAAATGGTGGGGTATGATCAATACTGACTAAATCGTCGAGAAGACATCTCATGCGGCCGTGTCATAAGACCATCCAGGGGTCAATGTTGAATATTTCTGGACATACATACATATGCATAACATAATAAAATGCATGATACAATAGATGGCAATATGATATAGGGAATGGAAAACTATGCATACATTCCTAAGTATATCATCATCTAATACATCTCTGTACAGCTAAAATACAGGGACATGGGGCGAAGCTACCCAACATCCAACAGAGGCCTATCAAAAGATATAGCAAGAATGGGGCGAAGCTACCCAGCAGCTAACAGAGGCCTATCAAAAGAGATAACGAGAAATACATCAGAAAAAGTCAATGGTGTCAATGTCTATATCATCGATCATCGTCCACATGATGTAACTCCTCCCGAGTCACTTTGGATCTCTATCTCTACGAGGGATGTCGGTGATCTGAGGAGGATCTGCCTTTATCGAAAGCCATATGGGTCACCTGAGGGGCCAACGCCAGAGCTGGAAGGATCAAAACTATCTACCTCTGAAGGATCTCTGCCCAAATGCCAAATGAAAAGATGTGTCCAGTTCAGCTGCCAGGTCAATCTATTAATCTGTGTCACATGAGTCGGATCTCTGACACAGGCTAGCCAATCTGTCATCATCATGGATCTTGGAACCATATCCCCCATAAACTATGTGGCGTGGGTCTGAGATCCAATAGTATGAGGGATCCACCAATGCTGGAACATCTCCTAAGACCAGGGGGCCCTTTGACAATGTAAAACTGTCAATCCCCATCAATGGGATGTCAATGACGGGTGACTGCGAAACAGGCCAATAACGCCTGACAGGAGGCATGATCGACATACGGATCTCTCCTGTAATGCTCTTGATAGTACGCTCTCCTAAATAGAGCTCTCATCCTCCATCTGTAAAGAGAGGAATCCTGTGGGTGGAAATGACGTACTCTAGTCCAGTCAGGTACCCATCCTCAAATCCAACTCCCAAATGCTCTCCAGAGTAGGGAATCCATATGATGACATCCGATGTCAACAACTCCAGCTGTAGACAACAATGAGTGAAACCCTCAGCAACAGGGACCTCCGCCAGTATAGAATGATGCCATCTCCGTCCTTGTGGATAGGTGTCTAAGCCTAGCACGCTCACAGGACGCGAACAGGGAAGCCTCTCATAGGCCCAAAATTGCCAACACAAAGGAAACATCTGCTGTCAGTCAACACTCTTAACCTATACACGGGAAAAGACAAGAGAAACACTCACCAGTAGAAACGGGTGGAATCCTAACCACGCCTCGGTCAAGCCCTGCTATCGCATTCACATTCCCCTGAGGAAGTAGGCAAAGGTATAGGAACCCCAATCATACTCTCCTATACGGTCCACGTGTCGAGTGGCGTTGATTAAAGCGAAGGACACGGTAGAGGAATTATCTGCTATGAAACAGCCGAAGAATGCGATCTCTAACTCTCACATCATCAGGTATGGGCTCACTCAACAGCCCGCTCATAGCATCTACACTCAAAGGACCCGTACGAACAGTCCTACCCTTGAGCGCCTCCGCCAGAACTCCTAACAAGGATCTGACGGCAGTATGGGTAATATCCACCATGCAAGGCACTGGATCCCCTCCAAACTCCATACCTATGATCAACCGCCAATCCATCGTCGTCATCATCACCTCACAGTCCAGCAAATGGAGTAACTGAGTCTGGTGAAACCACCGCTCAGACAATGCCGTGAGGTAATCCTAGGGACAACGACGGGGAAGAATGGAGAAGAACATCCCAAATCCCCTGCCATGTACAATCGTTCTATAGTCATCATGCAAAGCCTGATACATAGAGTGGATGCTAAACCAGTTCCCTCAAGGCTGTGTGAAGCCGGGAACCTACATCAAATGCAAATCAACATCAGAATCCTTGACTCCTCATCAATAGGAAATAAGGAAGATTAAAGATGTAACTTCATACCTCATTTGTATGCAGGTATACTGAAGGATGCCTACTCAAGTCACCCAGAAGATCAGGGTTCGTCACTTGAATACCAGGAAATTCCCTACGGGGAACACATACAGCAGGAGTAGGAACCTCAATCGGTACATCCTCCTCCTCATCCTCGACATTCGGCACTTCAACCAGAATAGAACATATCACCGCCTCCACCAAACGACGAGGCTGTCTGACTGACAACCGTTGAGGCTCTTCAGAAGCCCTCCTCTGGACACCAGAAGTAGTCCTACGGAAACTACTCGGGTGATCCGGATTCATAATATCTGGACAACAAATCTCCAAATCACCTCAGAAAGGGTGTGGTAAATTCTTACTTGGAGCTTTTCAAAATGCATTTTATGATTACATGCATGTATGCATTGTTTTAACATACGTGTACAGTAGAGTTAAGAACTGCATGACTATCCAATACCTACATTTTGGAAAATTTTGCCATAGCCCCCTTTATAAATGGGACTATCCACATGCACATAGGCATGACTAGGTGGCCATTCAGTAGCACACCTGTACACAATCATATACATCCTACATGCATTATCATCATAGTAAAAAATCCGTAAGTGTAGTCTACTTACCAGGATTGTTTTACTTTTCTACCTTTACTCATTTGTCCTCAAATAGGATAAGAAATGATAGTAAAAGGTGCCAATTTGACTGTTTCAAAAGTTAAAATTTTCACATCATTATGTTCAGCATGGTTTAATACTAACATTTGATGTGTTGAATATTTTTTATCAAGTCATATCGGCATGCATATTCACTACAATGTGTCTAAATGAATTTTATGTGATAAGTCATTTTCCAACGGATAGAAATTGGAAAAAATACATGCATGTGTTACCAGGACAGTGAAGAACGCTTGTACGGTGGCAGAATATGCAGAAAGTTTCCTGAACTCAGCAGATCTGAAGAAGAGCTCTCAGATTTCCTTCAGCAATGCTATGACTTGAAAATGACTTATGAAAGCAACCTTTGGGCTTTACATAGCCACAGTTAGCCGCGAGCCTACTGCACAAGAAGGCCCTACTGCAAGGTACTACGGGTATACCTACGGCACTCCTACGTGGGTCTCAAACCTCTGGCTCGCTCCAGTTAGAGTTGCGAAGGAGGTCTTACAAGCTGAAAAGGGCAAATCAGGAATAAAAATTCTACGGGATTGAGCGGAATAGCCTGAAATCCTGGTTTTGTATGGGTCAAAATTGAATTCACGCAATTTCATTGGTATTCGCCTAAATGCAGGGTATACTATATCGATGAGCTCAGCTTTTACAGATCATGCTGAGCAATACCTCACAAAGGTCTGATGCCATCATTACAGGGTCACAACCCTAAACCTCCCCAGCGGGGGTTACAACGCAAAGCTACGAGATGCTAAACCTCCCCGGCGGGGGTTACAATGCCAAAGTTTATCAAATGATTGCGTATCCCCGGCGAGGGTCATAATGCGCATCTTTTCAACATCCAACTATCCCCGGCGGGGGTCACAAAGCACATCTTTCAATCATCCAAGTATTCCCCGACGGGGGTTACAACGCAATGCAACCATTGATACACACATCAATGAAGGTCAAACAACCTTGACGTCATGTCATGCGATGGTAAGTAAACCCATCGAAGCAACTTTCCCAAATAAATTTATAACGCAATGCAACCATTGATACACATCAACGAAGGTCAAGCAACCTTGACAATGCACCCAAAGAGGATCTATCCGGATTGATACACATCAACGAAGGTCGTGCAACCCGACGACAGCGACGATTGTATGGCGATGAATCCCACGAGAATGAGGGAATATGTTATACACATCCTCAAACAGACAAAGATTTATCCCCACAGATATCTTAAACACAAGAGGTACCTCTATGGAATATAAGCCAGTGTCTAGGATTCAAGACTTTGGTGATAGCCCCAACGTCAACATCCTTCAAGACTTGGATTGCATGTCCAAGCCATCACTGATTATCATCCCAACAGGATTACCTGACAATCATGCACCATATATTTGCATCATGTTACTGCATATAGCATCATGTTTACATTACTTGCTTTTCAAGTGTTTAGGATTCTTTATCCTATCCATGCCTTGCATTGCATGAATATGATAAAGAGGGGCATCTGTAGACACTCGAAATTTTTTGCACGCGTATTACAAATATTACAGGAGGGCAGATTCATCTTTCAGAGATAACCCTGGAAGACAGCTTACATCTATTCCGGATACTACCGGAAGTTCAAGTTCAAAACCCTAGACACACACCGAGAACATCATTTCCAAACCCAGAACACACACCAGAAGGATCATTTCCAACCTCAGAGATAACCCCGAGTTTCGTCCTTGGCGATAACCCCAAGGAGTGATGTTGCAGTTCTGGGGATAACTCTAGAAATGCTTATTTCAAATACATGCTATCAGCTTCAAGCTCAAACCTCCCGCCGAGGCACTCATACCTCAGACTCGGAGCTAACATCGGGCAGACAGGTTCTCCCACAGATGACCTTGCGGCATTCAAACACCTGCAGTAGTCCAATCTCAGATTTAACCCTGAGCAACGTCTACTTTCAGCTCAAACCGGCGATAACCCCGGTGAGGAGTCAAATGTCATCTTACCACCTCAACGTTCTCTCTCACAAGATGATATCGTGGTATACCAATAAGTAGTCCAATCTTAGATGTAACCCTGAGCAACGTCTGCTTTCAACTCAAACCGTGATAACCCGAAAGAGTCAAACGTCATCTTGCCCCCTTCAACACGTGCGCGTCATCTCAACACTTCATACATACATACATCCAACAATGTTCCACAAGAACCGAGGAGTTACAATCTCGATCGACTATTACGCGCGTGGCGATTACCTTGGATAGAATTTGAAGCACGAAGACCATGGGCATGGACCCTCTTCCGACTTCCCGTCTAACCTCTAATCCATGTCATTGCGTAACTCTAGACACAAGCGGTCCGAATAAGGTCATATATACCTCGTTCTGATGCTCGAATTGAAGTTCTGCAAGTTCGAGCAGATATTACAGTGCACGAGTGCACATACTACGAGACGACGGGACCCGTGAGGCTCAGATGCACTACGACCGATCGCGGGTATAACTCATGCTACCATGAGTATAACCGTAGCTACTGTAGGTGTACACAGACCATCGATCTATAAATATAGACCTTGGGCCAGCCATTTTGAGAGGAAGAAGAGAGAAAAGGTGAGGAAGCCCTGTCCAATTTACTCTGTATAAACCCATATTGAGTGTTTCCTCAGTATAAACACCTGTTAGCTCACATATAGCTACACTTTTATCCGATGGGAGCTGAGTGTTTATCCACATAGAGTCATACAAGTCTACTTTGGCAGCCTACTGTAAGACTTCTTATATTCTATAAAGCCTTCTTTCCATTTTAGCACACACTGTTATACACATTAAGAGTCGTGTAGTGTTCATTTGCCCGGACTTCGGTCCGTGGTTTTCATTACTGTCTATATATATATACTATATATATGTATATATTTTGTATATGGACTAACATTATCGAAGTTATGCCTCGATTGAGCCTAAACTTAGATGCAGGCGTTTACTTGCTTTTTGTATATATATATATATATATATATATATATATATATATATATATATATAAATGTGGACAAACTACATACGATGAGCACGGATTTACATCAGGTGCGTTTCTACGCTTTATATATATATATATATAATTGTTGTCAAACATATCGATGAGCACTGGATTTCATATAAGAGCATTTTATCTACTTTTATATATATATATATATATATATATATATATATATATATATAATAATTGTTGTTGGACATATCAGATGAGCCCAGATTTACATCCGTATGCGTTCTTTTTGCTTTTGTATATATATATATATATATATATATATATATATATATATATATATATATATATATATATATTACCGCTTTTATATATTTACATTTACGATCCCCATGGAGTTGCTTTGTGGTGGTTGATCATGTCTGTATATATATATTTACAACTTTTATATATATAACTACTTACTGCTTTCCATACAAATTGCGGTATCATGTGAGCTTAGGAATCATGTGATCACAGATTCAGTCTACTGAATCTAGATTCGGTTCCCATGATGGATATTTTTCAGCTGTGAGCAGCTTGTACATTATTTACAGTGTCTGGATTTCCTTGGATGGCTGTCATGCCCATGAGGAGTTCAACACTGCTGAATATTATTTTCTCGAAGATGCTTCGGATCTCAAAAATAAAAGCAAACAAGCCGAACATTTAATAATAAAATAGAAGTATCAAAGGCCTCAATTACTATTGAGCACAGGGTTTGAAAAACCTCTTTCTATAAAACTTCATTGCTATATCATGTTTAAAATTAAATTTTTCTATAAATTCAAATCCTATGTATATAGGTGCGAACGAGGTACAACACTACTTCCAAATAATTGCACATTGATCCACACACACACACACACATACATTCATATAATAGTTTCTTTGAAAAGTGGTGGTCACCATGGCAACACGGATGTCGGGGGGTGCCTAACACCTTCCTTCCGCATAATCAAGCCCCCGGACCTAAATGAATCTTGGTTTCACAGACCCGTTTAGCAGTGTCACATCACTGGGTTAATGTGCAAACCATTTTAGTTGCGTTGGTGCAACCAGTTAAATACACCAACTGGCAACTCTTAAAGTCAAATCATTGACATTATACATGTTGGACTTTTTTCACTTATTTTTTCAAACAAATCTCACATTAACATGAGAACACCAAAGAACAAGTAACGAAAAGGGACACTAAAAAATCCCGACGTCGACACGTATCATCTCTGGGTCTGTGGCTTGAACAGCTTTAACTTTATCGATTAAAATCGGTTCTACTTGTATATTTGATATCATCACGTGGGTACTTGGAGCCTTTAACTCTATCTCCATCCTTTGTAAGTCTTATAAAATGGGTCTTTGCGTTAACAACATTGCATTCGTACCCGCATATGATCTTCTACTCAATGCGTCAGCTACCACGTTTGCTTTTCCAGGATGATATTGAATGGTATGGTCGTAATCTTTCAACAACTCGAGCCAACGTCGTTGCAGTATGTTGAGTTCCTTTTGGGTAGAGAAATATTTGAGGCTTTTATGATATGTATAGATATCCACTTTCTCCCCATACAGGTAGTGTCTCCAGATTTTTAACGCAAAAACGACTGTTGCCAACTCTAGATCATGAGTAGGATAATTCCTCTCATATTCTTTGAGTTGTCGCGAGGCATAGGCTATGACTTTCCCATGTTGAATGAGAACACATCCTAACCCTTTTCCTGAAGCATCACTATAGATAACAAATACATCCGAACCAGATGGTATTGTTAGAACAAGTGCCAAAATGAGTCTCCTCTTGAGCTCTTGGAAACTCCTCTCGCATTCCTCGTTCCATACGAATTTTATATCTTTCCAAGTCAGCTGAGTTAATGGAGTAGCGATTCAAGAAAATCCTTCCATGAATCTTTGATAATAACCAGCTAAGCCCAGAAAGCTACGTTCTTTGGTCACCGATTTTGGTTGCTCCCAACTTTGTATTGCTTCAATCTTCGCCGGGTCAACAGATACTCCATGTTTTGACACCACGTGGCCAATGAATGCTACTTCCTCAAGCCAAAACTCGCATTTCTTCAGCTTGGCATATAGCTTGTTATCACAAAGCCTTTGAAGTATCAGCTTCAAATGGTGCTCATGATCTTCACGACTTTTGGAATAGATGAGGATGTTATCAATAAAGACAACAACGAACTGATCCAAATATTCCTTGAACACATGGTTTATCATGTCCATGAAAGCCGCAGGAGCATTAGTAAATCCAAAAGACATGACTAGGAATTCATAATGCCCGTACCGATTTCTAAAGGCAGTCTTCGGAATATCCTTAGTTTTAATCTTCGCCTGATGATATCCAGAACAAAGATCAATTTTTGAAAAGAATTTTTCTCCTTGCAACTGGTCAAATATGTAATCAATGCGAGGTAGCGGATACCTATTCTTGATGGTGACATGGTTCAATTCTTGGTAGTCAATACAAAGTCGCATACTCCCGTATTTCTTCTTTACGAATAAAATAGGAGCACCCCAAGGAGATGTACTAGGACCAATGAAATCGATGTCCAACAACTCATGTAGTTGGACCTTTAACTCCTGAAGTTCAATAGGAGTCATTTGATATGTGGTTTTAGAAATGGGCTTTGTACCGGGTTCAAGGTCAATAAAGAATTCAACTTCACGTTCTGGGGGTATACCGAGAAGTTCTTCAGGAAATACGTTAGGAAATTCACTAATAACAAAAATATTATTCAAATCTGACGTATTTTTGTTCAAGTCCATGACATGGGCTAACAAATCTTGACATCCGTTTTTCAATAAACGAATGGCTTTATGGCTTGACATGACAGTGATTGACTTTAGTGGTTTGGTTGCTTGAATTCGCATAACAGGTTGGTTAGGAATATGAAAACTAACAACCTTATGAAAATAATCAATTTTAGCATGATGAGTGGTTAACCAATCAATCCCTAAAATCACATCAAATGTAAGTATCTTTAAAGAGATAAGATCAACAGGTAATGTGATGGTGCCAACTTGGATCAAGAAAGATTTATAAATAGTGGATGTAATGAAAGTTTATCCTAATGGAGTCTCAACAGATAGTCAAAGTCTAATTTCTCGGAGTAAAGTTCAAACGTTGAGCACAAGAAGGAGAGATAAAAGAATGGGTAGAACCGGTATCTAGTAAGGTATAAACTTCGCAAGAGTTTATGATTAGCTTACTCGTTATCACCTCGTTTGGGTTCCTTGCGTTTTGCTCAGTTACGACAAACGCTCTTCCACAAACCGCTGACTTTGACTTGTCTGGGAAAGCCTTTGGATTCACCATCCCCACTGGACTTTATTTCTCTACTGGACAAAATCGGGTTATATAACCATCTTTTCCATAACTGAAACACACCTTGGAAGGCTATGAAGAGTTTGGACTTATGTGTCCCTCCTCTTCGCATCTGTAACATCTAACTGGCGGTCGTTCTCCTCCCCTAGAATTTGTTGCTGGTGTTGGTACTGGTCTCTTCCCGTCATTGTTGTTGATGTACTTTCTCTTTTTGAAGTCTCCCCCTGACTCTCTTCTTCTACTATCATGGCCTCGATTACCACCAGAGTGGTTACCGCTTTTGTCTGGATATTTTCCTCCCCGCTAGTTATCATTGCTCCGATGACTGCTGCCATCAGTATGACCATGGTTGTGGTCCCTCGGTTGAACAAACTCATTATCTCGCTCTAATAATTGAGTCAAGTTGACAACATCTGAATATAGAGAAAATTTGTGAGAGATAAGGTATTGACAAATTTCGGGTTTTAGACCTCTCAAAAACATCCGCTTCATACGTTCCTCATTTTCTACCAAATGAGGTGCAAACCTAGATAACTCTGCGAACTTCGCCTCGTACGGGGATACCGTCATGTTATTCTGTTCGAGTCTAATAAACTCTACCTCCTTTATATGACGAATACTTTCAGGAAAGTACTTGTCATTGAACAGTTTTTAAAACGTTTCCCAAGACATATTGAGTGCGGTTGGCTGGGTACATTTCACAGATTCCCACCAGTAATCTGCCTCACCACGAAATATAAAGGTGGTGAATGGAACCTTCTGATCCTCCGTGCATCCCAAGATATCAAATATCTTGGTAATTTACTTGACCCACGTTTTCTCCTTAATCAGATCCGGCTTTCCAAAAATTCTAGAGGTCCCAACTCTTTGAACTGCTTGGCTGTGATAAACTACGTGTTGCTATCATTTCCACCCATATTTTGTACACGAGTCTCCCTCGTCTGATTTTGCATGAACTGCAAAAAGCTTCTAAACATCCCATCATTCATCATTTGCTCGGTAGTGTTGTTTACAGGAGGAATATTGCCTTCCTGTTGTACGTTCTCCTAATTGGTGATTAAAGGTGTCTCCACGGTCTCATACACTCCATTGTTGACATTTTCAGCTTTCATTCTCAAATACTGCCACAAAACAAGGGTTAATTAAAGAAAATGACATACCACATAATACCCCTATATTCTGACCGACCAACAAATAAGCTTAGGTAGGACACACTAGCGAAGGATTTACTCGTCTCTCCCCTCCTATTTCTATTCCCCGATCTCCGCCAGAGACCATTCCTTAAGCTCTGATACCAACTGTGACGCCCCCAAAATAGGTATACATCACCCATTCTAAGTTGTCAATACATGGTATAGAAACAACTACAACTTTATTATTACAATTGTCGCACAAAATACGACAACACATAAACTGTGAGATTAAATACAAATATTGTCTTCTAAATAATATCCACACTCAAATAAGTCCTCATTATAATTATTGATACACTATTTTACAAAAATAGTGAGGACTGCTAAAACAACTGTCTAGGACCATCACTCTATACCCCGACTGGTTCCTGTTATATTCTCGCTTCCTAAGAAAAAAATGGAACAAAAAGGAAAAGGGTGAGCTCAACTAGCCCAATAAAGAATATTATGACTAAGATAATAAACAACAAATTATCGTTAGCCTTCAACAAATCAGATAAAATATAATGGACAACAAGTTTTAGATCAATATTCGTAGCGGAAATAACAATTCATTAGAAGAGTTTAATAGAGAATGAAATCTACTATCATCTATGAATTTAAAAGTCCATCATCAATATTTTATCCCTATAACATCAATCAATATACATCTTGAATCAAATATTCATTTTTGCACTACAGGCCAAAGATATTCATTTGAATCACCAGTTGGTCATGTTCATCTCAACACATGTCCATCTTTGCACTACGGACCAAAGATATTCATCGGGTAATCATTCATCTTTGCACTACATGTGACGCCCCCAAAACAGGTATACATCACCTATTCTGAGTCGCCAAATATATGGTACAGAATACAAATACAAACTTAATTATACAAACGTCTTGTAATATATGACAAAACATAGCTGAGAGTTTAAACAGGAATAGTGCCTTCTAGACAAAATCAACTCTCAAATAGAGTCTTCATTACATTTATTGTCACGCTATTTTATAGAATAGTGAGGACTACTAATAACCATCACTCCGTTCCCCGACTAGTCCCGGCTACATTCTCATTTCCTGAAGAGAACAATGAAAGCAAAAGGGTGAGCAAAACTAGCCCATTAAGAAATATTATGACTAAGATAATACAGAATAAATTATCATTAGTCTTCAACAATGTTAAACTGATAAAATACAATAGACATCAAGTTTAACTGCTGCGGAATAAACAATCCATTAGAAGAGTTAAGTAGAGCGTGATATCTACTATCTTCTATGATTTAAAATGTTTTCATTAATTTTTATCGTTAAGACTCAGCTAAATAAATAAATCACATCATCGAGTCATCCTTGCACTACGGGCCAAGGATATTCATTAAATCATCAATGGTCATGACTATACCGAATAATCCCTGGTTATAATCATACCAAAAAGCGTCCCATCGATTACACTACAGCCACTGAGGACTTTTACCACATCATTTATAACATTACAGGTCATGATTATATCGAATAATCCATGGTCATAATAATACCAAGTCCATCTATGCACGTAATCCAAAGATGACTTCCATCACAATATAAGCATGAGGATGATGACAATGACATAATAATTCAATAAAATAAGTTCAAGAATAAATTTTAAAGATTTATAAGTTAATTTATCCTGAACTCAATAATGTCCAAATTGTCAACATGATACTGTTTTATGGAGTAAAATTCAAGAATGCTCAGAAGAATATTTCCATGAAAAGATACTGGATGAAGAGCAAATATCCAGGATATTCTACTAATTTCATGGAGTGTAGAAGCCAAAACATTAACTAACTAAGTATAATAGAATATATGAAACTGCAAATGGATTTTTGCTCGCCATGCGGTAATCCACGTCGACAAATCATTTCCACAATTTAATAAGGAATGAATACGAAGGATTATTCACCATGCATGCGGTAATCCACATAGACAGGTTATTCCAATAGAATGATAAAAAATGGAATAATAGAAGAATTCACCAGGCGTGCGTAATCCGCACAGACAGGTTATTCCAACAGAATAATAAATAATGGAACCAGGTCATGCGTAAACTGCACAGACAGGATATTCCAATAGAATAATAAAGAATGGAACAAGGTCATGCGTAATCCGCACAGACAGGATACTCCAACAGAATAATAAAGAATGGAATAACAATAGAATTCACCAGGCATGCGATAGACCGCACAGACAGGTTATTCCAACAGAATAATAAAGAATGGAATAACAATAGAATTCACCAGGCATGCGATAGACCGCATAGACAGGTTATTTCAATATAATAATAAAGAATGAAATAACAGCTCTTACGAGTATTGAAAGAAAATAATTCTCTTCATGAATACGAAAGAATAATTCCCCTTACCTTAGAAAGAAGAGTATTCCGACTGGTAGGGCGAGGATATTCTTGAAGAAAATTTATACTGTTTTCTACGCTTAAAGCTTTCTTAAACTCTAAAGAAATACGCTCAAGATTATAGAATAAGAATTCTCTGAACTTCTGGTGTGATTTTCAATTATAACTAAGCATCCTATTTTATAGGAGAATGGAAAGGATACTATGTAATAAAATATAATATATTCTATTTATATATATATATATATATATATATATATATATTATTTAAAATCTAATAAAACAAATAACTTTATAAAGTATTCTATTTTATATAAAAAAGATTTTACTATACAAACACTATGCAGGCACTATGCAAACACTATGCATAATAAAATATAATATATTCTATTTATAATCTAATAAAACAAATAACTTTATAAAAGTATTTAGTTTTTATATAAAAAGATTTTACTATCTGAAAACACTATCGCGAGCCTTTATGCAAATACTATGCATAATAAAATATATTATATTCTATTTATAATCAAATAAAACAAAACTTTATAAAAAGTATTACATTTTATATAAAAAGTTTTCATTTTATTACATTTATAATAATAATAATAAAACAAAATTCATCATCATTATTATTGTGATAACTTGGGATTTGAATAATCAAAATTTTACTGAATAAATTTTTTTCATATTAGCGTTATTTATTAATAGTGTCTTTGAGAATTAGTGAGACGAGTCTCGAGAATTAGTCAATATATGTTTTAACTGAGAAAATAGAGTAGAGTTGTGCTTAACAACTTTAGAAAACCCTAACCCTAATTTTCGGATAGGAATTCGGTAGATAATATAATTAAAATAATTATATTGCTAATAATGTGTTTGTGCTGTATGTTGGTTATGTTGATCAATAATTGATCGGATAAGGTTTGTATTTAATAAACCTTAATAAGGGATTTAAAACCCCAATCTGAAATTTAGAAAATAAAATGTGCAGTTAAAAACCCTAATTGTACGCAGGGAAACCCTAATTTCAAAACCGGGAATTGTAAACCCTAATTAGGCAACCCTAATTTTTATTAGCATGCCTAAAGTGTTTGTAAACATAAATATGATTAGAAATCACTAATTATATTTTTGTAATTTAAATTTCTATTTTAGAAACCCTAATTTTATTTTAGAAAATTTATTTTTCTAATTTAAACCCTAAATTTGCAAATTATGGAATTAGAATTTTAGACCTAAAGGGTTCAAACCCTAAACCTTATTGTCCAAACCCTAAACCCTAAGGGTTTCATAAAGTTCAAATTCTAGAAAAAAATTGCAAATGACCTAAATGCCCTTTATGGGATTTTTTTTTTAAGTTAATTTGCAAAATTGTCCAACAACTTTATTAGGTCACCAACTCTTTACCAACTATTGACTTTGCAACATAAAATATCAGCCAAATTCAGCTCTCAGCCGAAATTGAAGCATCATGCATGAATCAAAGTCATATATATAAGATTTAGAGAGAGAAAGTTCATAAAACTTAGCCATTTTGCATTTTGCTCTCACCAAATCTCTTTCTCACCAAAAGCTTCGAATTATACAAATAGACTAGTCATATAAACAGCCAAAGATCAATCAATAACAGATTGGAAAGTCAGAATCAAAAATCAAAGCAAAAGAGGTATAAAACCCTAATTTTGAAATCCTTCAATTCCTTGTTAAATGTTGTAATTGATTGTTCAAAGATGTGTAATAAGGTGTCAATTGAAGTTCTGGGTTGTTAAATCCATGACCCATAACATCAAAGTGCACGAATTTAGTGTTTTTCAAAATCTGGAAATCTGGAAATCTGTGATTTTCAGTCAAATGTCCGATTTTATAACTCCTAGTGTGTTACGTGTTTTGATGTTTAAAACTTGTAACATAATGTAGCTTTGTTGTGTGGCCTTTAAGTTTCAAAAAGAATCGGTGTCATTAGATGTCCGGATCGGGAGATATAAGCGGTCAAGACCGTTAATTTGGCCATGACAAAGGGTCGAATTTGGGTAACCTGAACGTGATAAAATGATGTCACAACGCTTTTGTAGCGATCGAGATCTGTCAAGATTTTCATGTTTTGATGTTTTTGTTGTACCCATTTTATAGATGGTTATTTTTACTATAACTTTAGGTCTTTATATCACTTATAAATGCAACGGATCGATCGTGACGAGTGGTCAAAGTAGATCATTCGGTCTGTTTTGATGTTTTCTGGAAAACCCAGAAAACGGTATGAACTCCGTTTCTGTCAGAGTTTGACCGGGACTAATCTAGCAGGTGTGATGTTGGTTAAATGATCTGTTGATTTGTAAATGTTCCTTGACATTCGTCTTTACAAATTTGAACCATCAAACCACTTAAAACATGAACAGAATATAGATTCGATTAAGCTTGAAAGTGATCACTTGAAACTGTTTAAACCCAGAAAAATTCCAGAAACGGTCTGACAGTAGGTTTAGCCGCTCAGATCTTCATATTATGTGATGTTATGACTGAAGTAATGACTGATTATTGTAGTATTACAGTTTGTCTACATGATCAGTGTCTAAGGTAGCTAAGAACACGAATGAGCACGAAGTTACAAGCGATTGAACGTGATCCAGTTGATCTGCCGTTTATCCAACGTTCTTGAGCTCAAGAACACCAACAGCGACGCTAAGTGTCGCTATATGCTATTAGCGACGGATTTAATTAATTTTATTTTCTGAATATTCCAGAAATTAATAAAAATTAGAAATAAATTATAAAATTACCAAAAATAGTTTTAAAGATTATTTTAAATTATGAAAATAATTTCTAACCAATTGGAATATTTTTCTTTAATATTTATAATTATTTAAATATTAAAGGTATTTAATTTATTTAATTAGTGTATTAAATAAATTAGAGAAAAATGATTTAATATTATGAAAATCATTTTAAATAAGATTATTGTATTTAAAAATATTTTGAGTTATAAAATGTAACTTTTAATATTTTGGAGAATTTTCATTAATAATTTAATATTAATGATATTAGATTTATTTGATTATTAAATTAAATAAATAAGATAAAAATGATTTAAAAATCATTTTAATTGAGAATAAAGTGTTAGAAAATATTTTAAATTATAAAATATAATTTTCAATATTTTTGGAGAATTTTCATTAATAAATTAATATTAATGATATTTGATTTATTTAATTATGATATTAAATAAATGAATTAAAATGATTTTATTGATTTAAAAATCATTTAACAATGAGAAAAATAGTTTAAAAAATATTTTAAGTTATAATTAATGACTTTTAATATTTAGATGATAATTTCATTGATATTTATATATTAATGGTGGTGATTTAAAAATGATTTTAATTACTTTAAAAATCATTTAAGTGGAATATTGTTGATTTAAAAATATTTTAAGTTATTGATAATAACTTTAATATTTTGACAAGTATGTTATTAATATTTTAATATTATTAAATATTAATAATGATAAGATTATTTGATAATTAAATCATTTAAAATGATTAGATGTTTGAAAAATTATTATAAATTATAATAATTGCTTGATAATTATTAAAAGCTTAGAAAAATATTATAATTGATAATTGACTTATCTAAATTAATATTGAAGCTCGGAGACCAAGTTTAATGGACCATCAATGTGTTAATTGTCGAATAGGGTGACGAGAACAGAATGGATAGAAGTCCAACCAGATCGATATAGTTAGACTTGTTATGTGTTTATATAGGTTATAAACACCGATGTAGCTATGTGGTAATGTGCAGGGAGAAGTTTGACTGTGAACTACGATTGTTACGTGTTATGAATAATTGTGCTAATTGTAAGACCGATATTATTGGTTATAGGTCTTTCAAAGCGTATAAGTATTTTGTGTAGTAATGTAATCGATGGAAGAGGCAAGTTTCTAACTCAACCTTGAAAGTTAAATTTATTCAATTATTGTAGTGGTTAATTATTGCTAATTACACCACATCCGTGGAATTTATTGTTGATTATTCGCAGCTATTGCATGCTTAATAATTCAAATTGAATTATTGATTCGAAATATATATTTGTAGAATAACCGCTGTTGGATATTCATATCTCAGAGAAGTTAGAATTGACAATCACGTATAATTCACATTTATTGTCAAATTATCTTTGAAATGTCTTAGCTAATTATTACGGCTAGGCGAATATTGGTTAGAACTTGATAGGTTCGAGAAGAGAATTCAATTATTATTGATAGATCGATGCCAATTATTTCCGCTAAGATCGAGAAGTAAATAAATTTGAAATCCCAAAGATTTCGTTGTAAAAATCAAACTTTTGATTCCAAGACCGAGAAGAACAACCTTTTATATAAAGGAACATTTTATTGGTCGTGAATTAATTGTTATGCTTGCGTTTTAAGTATTATGCATAATATAGGGTACAGAAAGTTGGTAGGCTCACGAGTACTTGCAGAGGGGTATGATTTAATCTTTATGGTTATCTCGATACACACGAGTATATATCAAAGTAAATCTTTGATAGATACCGAGAAGTTTGAGTATCTTTGATAGATACAGAGAAATTAAGTTCAAAGATCTTGTGTGATCACTCAAGATAAATCTGGAGAAATATTTCATTCATAGAATTGATTTTTGATTATTCATTTGAATATCGTAGAAACTTTGAAAGCGTTGTACTCTTTCATTATTGAGTTATTATGTTGTATAGAATATGAGAAGACTTGTTATTGAATAACAATTTGTTCAGTTATTTCAAAGTTCCCCGAACTTTGGTTTCATTCTATCAAAATAGATAGTCTGGTGATTTGAATACTTATACATTTATTGTATGTATTAACTTGCGCGGCAAATTTGTTGCTCACCCTTGCTAAATAAAACATTTCAGCTAGGGACGAAGTGGAAGGAGGTGCTGCGAAGAATAAAGGCAAAGGCGTTGTAATAAACTAGTTATGATTAACATATTTATTATGTTGTATTTGTAAACCCTTTTTGTATATCTAAAGGGTATGTTTGTAAAGTTAAGGTTAGAAAACCTGGGTGATGTATTATAAAACTTTGATAAAAACTTATGTAAGATACTATCTATATAGATTATGGGTAGTTAAATGTTATTTATATTGTGGATCGTGAACACCAAACTCGGGAGTCAGGTAACCCGGATTTGGGGTGTCATGCAGTTGGTATCGTAATCAGTAGTGATCAAGGTATCATCAGCTGATAGTAGAGCTGTAGGTTATAAACCTTAAGTAGGGTGGGGAAAAACCCTAGGATTATAACCAAAAGCGAGATAGAGAATACTCGAATAGAGTACTAAGTGAGAGATTGCCAAAGTGCAAGGATAGTGATAAATGTAGACACATAGTGTGAGAATGTTGTACTAGTAAAGTACTAATCAAGTTGTTCAAAATGATTATAGGATGTCTGAAGAAGCTAAGGTGGAACTAAAGAATAAGATCAAGGTTGGTGAACAAGATCATTTATCTGTGGAAGTCCAAGAACTCCGGCAAAGTATTTCTTCCGGAGGAGTTGTGGAAGACAGAAAGCGGCATTACGTGAAATGACCCAAGAACGGAATGAGTTTGAAAGCGCAGTGGAACAGATGAAGACCAAGGTGGAGGATCATCTCAAGGAACCAAAGAAGAAAGACAAGAAGAAAAGGAAGAGAAACAAAGACAGCGGACAACTTTGGAAATTCAAACCCAAGAAGAAGCAAGCTTGTATCAAGTGTGGAAAGACTCACGCCGGAGAATGCATGATGTGGAAGAATGTATGCTTCAATCCGCAAGGGGGAAGGACATATTCTGCATTGTCCTAAGCCAAATTTGAGGAAATGTTTTTCATGTGGGCAAACGGGGCACGGATTCAATAAGTGTCCTAGCAAGAAGAAGACTGGAGAAGGCAGTGGTCGATAGATAATTAAGATATAAGTGTAGTATCTTTTGGTAGAAGCTTTTGATATTAAGCGTTGTAATATCGAGAACAATGTGTAAACATATGTAAATATATGTTTTTATGAATAAAATCTTTATTTTCTATATGAATATAAGATTAAGATAAATTTGTGAGTTCTTAAAACTCATACTTATGATAAATTAATTAGTCATAATTATATGAAATGTTTTGAACCCCTCAGCGAATGGACGTCAAAGGTCTGACTAGGATAAGTTCATACACTAATATAATTGTGGCAAGTTAATGAACTCATAAGTGTGGTAAGTTTGATGAACTGAAATGGTAATTTGAAAATGGAGAATGTCAACTTTTTTGTGTAAAGTTGGAGAATTGCAACTTTGTAAAGTTATGAACGTTAATCCTAAAATATTTTAACAGGATAGTAAAATGTGTTAGGTACTATAAGTACTATGTGCTATTTGAATAAATATGCGATTAAATGAGAACTATATGTTGAATTCTTATTGTGTTAAGAATTTGTGTATAGAAAGAGAATTAATTTAAGATTTTTATTTAAATCAGATCATGCCGCCTAGGCGACAGAATCGCAATCAAAGAGAAGAGCAATCGATGAATAACGAAGGAGGTCAAGCGGACCGATGCAAAATTTAAGTGGATATCTTTGCCCAAGCTATGGAAAATAGGGCTCCACTAGGGAAGAGTAAGGAATCAAACACCAATGATTGGCTAATTTTAAGGATTTTAAAGCGGTAGAACCTTAATTTAAGGGACTACAGATCCAATCGAAGCCCAAACTTGGGTGAAAGAAATGGAGAAAGCGTTTGTGATTGGCGTGTGTGATGAAGAGCAAAAGACGGCTTTGCGACTTATCTAATGAAGGGAGAAGCCAATTATTGGTGGGAAACCAATCAAGCAAGAGCGAATGCAATGCAGTAGTAACATGGACCAGATTTAAAGAATTGTTCTTTGAGAACTACTTCATCGGCAGTATCTGGCTTTTTCTGATGGAAGTTAAGTTCTTGGAACTTAAGCGGAGAATTTATGCATTTGAAGTATCTTTGCTAAATTCAATGAATTAGCGCGATTTGCACCTCATCGTGTGATCTGAAGAAAAGCGAGAAGGTTTGAGAATGGGTTGAAGCCGGGGATTTATAACAAAGTAGCTGTGCTACAAATCAACACTTTTGCGGCTCTATTGGAGAAAGCATTAATTGCGGAAGGAGGAAGCGAGGCTGCATCTCGTTTTCATCAGGAGAAGAAGAAGAAGACCAATGAAGGTGGAAGCAGTGGTGGTAGTAATCCAAACAAGAGGAAGTGGAGCGAGAATACCCAATCGGGTAGTAAAACTGAAGGGAATAGGAAGGGGGGAGAACCATGCTCGAATTGTGGAAAGAACCACGCTGGTGTTTGTCTGAAGAGGAAGGGGGTTTGTTATAACTGCGGACAAGAGGGCCACATGTCACCCAATTGTCCCAACCCAAAGAAGATACAAGGTTGTTATGCCTGTGGATCAACTGATCATTTGGTAAGGAATTGTCCGAAGAGAAATGCTGAGAAGGAAAGCGCCAATAAGGGACCCGGTAGTGGAACCTTGGCAATCCGAGGACTCCTGCATAAATAGAAGACCAACGGCCCGAGACATTCAACATGGACGGCTAGATGCGGTGAGCTACTCGGGAGGTTGCGAAGAAAATAACGATTTAAGCTTAATATTTAAATTACGCGATTGATATTGGATAAATATAGTACGTGAATTGTTTTCTTATATAGAATCTACTAACGAGGTTAGAATTTATGACACAAATGAATATTGTGTTGATAAAAATAAATTGATGATACAACTTTAAAAGATTGTAGAGAATAAGAAAGCGGTGATTAGAGGACTTAATCCTTTTAAGGAGGGGTGAATGTGATAACCCGGATTTCGAATAATCAAAATTTTACTTAATAAATTTTTTTTAATATTAAAAGCGATGATTTATTAATAGTGTCTTTGAGAATTAGTGAGACGAGTCTCGAGAATTAGTCAATATATGTTTTGATTGAGAAAATAGAGTAGAGTTGTGCTTAACAACTTTAGAAAACCCTAACCCTAATTTTCGGATAGGGATTCAGTAGATAATATAATTAAAATAATTAATTCTGCTAATAATGTGTTTGTGTTGTATGTTGGTTATGTTGATCAATAATTGATCGGATAAGGTTTGTATTTAATAAACCTTAATAAGGGATTCAAAACCCCAATCTGAAATTTAGAAAATAAAATGTGCAGTTAAAAACCCTAATTGTACGCCGGGAAACCCTAATTTCAAAACCGGGAATTGTAAACCCTAATTAGGCAACCCTAATTTTTATTAGCATGCCTAAAGTGTTTGTAAACATAAATATGATTAGAAATAACTAATTATATTTTTGTAATTTAAATTTCTATTTTAGAAACCCTAATTTTATTTTAGAAAATTTATTTTTCTAATTAAACCCTAAATTTGCAAATTATAGGAATTAGAATTTTAGACCTAAAGGGTTCAAACCCTAAACCTTATTGTCCAAACCCTAAACCCTAAGGGTTTCATACAGTTCAAATTCTAGAAAAAAATGGAAATGACCTAAATGCCCTTTATGGGATTTTTTTTAAGTTAATTTGCAAAATTGTCCAACAACTTTATTAGGTAACCAACTCTTTACCAACTATTGACTTTGCAACATAAAATATAATCCAAATTCAGCTCTCAGCCGAAATTGAAGCATCATGCATGAATCAAAGTCATATATATAAGATTTAGAGAGAGAAAGTTCATAAAACTTAGCCATTTTGCATTTTGCTCTCACCAAATCTCTCTCTCACCAAAAGCTTCGAATTATACAAATAGACCAGTCATATAAACAGCCAAAAAGATCAATCAATAACAGATTGGAAAGTCAGAATCAAAAATCAAAACAAAAGAGGTATAAAACCCTAATTTTGAAATCCTTCAATTCCTTGTTAAATGATGTAATTGATTGTTCAAAGATGTGTAATAAGGTGTCAATTGATGTTCTGGGTTGTTAAATCCATGACCCATAACATCAAAGTGCACGAATTTAGTGTTTT
This sequence comes from Panax ginseng, assembly GCA_020205605.1. Lineage (NCBI taxonomy): Eukaryota > Viridiplantae > Streptophyta > Magnoliopsida > Apiales > Araliaceae > Panax > Panax ginseng. Next base: position 72,090,383 of record CM035128.1, on the reverse strand, counting down.
CCATGACCGGCTGTCAGTGTTCTTTAGCTCAAGAACACCAACAGCGACGCTGAGTGTCGCTATAGGCTATTAGCGACGGATTTAATTAATTTTATTTTCTCAATATTCCTAAATTAATAAAATTAGAAATAAATTCTAAAAATTACCAAAATGGTTTTTAAAGATTATTTTAAATTATGAAAATAATTTCTAACCAATTGGAATATTTTTCTTTAATATTTATAATTATTTAAATATTAAAGGTATTTAATTTATTTAATTAGTGTATTAAATAAATTAGAGAAAATGATTTAATATTATGAAAAATTATTTTAAATAAGATTATTGTATTTAAAAATAGTTTGAGTTATAAAATGTAACTTTTAATATTTTTGGAGAATTTTCATTAATAATTTAATATTAATGATATTAGATTTATTTGATTATTAAATTAAATAAATAAGATAAAATGATTTAAATGATTTAAAATCATTTTAATTGAGAATAAAGTGTTAAAAATATTTTAAATTATAAAATATAATTTTTAATATTTTTGGAGAATTTTCATTAATAAATTAATATTAATGATATTTGATTTATTTAATTATGATATTAAATAAATGAATTAAAATGATTTTATTGATTTAAAATCATTTAACAATGAGAAAAATAGTTTAAAAATATTTTAAGTTATAATTAATGACTTTTAATATTTAGATGATAATTTCATTGATATTTATATATTAATGGTGGTGATTTAAAAATGATTTTAATTACTTTAAAAATCATTTAAGTGGAATATTGTTGATTTAAAATATTTTTAAGTTATTGATAATAACTTTAATATTTTGACAAGTATATTATTAATATTTTAATATTATTAAATATTAATAATGATAAGATTATTTGATAATTAAATCATTTAAAAATGATTCGATGTTTGAAAAATTATTATAAATTATAATAATTGCTTGATAATTATTAAAAGCTTCCGAAAAATATTATAATTGATAATTGACTTATCTAAATTAATATTGAAGCTCGGAGACCAAGTTTAATGGACCATCAATGTGTTAATTGTCGAATAGGGTGACCGAACACCGAGAATGGACCAAGTCCAACGGTGATATAGTTAGACTTGTTATGTGTTTATATAGGTTATAAACACCGATGTAGCTATGTGGTAATGTGCCCGGAGAAGTTTGACCGTGAACTACGATTATTACGTGTTATGAATAATTGTGCTAATTGTAAGACCGATATTATTGGTTATAGGTCTTTCAAAGCGTATAAGTATTTTGTGTAGTGTAATCACGGAAGAGGCAAAGTTTCCTAACTCAACCTTGAGTTAAATTTATTCAATTATTGTAGTGGTTAATTATTGCTAATTACACCACATCCAGGGAATTTATTGTTAATTATTCGCAGTTAGTGCATGCTTAATAATTCAAATTGAATTATTGATTCAGAAATATATATTTGTAGAATAACTGTTGTTGGATATTCATATCTGTAGAAGTTAGAATTGACAATACAGATAATTCCTGTTTATTGTCAAATTATACTGAGAAATGTCTTAGCTAATTATTCTGGCTAGACGAATATTGGTTAGAACTTGATAGGTTCGAGAAGAGAATTCAATTATTATTGATAGATCGATGCCAATTATTTCGGCTAAGATCGAGAAGTAAATAGAATTTGAAATCCCAGTATTTCGTTGTAAAAATCAAACTTTTGATTCCAAGACTGAGAAGAACAACCTTTTATATAAAGGGAACATTTTATTGGTCGTGAATTCGACCGTTGCGCGCGTTTTAAGTATTATGCATAATATAGGGTACAAAGAGTCGTAGGCTCTCGAGTACTTTGCAGAGGGGTATGATTTAATCTTTATGGTTATCTGATACACCTGAGTATATATCAAAGTAAATCTTTAATAGATACCCGAGAAATTAAGTTCAAAGATCTTGTGTGATCACTAAGTATAAATCTGGAGAAATATTTCATTCATAGAATTGATTTTTGATTATTCATTTGAATATCGTAGAAACTTTGAAAGCGTTGTACTCTTTCATTATTGAGTTATTATGTTGTATAGAATATGAGAAGACTTGTTATTGAATAACAATTTGTTCAGTTATTTCAAAGTTCCCCGAACTTTGGTTTCATTCTATCAAAATAGATAGTCTGGTGATTTGAATACTTATACATTTATTGTATGTATTAACTTGCGGGGCAAATTTGTTGCTCACCCTTGCTAAATAAAACATTTCAGCTAGGGACGAAGTGGCAGGAGGTGCTGCGAAGAATAAAGGCAAAGGCGTTGTAATAAACTAGTTATGATTAACATATTTATTATGTTGTATTTGTAAACCCTTTTTGTATATCTAAAGGGTATGTTTGTAAAGTTAAGGTTAGAAAACACCGGTGATGTATTATAAAACTACGATAAAAACTTATGTAAGATACTATCTATATAGATTATGGGTAGTTAAATGTTATTTATATTGTGGATCGTGAACACCAAACTCGGGAGTCAGGTAACCCGGATTTGGGGGTGTCACAATTATAATTCACACTATTAATCGACCAGGTCGTTCCCAAGAAAGAGGGGGCTTTCCAATAAGGATTTCTCCCTATTGGCGCGCAATTAGGTGACCAAACCTCTCTTTGACAGAACTTCTAGACATCATTAATATTGCAAATAATAATATTAATAACTTCGTCGTCTCAATTATTGATTTAATAATATATAAAATATTGATAATAATTGAATCAAATAACGTGAGATACTATGCAGTAATTACTGTAGCAATAATTGAACAAAATAGAGTGACTTCTCACGTAAGCATCAATAATCAATATTGTGTGCTACTATGCAACCACGCGTATTACTGTACTTTTACTACCGAGTAGTTCAACAGTTTTAACGGTAAAATTTTCGCCGTTATTTTCATAAAAATATTTTTGTCATTTTCTCAATCCGACAATAATTCAGTTGTGGGGTCCACCAATGATTGTATCGTCATACGGATATTTCCCGACAAAAAGAATATTCACCGACCAATCGAATATTATACAACAACTTGCATACTTTTCAAAATTTATAAATATTACCCACAACTATAACATTATCTCAAATTCACACCATAATTTTGAAAAAAAAAATATTTTGAGAAAATTAAATCTTTATTCATAAAATTCGGGATTTTATAATCTCCCCTCTTTATGAAATTTCGCCCTCGAAATTTACGTACGTACTTGGTATGCCGAACAAATGAGGACACTTCGTCTGATTCTAACTCTTGAGGTATAACCTTTGAGTGTTGAATACGATCCTTCTTATCCAAGATTTTAACACGTATCTCTTCATACGTTAAATCTTCTGCTATCTCGTCTAGTTCTAATTCAATAACGTGATTCGGGTCATCCACATATTTACGTATACGTGAAAAACATTATGAACACGCAACACACTTGGCGATAAAACGAGTCTATAAGCCACAGTTCCTACTCGATCGAGGATTTCAAATGGGCCAATAAAATCGACGGTTGTGATTTCCTCCCTTCAGCAACTCTTTCTTTTAAAATAACGCCCTCTTGAACCTTCTTCTTCGTATTCATCAGCTCCGGGTCTGTAGCTTTAGCAACTTTAACATTATAGACTAAAGTAGGTTCTAATCATATATCCGTTATCTTCACGTAGGTTCGTATATTCGCACTCGTAAACGTATACGATCTTTTACTCAACGCGTCAGCTACCACGTTTGCTTTTCCATGATGGTATTGAATGGTATTATCATAATCTTCAACAGCTCGAGCCAACGTCTTTGGCGCATGTTACGTTCGTTTTAGTTGAAGAAATATTTAAGGGTTTTTATAAATGTGTTTTGTACATGGGTCAATACAAAATTCGATTTCACGCTCTAGGGTAGGCCAAGAAGTCTTCAGGAATACGTCAAGAAATTTTTTAATGATAGAAATATCATTCAAAACTGTGACCCTCATCCATTACTTGGATAGCACGTCACATTGATACCTATCAACTTGCCACCGTTATTCACGACGTCCCCTACGGAAAGTCTGGCTTAGGTGCATTCCACACAAGGAAGTCACCAACGAAAGGTTCGGGGCTCTTTACTTATGGCTTGATATGATAATGATTGACTTTAGTGGTTTGGTTTCTTGAATTCGTATAACAGGTTGGTTAGGAATATAAAAGCTAACAACCTTACAAAAATAATCAATTTTAGCACGATGAGTAGTTAACCAATCGATTCCTAAAATCACATCAAGGGAAAGTATTTTCAAAGCGATAAGATCGACAGGTAACGTGAGGGTATCGATACGAATCAAACAAGATTTATAAACAGTGGAGGTAACGAAGGTTTCTCCTAACGGAGTTTCAACAAATATAATATATTCTATTTATAAATAAGTATATATATATATATATATTATTTAAGATCTAATAAAATATTCAAACACTATAATATATTCTATATATATTATAAAAGTTAACAACCTTACAAAAATAATCAATTTTAGCACGATGAATGGTTAACCAATTGATTCCTAAAATCACATCAAGGCCAAGTATTTTCAAAGAGATAAGATCGACAGGTAACGTGAGAGGGTATCGATACTGAATCAAACAAGATTTATAAACGATTGGAGGTAACGAAGATTTCTCTAAATGTAGTTTCAACAGATATATAATATATTCTATTTATAAATAAATAAATATATATATATTTTATTTAAGATCTAATAAAATATGCAAACACTATAATATATTCTATATATATTATAAAAGCTAACAACCTTACAAAAATAATCAATTTTATTGATATTCTATATATATATATATATATATATATATATATTCTATATATTATATATTTTAGGAATATAAAGCTAACAACCTTACAAAAATAATCAATTTTAGCACGATGAGTAGTTAACCAATCGATTCCTAAAATCATATCAAGGGCAAGTATTTTCAAAGAGATAAGATCGACAGGCAACGTGAGGGTATCGATACGAATCAAACAAGATTTATAAACAGTGGAGGTAACGAAGGTTTCTCCTAACGGAGTTTCAACAAATATAATATATTCTATTTATAAATAAGTATATATATATATATATATATATATATTATTTAAGATCTAATAAAATATTCAAACACTATAATATATTCTATATATATTATAAAAGCTAACAACCTTACAAAAATAATCAATTTTAGCACGATGAATGGTTAACCAATTGATTCCTAAAATCACATCAATGCCAAGTATTTTCAAAGAGATAAGATTGACAGGTAACGTGAGGGTATCGATACGAATCAAACAAGATTTATAAACAGTGGAGGTAACGAAGGTTTTTCCTAACAGAGTTTCAACAGATATAATATATTCTATTTATAAATAAATAAATATATATATATTTTATTTAAGATCTAATAAAATATGCAAACACTATAATATATTCTATATATATTATAAAAGCTAACAACCTTACAAAAATAATCAATTTTATTGATATTCTATATATATATTCTATATATATATATATATATATATATTCTATATATTATATATTTTAGGAATATAAAAGCTAACAACCTTACAAAAATAATCAATTTTAGCACGATGAGTAGTTAACCAATCGATTCCTAAAATCACATCAAGGGCAAGTATTTTCAAAGAGATAAGATCGACAGGTAACGTGAGGTTATCGATACGAATCAAACAAGATTTATAAACAGTGGAGCTAACGAAGGTTTCTCCTAATGGAGTTTCAACAGATATAATATATTTTATTTATAAATAAATATATATATATATATATATATATTATTTAAGATCTAATAAAATATGCAAACACTATAATATATTCTATATATATTATAAAAGCTAACAACCTTACAAAAATAATCAATTTTAGCACAATGAGTAGTTAACCAATCGATTCATAAAATCATATCAAGGGCAAGTATTTTCAAAGAGATAAGATCGACAGGTAACGTGAGGGTATCGATACGAATCAAACAAGATTTATAAACAGTGGAGCTAACGAAGATTTCTCCTAACGGAGTTTCAACAGATAAGTCAAAGTCTAATTTCTCAAGAGTCAAATTTAAAGGTTAAACACAAGCAAGAGAGATAAAAGAATGGGTAGAACCAGTATCGAATAAGGTATAGACTTCGCAAGAGTTTATGATTAACTTACCTGTGATAACTTTGTTCGGGTTTCTCGATAAACTCTCTCACTTAAGCTACCAAATTTGACTTGTCTGGGACATCATTTGGCATCACTATCCCAGCTGGACTTGACTTCACTACACGACAAAATCGAGCTAGGTGACCTTCTCTTCCGTAATTGAAACACGCTTTGGATTGCTGCGTACAGTTTGGATGGATGTGTCCTCCTGTCCCCGCATTTGAAACATACACTGACCGGTGGGTCATTCTTCTTCCTTTGAAACGGGTCTTTGGTCTTCTTTGTCTTTCCATCATTATTGAACTTTCTTTCTTGAATTTTCCACTTCTATTATCTTGCCATGATTACCACTTTGAAGTGGTTACCATTTTTAGCATGATAATTTCCCCCACGATGGTTATCATTGTTCCGATGGCCGTTGCCACCGGTACGATTATTATCGTATTGTTGGTCGTTACCTTTTGGTTGTGCTGACTCATTATCGTGCTCTAATAACTGAGCCCTATTCACAACATCTGAATATAAACAAAGTTTGTGAGAAATGAGGTATTGACGTATATTGGGTTTCAAACCTCTTAGAAACATTCGCGTCATTCGCTCCTCATTATAGACCAAATGGGATGCAAACCAGGATAACTCCACAAATTCGTATTACGACACGGTTATATTGTTTTGCTCCAACTTGATAAACTCCACCTCCTTCATGTGACGAATACTTTTCGGAAAGTACTTGTCGTTGAACAGCTCTTGGAACTTCTCCCAAGACATCTTCAGTGCGGCAGGTTGAGTACGCATTATAGATTCCCACCAGTAATCTGCCTCTACACGCAATATGAAGGTGGCAAAGGGAACCTTTTTCTCCTCGGAGCATCCCAAGACATCAAATATCTTGTTGATCTGCTTTATCCACGTCTCTGCCTTAAGTGGTTTTGGCTCTCCAAAAAACTTTGGTGGTCCCTGCTCCTTGAACTGCTTAGCAGTGACCGTCCGAGAGTTATCAGTGTTTTCACCTGCATTTTGAACAGGAGCCGCCTTCGCCTGATGTAGCATGAATTGCATAAAACCTCTGAACAAACCATCGTTCATCATTTGATCGTTGTTGTTTACCTGAGGATTATTGTCTTCCTGTTTCACATTATCCTGGGTATTAACTTGTGGTGACTCAACGGTCTCATGTGCTTCATTGCTTATCTCAATATTTTCGGATGCCATTTTTAAATACAGCCACAAAACAAGGGTTAATTATCATATCACATATTATCCCTATACTCTGACCGACTAATTAAATACCAAATAAACTTAGGTAGGTCATACTAGTGAAGGAATTCCCCGTCTCTCCCCTCCTAGTTCTTGTCTCACATCTCAGCCAGGGATCATATCCCTAAGCTTTGATACCAACTATGACGCCCCCAAAACAGGTATACATCACCTATTCTGAGTCGCCAAATACATGGTACAGAATACAAATACAAACTTAATTATACAAATGTCTTGTAATATACGACAAAACGTAGCTGAGAGTTTAAACAGGAATATTGCCTTCTAGATAATATCCACTCTCAAATAGAGTCCTCATTACATTTATTGTCACACTATTTTATAGAATAGTGAGGACTACTAATACACCATCTCGGACCATCACTCCGTTCTCCGACTAGTCCCGGCTACGTTCTCATTTCCTGAAGAGAACAATGAAAGCAAAAGGGTGAGCTCAACTAGCCTAGTAAGAAATATTATGACTAAGATAATACATAATAAATTATCATCAGTCTTCAACAATGTTAAAGTGATAAAATACAATAGATATCAAGTTTAACTGCAGCGGAATAAGCAATCCATTAGAAGAGTCAAGTAGAGCATGATATCTACTATCTTCTATGATTTAAAATGTTTTCATCAATTTTTATCGCTGAGACTCAGCTTAATAAATAAACCACATCATCGAGTCATCCCTGCACTACGGGCCAAGGATATTCATTAAATCATCAATGGTCATGACTATACCAAATAATTCCTGGTCATAATCACACCAAAAACTGTCCATCAATGCACTACAGGCCACTGAGGACATTCACCACATCATTTATAACATTACGGTCATGATTATACTGAATAATCCCTGGTCATAATCATACCAAGTCCATCTATGCACGTAAGACAAAGAAGACTTTCATCACAATATAAGCATGAGGATGATGACAATGGCATAATAATTCATTAAAACAAGTTCAAGAATAAATTTTAAAGATTTATAAGTTAATTTATCCTGAACTCTATAATGTCCAAATTGTCAACATGATACTGTTTTGTGGAGTAAAATTCAAGAATGCTCAGAAGAATATTTCCATGAAAAGATACTGGATGAAGCGCAAATATCCAGGATATTCTACTAATTTCATGGACTATAAAAGCCAAAATTTTAACCAACTGAGTATAATAGAATATATGAAACTACAAATGGATTTTTTCCCGCCATGCGGTAATCCACGTAGACAGATCATTTCCATAATTTAATAAGGAATGAATACGAAGGATCATTCACCATGCATGCGGTAATCCACATAGACAGGTTATTCCAACCGAATAATAAAGAATGGAATAACAAAAGAATTCATTAGGCGTCGTAATCATGCGCATGAAAGTTATTCCAATGTATAATAAATAATGGAACCAGTCAAATGCGTAAACCTCACGCAGCATGTGATATTCCAACGAATAATAAAGAATGGAACCAAGTCATGCGTAATCCGCACATGCATGGATATATTCAAATGAATAATAAAGAATGGAATAACAATAGAATTCACCAGGCATGCGATAGACTGCACAGATAGGTTATTCCAACAGAATAATAAAGAATGGAATAACAATAGAATTCACCAGGCATGGGATAGACCGCACAGACAGGTTATTCCAACAAAATAATAAAGAATGGAATAACAATAGAATTCACCAGGCATGCGATAGATCAGATCATGCATGACGAGTTATTCCAATGTAATAATAAAGAATGGAATAACAATAGAATTCACCGCATGTGCGATAGATCAACATGAGACGGATTATTCCAACAGAATAATAAAGAATGGAATAACAGAAGAATTTCACCATGTATGCGGTACTTCGCATAGACAGGTTATTCCAACATAATAATAAAGAATGGAATAAAAACTCTTACGAGTATTGAAAGAAAATAATTCTCTTCATGAATACGAAAGAATAATACCCCTTACCTTAGAAAGAAGAGTATTTCGATTGGTAGGGAGAGGATATTCTTGAAGAAAACTTATACTATTTTCTACGCTCAAAGCTTTCTTAAACTCTAAAGAAATACGCTCAAGATTATAGAAGAAGAATTCTCTGAACTTCTGGTGTGATTTTCAATTCTAACTAAGCATCCTATTTATAGGAGAATGGAAAGGATACTATGCAATAAAAATATAATATATTCTATTTATAGATTTATATATATATATATATATATTATTTAAAATCTAATAAAATAAATAACTTTATAAAAGTATTTTGTTTTATATAAAAAGATTTTACTATCTGCAAACACTATCGCAGTAATTATACATAATAAAATATAATATATTCTATTTATAATCTAATAAAATAAATAACTTTACAAAAGTATTTCGTTTTATATAAAAGATTTTACTATGCAAACACTATGCATAATAAAATATATTATATTCTATTTATAATCAAATAAAACAAAACTTTATATAAAAGTATTCTATTTTATATAAAAGTTTTCGTTTTATTACATTTATAATAATAATAAAACAAAATTCATCATCATTATTATAATTCACACTATTAATCGACCAGTGTCGCCCCGAGAAAGAGGGGCTTTCCAATCGAGATTTCTTCCTATTGCGCGCAATTAGGTGACCAAACCTCTCCTCGATGTAACTTCTAGACATCGCTCATATTGCAAATAATAATATTAATAACTTCATCGCCTCAATTATTGATTTAATAATATATAAAATATTGACAATAATTGAATCAAATAACGTGAGATACTACGCAAAGAATTATCAGAAAATAATAATTGAACAAAACTGAGTGACTTCTCACGTAAGCATCAATAATCAATACTGTGTGCTACTATGCAACCATGCGTATTACTGTAATTTTACTAGCAAGTAGTTCAACAGTTTTAATGGTAAAACTTCAGCCGTTATTTTCATAAAAATATTTTTATCGTTTTCTCAATCCGACAATAATTTCGTTGTGGGGTCCACCAATGATTGTATCGTCGTACGGATATTCCCCGACCAATCGAATATTATACAACAACTTGTATACTTTTCAAAATTTATAAATATTACCCACAACTATAACATTATCTCAAAAAATATTTTAAGAAAATTAAATCTTTATTCATAAAATTTTGGATTTTACACTACATGCCAAATATATTCATCAGGTATCACCATTAAGGACTGAGGATGATGAAAAATATTTTAAAGAACGAATCTAGTGAGATAAAAGGACAAAGATTAGAGATTCGTACTTTAGATAATTCAAGCTTAAAAATATTCCATAATAAATCATAGTAGAGTAAAATTCAAGAATGAAGATCAAAACATGGATACAATCAAAGATAGTAACCATAATAGACATCTGGGGCAAAGAAGAGAAAATTTCATTTTTCGATGAATAGTGTCGTATACGTGAATAGTAATCTCGACACGAAAAGGTAGAAATCCCACAAGAAAAATCATATTTCGTGAATAGTACCGTATCCGTGAATAGTGTCATATACGTGAATAGTAACGTATACGTGAATAGTAATCTCGACATAAAAAGGTAAAAAATTCATAATAAAATTCATACCAATATTTCGGTATAATGATATTGAGAGAATAACATCATTTACGAAGAAAATAACATTCATTACCTCAAAAGAACAGTACTTCTGACTGGAATATCAGATGTAATGCTAAAGGTAACTTGCACTGAATAACAACTCTCAAAGTATCTAAATACTCATAAGAATACGCTCGGTAATATAGAGAGAGAAAACTTTAGATTCTGGTGTGATTTTCAATTCTAACTTAAGCACATATTTATAGGAAAAATGTCAGAACGCCAATGCAGACTAAATTAATAAAATAATATTTTTTCAAAAATTTTCTACGCCCAACTGTTGGACCAAAATTCACCACCACCGATTGGAGCCCTTGAAAATTGATTTTCCACACCAACCAAAAGTGGGTCCCACCCATGTTTTTAATAAAAAATATTTATTTCCGAGACATCAATAATTCATAATAAATAGCCCTTTTATCAAAAGAAATATGAATTTTATGTTCATTCTATAGGAAATTAAATTCTCTACAACTTTGTAGAAGAACGTTTTTCCAAATTCTAAACAGAAAATGTCTGAAATCCACATACGGATGGTTTTTAATACCTTCATTCCGACAAAATACTGATAAAACACCTCAGCATTAATTCATTCATTTATATCAACAAAAAATAAATATTTCCCTATCCATCATTTATATCCACATAAAATAAATATTTTCTTATCATATAAATCAATAATTAATTATTCACAAATAATATTACATAATCACAATTATGATAACCAGGTCGTTCCCAAGAAAGAGGGGGCTTTCCGATAAGAATTTCTCCTTACTGGCGCGCAATTAGGTGACCAAGCCCCTTTCCAAGATAGAACTTCCTTAGACATTTCTAATAATGTTATCAAATAATATTATTCAAATAATATGAATTATTGATCTGATAATGGGAAATATTGTGCAGTGACAATTATTGAAACAACAATAATATAAAATATCAATGCAGCAATTATTGAATCAATAAAATAAAATATTGAACAGTAATTAATGTAACAATTATTGAGTAGTGTCTTCTTACGTAAGAATCAATAATCCAAAAATATTGTGCAATCTGGTGTGCTTCTTCGTGCAGACCAGCGTAGACATCGTATTTTAACCATCGAATTATTCCAACAAATGTTAATTGGTAACAATTACGTTGTTATTTATAAGAACTCAATGTTGTCATTTTCTTCATCCGACCGCTTTTCCATTATAGGGCTCACAAATGGTCTGCTTGGCTGGTCGTATTTAATATTCCCAAACGCAATAAGAATATTCCACGACCAAACAAATATTTCCCGACAACAATGAATATTTTATAACCACTTGTTATTTTGTAAATTTTGCACATTTCACCCATAACCAAAGCATTATATCAAATTAACACCTTATTATTCAAAATAATAATTAGAGGAAATTAAATTTTATTAACAAAAAGTTGGGGTCTTACAAATATTATCTTCATTCAATATTCGTAAGGAATATTATTTTCGTTTAATATTCGTAAGGGATATTATTTTTGTTCAATACTCGTATGAAATAATATTTTCTTCCATACTTTATAGTATGTAAGTAATATTATTTCTTTTCGTTTTCCTAATTCTACACTCATTCTGTTAAAGTATTGATTCTATACTCCGTGAAATTAGTAGAATATCCTTAAAATTTGTTCTTTATCTAGTATCATTTCACAAGGATATTTTTCTAAACATTTTTTTAAAATTTTATGCTTTTCATGCCAGAGTACTATTCATTGGTACTATTCATTTATACGACACTATTTATACGTACAGTACTATTCACAGAGTACTATTCATGGGTACTATTTATAAATACAATATTATTCACAAAGTACTATTCATGAAGTACTATTCACTTAGGTACTATTCACCCGGAGTACTATTCATGACAAAAGTTGATTTCTTTTCGATCCAAATCATTTTTGATACAATATTATTCTTGAATTTTACTCCACAAAGCAGTATCATGTTGACATTTTGGATATTATTGAATTCTAGATAAATGAAATTATAAATCTTTAAAATTTATCCTTGCTTTCATTTAATTGAATTCTTATATCATTGTCATCATCCTCATGCTTATATTGTGATGAAAGTCATTTTTGGTCGTAGTGCATAGATGGACTGTTGATTGGTATGATTATGACTAGGGATTATTTGGTATAATCATGACCCGTAATGTTACAAATGATGTAGTAAAAGTCATCATTGGCCCGTAGTTCATTGATGGACAGATGTTGGTATGATCATAACCATGCGTTCTCTTTGGCCAAGTGTGCAAAGATGAATTATTGTTTGGCATGATCATGACTATTGGTAAAAACACGAATATCCTTGGCTCATAGTGCATGGATAATTCATGGTTATGATACTAATGAATATCCTTGGCCCGTAGTGCATGGATAATTCAGTGATGTGGATTATTTATTAAGCTGAGTCTCAGCGATAAAATTGATGATAAACTTTTAAATCATAGAAGATAGTAGATATCATGCTCTACTTGACTCTTCTAATGGATTGCTTATTCCGCTGCAGTTGTTGATCTAAAACTTGTTGTCTATTGTATTTTATCAGTTGTTATACTGTAGAAGGTTAACGATAATTTATTCTGCATTATCTTAGTCATAATATTTCTTACTGGGCTAGTTGAGCTCACCCTTTTCTTCCACTGTTCTCTTTAGGAAATGAGAATATAGATGGGACTAGTCAGGGAATGGATTGACGGTCCAGATGGTTGTTTTAGTAGTCCTCACTATTCTGTGAAATAGTGTGATAATAATTGTAATGAGGATTGAATTTGAGTTTGGATATTGTTTAGAAGACAATATTCATGTTAAAACTCTCAGCTATGTTTTGTCATATTTTACACGATAGTTGTATAATTAAGTTGTAGTTGTATTATGTACCATGTATTGGCGACTCAGAATGGGTAATGTATACCTATTTTGGGGGCGTCACAACATCTCATTCCTTTTTTAAATATTTCCCACCCTTTGACATCTATCACAACTTTTTACAAACTGGTGGGCATCCTTAAATATAGTTGGCCAATAAAATTCTGCCTGAAGTACCTTTATCGATGTTCGCTCGCTTCCATAGTGTCCCCCATATACAGATGCGTGGCATGCGTGCAAGATGCTATTCACTTCACTATAGGGTATGCATCTAAGAATCATCTTTTTCGCACAATTTCTGAAAAGATAAGGCTCACCCCACATGTACCACTTGACATCAGGTAGGAACTTCTTTTTATGTTGACGTGTCAAATCATGGGAAGGATCTTGCTCACCAAGTAATTAGAAAAATTTGCATACCATGGAAATTCAAAATTTACTCCAAATAACTGTTCATCCAGAAATGATTCATTGATCAAACATTTATCTGCTCTGTCCTTGTACAGATTTTCCAACCTCGAAAGATGATCAGCTACTTAATTTTATGTCCCCTGCCTATCCTTGATTTCCAAATCAAACTCTTGAAGGAGTAGAATCCATCGAATAAGCCTAGGCTTAGCATCTTTCTTGGAAATAAGATAACGAATCGTCGAGTGATCCGTTTATACCACAACCTTTGTTCCTATCAAGTATGCTCAAAATTCGTCAAAGGCATACACGACCATATCTAAAAATATAGCCATCATACATCTCTGAAAGGTTGTCGGTGCATTACACAACCCGAATGACATCCTCTTGAAAGCAAAGGTGCCATATGGGCACGTGAATATAGTCTTCTCTTGATCTTCTGAATCAATGACGATCTGGTTATAACCTGAATACCCATCCAATAGGCAATAATACTCATGCCCCACTAAACTGTCCAACATCTTATCGATGAAAGGTAGAGGAAAGTGGTCCTTCCGAGTTGCCTTGTTAAGCTTCCTATAATCCATGCATACCCTCCAGCCAGTCACTGTCCTCGTCAGTATAAATTCATTGTCATCGTTAGTTACAATCTTCATTCCACCTTTCTTTGGGACACACTGAACTAGGCTTACCCATGAACTGTCTGAGATAGGGAAATTATCCTAGCATCCATCCATTTCAAAATCTCTTTCTTCACAACCTGTTTCATGGTTAGATTGAGCCTTCTTTGCTGTTCCACTATCGGTTTTGCATCCTCTTCCAAAAGTATCTTGTGCATACAAAATGAATGGCTTATTCCCTTGATGTGAGCAATTGTCCATCCTATTGCAGACTTGTACTCTCGAAGTACCCTCAGCAACTTTCTTTCATGCAAAATGTTAAGTGCAAATGCAATAATAACAGGTAAAGTATCAGAATTTCCCAAAAATGCATACCTGAGGTGTTTAGGAAGAGGCTTTAGCTCAAGAGTGGGTGGTTCCTCAAGTGAAGGTTTCATTCGTGCTGATGCTTTCTCTTCCATATGTAATGCATCCAACATATACAAATAGTCCACAAAATTTGGATCATCCAAGTCGGCATCCCCCATCAAAGTGTTTTCCAATGGATCCCTATCCAAACCTCTAGTCAAGTCTTCATTAATCATCTTTTTGATCACATCCATTCTGAAACACTCTTCCTCGTCTGTAGGGAATCTCATGGCTTTAAACACATTAAACTTCACCTATTGGTCTCGTACTCTCATCGTTAACTCCCCTTTCTGAACATCAATGAAAGTCCTCCAAGTAGCCAAGAATAGCCTCCCTAAGATAATCGGGATGTTCTTGTCCTCTTCATTATCCAGAATGATGAAATCTACTGGAAATATAAACTTATCCACCTTTACTAGTATATCCTCAATAATCCCTCTCGGATAAGTACCCGATCTATCCGCCTAGGTTTCGGTGCTGGAAAACCCAACTGAGTATACACATATATTGGCATGAGGTTCACACTCATACCCAAATCACACAAACATTTGTTGAAGGCTATGTTCCCAATTGTGCAAGGAATGGTAAAACTCCTCAGATTCTTCAACTTCAAAGGCAACTTCCTCTACAATACCGCATTACATTCCTCCGTCTATGCAACGGTCTCATAATCTTCTAACTTCTTCTTCCTTGAAAAAAATACCCTTCATAAACTTTGCATAGCTCGAAATCTATTCTAGGGCTTCTGCGAATGGAATATTAATCTGCAATTTCTTAAAGATTTCCAAAAATTTTGAGAACTGATTATCTAACTTCTGCTTTTGAACTCTCTGCTGAAACGGTGGTGGAAGATAGACATCTGCCTGATTCTTGTCCACTTGTTTATCTTCACCATCTCCTCAACCAACTTATCTTCAATTTCTTTCATATCTTTCTTTGGCAATTTTTTTGTACTTTGTCCCTCGAGATGTTTGCTACTTCTTAATGTGATTGCTTGACAATGTTCATGATTTCCCCTTGGATTCTTCTTAGTTTCACTCAGTAAAGTCCCTTGAGGCCCATTATTCAATGCCAACGCAAGCTGTCCCATCTTATTTTCCAAGTTCTTTATTGTCGCCACTTGCGTTTTCATAGCTGCTTCATTATCGGATATGTAAGAATCGAGAATTTCATGAATAAATAATTATTTAATATAATGAATATTTATTTGAATATAAATATTGATGTGTTGTACGATGAGTAATTCGATTAACGCAAAGTGAATTTATATGAGAATTGAGAAGTGTGGAATTGACGATGAGAATTGAAAAAGGTTTTGTGTGGCATAGTGTGGAATGAGGGAATTCACTAAGTGAATTAAAAGAGAAATAGTTATTAAGAGGAAAATTAATTGTGTATGGTTATGTGATAAATACACTCTTGAACTAGTAATATCACCACTATAGAAGTTAATTCATATCATGTAAAACTATTGTGGTGATAAAAATAGGAACTGGCTTGAAGCTAAACCATTTTGGCACTGCCAGGGACCGGTGCAGCTGAGCCAGTGGTTAATCTAGGAAAATTAGTTTCTACTATAAAAATGAAATTGAACATTAATGTAAGGTGTGACATGAATATAATCATATGATAAGAATACATTCTAATAATATAAAGTACCAAGTAGTACAATAAAATCATAAGTGATTTTAATACAGAAATAATTAAATATTTGTGTATTCCAGAAATTGGGAAGGAATTACGTGTGTAAACTAGACAGTTAATATCAAATAATGTTATAATGTAGTTATGTGAGTAGTAAAAATAATTATGGAGATACCTGGACAATAATACATAACTGCATTGTTTTATTACTGTACCTAATGTACATGGATTATATGATGTGAGTACATAAATAATCCCTAATTTTTTCTAATATGGTAACAATTGTACATTAAAATTACATTTGGCAATTAAAGTAACTAACTAATCAAAATTGAAGCACGTTGCTGTAATATAAAAATTCATCAGTTGAGTAAAGTACATGAACAGTAACCTAAGGCTAATTTACGTAACTTCCAAGCTGATATCAGTGGCTAAGCATAGGTGATGATTACTAAGCTAATGGCTATGGAGATGGTTGGTGGTGGGTTGTTAAACCACTCTCAAATAACCAATGTTTTCTTCCATTACACCATGAATTCAACCTTAGTGCAATGTAATTGCCCAGTCTAAGTTTTCTTTATAAATAGTAGTCCATTTTTAGTTTACGTTGTTTGTTCTTAGCTATTGAAACACTGATAACTTGAGAGTGAGTGAGTTGTGGTCCAAAGAAGAGGTTAGCAAATTCAGTAGGAGGAAACTAAGTTTATTAAGCTTCAAGAGGTATAAAATCCTAAACTTTTGTTTTTAGTTGGGTTTGTAAAATTCTTAGGAATTACTTGAAATTCACTGTTAATCAATGTGAATTAGTATGCCATAATGTGTTTATGAAGTATGTTTACATGTATGAACTCTTAAATGGTAGATTGGAACAAGTTTAAACTGAAAAGAATCAAAGTGGAGTAAGCCTCTGTAAAATAGAGTCTGTTATTGTTCTTGTTCCAGGCATGGCGCAGCTGCGCATTATTTATACTAGGGTGCAGCGCAGCTGCGCCGGACCCAAAATTAGTTTCTGGATTCTATTATGTTATGTTGTTGCTAATATGGTATTATGACTTATGTATACATGAAAAAGAGGTATAACATGTGTTATAAAGCTTCCTTATGAGTTATGAAGCGCCCAACATGATTTAGTAGAAGATCTTTAACAAGGACTTTAAGTTTTAAAAATAAACTTTGTTGAAATTCTTGTTCTGTAAATTTTAAGCTTAGTAGTCTATACACATGACTGATTTCACACATAAATGAGCATGATATATGATTTATAGTTCCTTTATTCATGACCACCTTATTAGGCTTTGTGTTAGAGAAATTTTTCAAAGAAGAGCTTGTCATATCAAAGCTAATGTACATGAATACTACATGATATACATTTTGATATTGAAAAGAGAATTATCATGAGTTAGTTACTTATGATAAGAGTTTTAAAGTTGTCTTATATGTGTTATACTACATCATTCATGATAAAGTGATTTCAAAGGCAACCTTGAACATATTTTCAAAATCTAGTTGTATCACATGAATATCTAGATTCTACATGGTTAAGATATTATGTTATGTTTATAATATCCCTAGACATGATTCATATGTATTGAACATGATGATAACTAAACCAAACATGAGTTTAAAGCATGATTCGAAGTGTTAAACAATGATAGTTGTGAACAAACAATATGAATACTATAAGCATGTGTACTAACAGATTGTGTAATCTCTCTATGTGGATATATAAGCCAAGTTATAAAACATGGTAACTACATGATCTTGTTATGCTTTAATACCATGTAAGTTATAAGTTAAAACTTGTAAAAATAAACTCAAGAATGGTCATATGCTTATATAAGAACCTCTAACATGTATATATGTTAAAGTATAAGTGCATAGGTGTGCTTGTGACGCCCCCAAATCCAGGTATCTTCCAACGCGACATATGGTACTACACGGTGCTACAGTTCATATATACATTCAATTGAAATACCCCAAAAGAATGAATATGTCTTATATATATTCCAAACAATATTCCCTTCCCAAGTTCTTTATAACCAATACATAAGTTCTTTGTCATAATATCAAATACATTACAACATTAAACCTATACTATTACATAGACAGTTCAACGGTCTGCCTTAGCCTTCCCTTTATCTTTATCGGATCCTTAGGTCTGTTCGGTCTTAGCTGCATTCATATGGTTCAAGCAAAAGTTAGCACAACTAGCTCAGCAAGTACAACAATTCCATTTAAACAACATGCTTGAATCATACAAATCATATATCTTCAATAACTGAATAATAGTTATGAAGTACTATCGATAATTCAAAATAGCACTTCTCTTTTCTTTAAAATGTTTTACAATGACAACAATCAGTAAAACATCAATTCTGGTCCAAGACCTTGAGCATTTCATACTTTCTTTGAAAAGGAAAACCCGACACTAAGTCCGTAAGTTCGGCATTACTTACGACCACGTCTAGGTGATCAGCCTATAGTACTCTATGTTGATCAACACTACATTCTTTAAACGTATGTACGTTTAAGTTGTGGCAATCTCACGTGCCTGTCGTTTGACGACAAAACATTTGTTTAGCATACTCAATCTTCATTTGAAAACCACACCAAAATAGTTTGGTAAAACATTGACAATACTTCGATAGATTATAAGAAATACAAAACATCTTAAGTCTAGCCGAAAGAATTGGCTTTGACTTCATCATACATCAATTCATGCGTAAGAATACATGAATCACAAAACTTGTCCAGATTGAACATAGACAAGGGTTAGAACACTTACCTTTAGTGCCTGCTACTGTTATTACACTTTCCCTTTAAGTCTTTAAGGTCTCTACAATATATGATCATATAACGTAACACATTAGATCATATATAATCAAGTATGGTTACTACTATATCTTACCCTTCTTCTCAATCTAATCATGTTTTAGATTATTATTATTGGTTTCGGCTTATCACATTACATTACTCTGACATTCAATTAATCTTTCGTCGACCTTCAGTTGTAACACTTAAGGTCTTTAACATCTTAATTGGTGTTACATTAAGTTAATTAAGGTAAGTTAATTTGATTTAATCACTTTACCTTCGTTCTATACTTATAAGCATTCATTACTGTCCTTGGTTTAGTGATGGCGCCTGCGCGCCGCTTTCTTCTCTCTAAGTCATTAAGCGCGCCACTCTTCGATGGCTAAAGTCCCGACTCATTACCGCAGTGAGTGAGTCTCCCCATTACATGTCACAATGACAAGCGGCTTAAACATCGATGAGTAAATGGCGGTTTTGCAATATTGCAGTCCACCACCAATAAGCCTTGACACAAGGCCGCGATGCCACTCACATGCACCAGATAGAAAACACAGATTTTGAACTTTGCGAACTTCCCGAACTCCAAATTTGATCATTTTAAGTCCGAATTGGCTCGTTCAAAAGCTATTAGCTCACAAATCACATACTCTACGTGTTCATGGAAGAATTTTACATTTTTGACTTCGTTAACTCAAAATTCACCTTTTAGTTCATTTTTAACGAAAACAATAAACGTTCGTGAACGTTCAACGCTCATTTCTTCGTTCTAAGTTAAAATTTGGTCATTTTTGAGTCCGCAACTCTATAATGCCAAATAAGACTTATTCCCATCGAAAACCAAGTTTCTGAGCTCAATGTCAAAATTCAACTTCCATTCCGAGAATTTCACGATTTCGACGATTATCGTCCGAACTCGTGAATTTCGCCATAACTTTGTTACTTATGATTTGTTCATCGTTTCAAATAGATTCTATCCATCATACTAACATATTAACATACATATTTCATTAAGTTATTTACATGATAAGTTCTTACTTATTCTTCCTTAGTTCATAACTTATATGCTTATGATTTCACTTCACATGTTTTATCATGATTTTAAGTCTTCTAACAAACATCCTTGCTTCTTCTTATCATATAAACTTCATTAAGGTAAACATATTACAAGTTCTTACAAGTTCTTCATTAGTTCATAACTTATATATGAACGAATTGCTTATTCAAGGCTTATTAACACGTAAGTCCTTTGATTATCCATTCTCTTTACTTCTTAGCATACATACTTCACTAATCATCACATCTCTATCAAACTAGTATTAAAGAGTTGGAAGATTAATGATATAGGAGTCTTACCCTTGATGATCAATCTTTGTTCTTCTTCTTTTCTACTAATGAAAGTCTAGCTTTTTCTTACTTATTCTCTCTAACAAATAAGTTGTAAGTTGTTGGTGTATTTTGAACAATCAACAAATGAAATCCAAGGCTCTCTATTTATAGGAATTGCTAGGTTATGGTATAATAGTCAATAGACCAATCACACCTCCTTAATCAAACCTCCTTACTATTCATTACTTAAGCACTAAATTAACTTGGCCATCACAATTTTTACTTGCTCATCACTTCTTATGCTTAGCCACCAAGATCACCCATATGATCATGGGGCCCACATGGGTTGCCCCATGGATCTTCTTTACCCATTGGATTCTTAATTGGGCTTTAATTTCAATTAGCTTAACTTATGCTTTTGGGCTTGCATTAATCCTCATTGGACTTTACATTAACAAATACTTGGGCTTTAACATTAGTTTGCATTGGGCTTAATCATAATCCCAATTAAACTATACATTTCCTACACAATCCTACAAGTCCACTTAAATATGGCTTAAAGCCTTAGAACGTATTGTCTACGTATTAATCTCGTATTCTAACTCATATATTTATTCAACATATACTGCATACCATCATTCATACATACTTATATAATACTTCGTATCATACTCGTATTCATTACCTCGTACAATACCTATGTATTATACGATCATTGATTTAACTAGTTAATGCTTTACTTTTCCTAACGTTCTCGAATTAAGTCCGCATACGAAAAAATACGTTTTCCATACTTGAATTATTATTACATACTCCATCTCACCTTGATATTCTATCGTTACGTATTTCTCGGAAGTTCAAAAATAATTCCCGAGTAGAAATCAGTGAATAGTGTTTTTCAGAAAATTTCTCGGAAAACTTTTATTTTCATCTTGGAAATTCAAACACTTTAATTCCTTCATGTAGTCCAAATATTATGACATTTCGACGTATCTAGGTTATAGAATGACATTCATCTTACTAACACATAATAATAACAAATAATATAATTTTATTCATTATTTAATTAAATAAAATTATTTTACAATAGATCCAAATTTCTCGGTCGTTACAATGTTAGAGTTGGACAGAAACAGGAAGTGCAAAGCTCAACCTGATGCAGCGACAACAGTATGATTATGTCGTCCCTAAGCTTAGGCAGGTGTGTCTTCTACCATCATGCAGTCATGAATAGTTTCTATTTTTGATCTGATGTTCGAAGCATGCTTATATGATTACTTTAACTTGTATTATATGACTAATATGCTATGTAATGTGTTAAGAAGCATGCTAGGTGATAGAGATGAATGTTAATGAGTAATTATAACTTTCAAAGGTTAAGTCCAAAAGAATGTGTACAAGCTATAAAGCAATGATTGACAAATACGTTGTTTGACTTTGTGGTATTATACAATCTGATTTGTGCTATGAAGATGTAGGATATATGATGTGGTAGGTATGAAGTTACAACTAGGTTGGATGTTTAGGTGTACGTTCGAACTTACATATATAAGTTATGTATCTAATGATTATCATATACGTGTAATATATTATGTTAGGACTCGAAAGAGGGTATTAGGCTTTACTTTGGTAAACTACGCTTGAGGCAAGTACTCGAACCTTACTCTTTATTGAGCATTATTGAACTTGTGCAATTATTGACCATACAAGTAGAATTTTGAAGAAAACATATTTCGTAATGAAATTTCAAACTTTGATTCGAACGATAACTGTTCATATATATATATATATTGTGAGAGAGCTGTCTAAGCCATTGATTCGGCTAGACTATTGATAATTGATCGAAAGCTATCCAATCCAAATTAACTTGGTGCAGACTCTTATAACTAAGAAGAACAACCCTCTTAGTAGGGGAATTATATATTGTCGGGGAACCGACGTGCGCACATGAGAAAGACTAAATGTTATGCATTACATAGGGTACTTCAGGCTGATCACATGTTGTACTCGTTTTATAGAATTATCAGTAGTATCACTGTTAATTCTAGATGAAGTTCATAGTCCTTAGTGACTGCTCAATATTCATTACTTTGAAATCTTGAATTGATAAACCTTTGAATATTATTGATATTTCTGTCCATAGCGACTGTTGTTGATAATCATTGATACTTCTTTCTATCTTGAACTATCATTATTAATATACCCTTGATAAATTGAAAACTATATTGAATACCCTTTTTGCTATATTATTTGCTGGGCAAAATTGTTGCTCATCCTTGTTTTCCCTAAAAACTTTCAGTGAAGGCAGAACGTGGCAAACTCTTTGGCAAGGACAAGGGTAAAGAAAAGGCTTTGGAGTAGTTATTTCTAGGTTGCTAGGAATGTATTATGATTTGGTTGTGAAAGAACCTATATAGCTATGCTTAATTTAAGTTGTGTTGTATTATGTATTAGTTATGTCTAAACGATGTTTAATTATGGTTAAGTTTTGTAAGAGATGTCTAAGTTTCGAACCCATGGGACGAGAATAATTATGTTATACCAATATAAATTATTCTATTATTCCGCTGTATAAGATGTTGATTTAATAATAGAGTTAGTACGTGGCAACCAAATTTGAGACAAGTGTGGTCTGAATTTCGGGGTGTCACAAGATATATATTTCAACAACAACTCTTCCAAATCTGACTTTTTCTCTTGATGTGGAGTTGACTGTTGATGCTGATTTTGGAAACCGGGGATAAGATGGTCATTGTGACTCCCCCAAAATAGGTATACATCACCCATTCTGAGTCGCCAAATACATGGTACAGAATTCAAATACTTAATTTA
This sequence comes from Panax ginseng, assembly GCA_020205605.1. Lineage (NCBI taxonomy): Eukaryota > Viridiplantae > Streptophyta > Magnoliopsida > Apiales > Araliaceae > Panax > Panax ginseng. Next base: position 72,066,345 of record CM035128.1, on the reverse strand, counting down.
TACAATACGACAAAAGCGTAGCTGAGAGTTTTAACATGAATATTGTCGCATACACAATATCCAAACTCAAATGGAGTCCTTATTACATTTATTATCACACTATTTCATAGAATAAGGAGGACTACCACAGCCACCATCTCGGACCATCATTCCATTCTCCGACTAGTCCCGGCTACGTTCTCATTTCCTGAAGAGAATAATGAAAGCAAAAGGGTGAGCTCAACTAGCCCAGTAAGAAATATTATAACTAAGATTATGCAGAATAAATCATTGTTAGCCTTCAACAGGTTAAACTGATAGAATACAATAAACAACAAGTTTAACTGCAACAGAACAAGCAATCAATTAGAAGAGTCAAGTAGAGCATGATATCTAGTATCTTCTATGATTTAAAAAGTTTATCACCAATTTTATCGCTGAGACTCAACTCAATAAATAATCCACATCACTGAATTATCCATGCACTACGGGCCAAGGATATTCATTAATATCACATCCACGAATAATTCATGCACTACGGGCTAAAGATATTCATTATTATCACCAATGGTCATGATCATGCCAACACCTGCCTATCAATGCACTATGGGCCAATGAGGACTTTTACCACATCATTTATAACATTACAGGTCATGATTATACCAATACATAGTCATAATCATACCAATCAATAGTCCATCTATGCATTACGGGCCAAAGATGACTTTCATCATAATATAAGCATGAGGATGATGACAATGATATAAGAATTCAATTAAATGAGTGTAAGGATAAATTTTAAAGATTTATAATTTAATATATCCAAAATTTAATAATGTCAAAATTGTCAACATGATACTACTTTATGGAGTAAAATTCAAGAATAATATTGTATCAAAAATGATTTGGACAGAAAAGAAATCAATTTTTGTCATGAATAGTACCCCGGGTGAATAGTACTCGAGTGAATAGTATCCTATGAATAGTACTTCAGGAATAGTACCCCGGCATGAAAAGATTAAAAATTATCAAGAATGTTCAGAATAATATTTCCATGAAAAGATACTAGCTGAAGCGTAAATTTTAAGGATATTCTACTAATTTCAAGGAGTATAGAAGCAATACTTTAACAAAATGAGTGTATAATTCAGAATCCAAAACAAAATAATATTACTTACATACTACAGAGTATGGAAGAAAATATTATTTCTTACAAATATTGAACAAAAATAATTTCATTTACCTTAATAAGAGAATACTTCTGACTGGTAGGGCGGGGATATTCTTGAAGAAAACTTTCACTGTTTTCTACACTCAAAGCTTTCTTAAACTCTAAAAAAATACACTCAATATTATAGAAGAAGAATTCTCTGATTCTGGTGTGATTTTCAATTCTAAACTAAGCATCCTATTTATAGAAGAATAGCAGGGGCACTGTTAAGAATTTTTACGGACGAAATAATTTGTGAATTCACTGATTTCTTATGAAAATCACAGACGACTGATTTTCAATATAATAATCAAGTAAAACAAAAACTTTAAATAAAATATAATATATTCTATTTGTAATATAATAAAATAAAACTTATAATATATATATATATATATATATATATATATATATAATACATAGTAACATACTTTATAACAAAACTGAGATAACTTTCTACAGACGATTTTGAAAAAATGAGTAAGTGGGGGTTCATATAATAAGCCAAACATACAACAAATACTTCATAAAATACCCTTCTATTTATCTCAATTCACTTGGCTTCTCAAAATACATTTTTAATAAAATTCATAATTAATATTATAACTCACAATATTAACAACCAAATCATTCCCAGGAAAAAAGGGGCTTTCCAATAAGGATTTCTCCTTATTGACACGCAATTAGGTGACCAAACCCCTTTCCTTGATAGAACTTTCTAGACATCGTCAATAATGCAAATAATAATATGAATAACTTTGTCGTCTCAATTACTAATTTAATAATATAAAATATTGTGACAATAATTGAATCAATAATGTGAGATACTATGCAGCAATTACTGTGGCAATAATTGAAATAAACTAAGTGACTTCTCACGTAAGCATCAATAATCAAAGATATTGTACAATACCGTGTGCTACTATGCAACCACGCGTATTACTGTACTTTTATCACCGGGTATTTCAACAGTTAACGGTAAAACTTTTGCCGTTATTTTTATAAAAAAGATATTTTTGTCGTTTTCTAACACCGACAATAATTCTGTTGTGGGATCCACCAATAATTGTGTTGTCGTACGAATATTCCCTGTTAAAACGAATATTCCTCGACCAATCGAACATTTTATAACAACTTGCTTACTTTACAAAATTTATAAATATTACCCACAACTATAACATTATATCAAATCCACACCATAATATTCAAAATGATATTTAGAAAATCATTCATCTTTATTCATAAAAGTTGGGGTCTTACAACCTCCCCTTCTTATGAAATTGCATCCTCGAAATTGGTGTACGTACCTGGTGACCCAAGATGGGTGATGTATACCTATTTTGGGGGCGTCACAGTTGGTATCAAAGCTTAGGGATATGATCCCTGGCTGAGATGTGAGACAAGAACTAGGAGGGGAGACACGGGGAATTCCTTCATAGTATGACCTACCTAAGTTTATTTGGTATTTAATTGGTCGGTCAGAGTATAGGGATAATATGTGACATGTTAATTAACCCTTGTTTTGTGGCAATGTTTGAAAATAGCATCTGAAAATGTTGAGATCAGCAATGAAGCTCATCAGACCATTGAGTCACCAACGATCAATACCCAGGATAATGTGCAACAGGAAGATAATAATCCTCAGGTAAATAACAACACCAATCAAATAATGAACGATGGGATGTTCAGATGCTTGGTGCAATTCATGCAACATCAGACGAGAGCGGCTCCTGTTCAAAATGCAGTTGGAAACACTGGAAACTCTCGGATGGTCACTGCTAAGCAGTTCAAGGAGCTGGGAACATCAGAGTTTTTGGGAGAGCCAAAACCACTTAAGGCGGAGACGTGGATAAAGAAGATCACCAAGATATTTGATGTCTTGGGATGCTCTGAGGAGCAAAATGTTTCTTTTGCCACCTTCATGTTGAGAGGAGAGGCAGATTACTGGTGGGAATCAGTAAAATGTACTCAGCCTGTCGCACTCAAAATGTCTTGGGAGAAGTTCCAAGAGCTGTTCAATGACAAGTACTTTCCCGAAAGTATTCGTCACATGAAGGAGGTGGAGTTTATCAAGTTAGAACAAAATAATATGACCGTGTCACAGTACGAGGCTAAGTTTGCCGAGTTGTCCTAGTTCGCATCCTATTTTGTTGATAATAAGGGGAGAATAACGCGAATGTTTTTGCAAGGTTTGAGACCTGAAATACGTTAATACCTTATTTCTCACAAATTGTGTTTGTATTCAGATGTAGTGAATAGGGCTCAGTTATTGGAGTGCGATAATAAGCCAGCCCAACCAAAAGATAATGAGAAACAACACGATAATAATCGTACCGGTGGCAACTATCATCGGAACAATGATAACCATTATGGAGGAAATTATCATGCCAGAAATGGTAACCACTTCGGTGGTAATCATGGCCAAGATAATAGAAGAAATGATTCAAGTGGAAAATTTAAGAAGAGAAGATTTAACGATGATGGGAAGACATCTATGAAGAAGACCAAAGACAAAGAACAAAAATGCTAGGGGAGGAGAACGGCCAAAATCGCTTAGATGCTACAGATGCGGAGAAGAGGGACACATAAGTCCAAACTGTTCACAGCCTTCCAAGGTATGTTTTGGTTGTGGAAATGACGGTCACATATCTCAATTTTGTCCTGTAGCAAAATTAAATCCAGCTGGGACGGTGGCACCAAAGGCAGATACGGACAAAACAAAGTCAGTGGTTTCAAGAAGAGCATTTTTTGTGACTTCTCAAAAAGCGTGTAACCCGAACGAAGTTATCACGGGTTAGTTAATCATAAACTCTTGCAAAGTCTATACTGTGAGACCCCGAATTTTATGAAATGAAAGTATTCAATTTTCTTATAATTATTTTATTTAGTAAATGGTTAAATTGATAAAAGGTTAAAGTTAAGGGTGATATGTGAAAAAATTTCAAAGTAAACAAGTTGTCATAAAATAATCGGTGATAAAAGTACAGTAATACGTGTGGTTGCATAGTAGCACACGGTATTGATTATTGATGCTTACGTGAGAAATCACTGAGTAATACTCAATTATTGCAATAGTAATTGTTGCATCATATCTCTCATATTATTGATTCAATTATTGTCACAGTATCATCTGCATAATATGATATATTATTAAATCAATAATTGAGAAGACAAAGTTATTCATATTATTATTTGTAATATTGACAATGTCTAGAAGTTCTGTTAAGGAGAGGTTTGGTCACCTAATTGCGCGCCAATAAGGAGAAATCCTTATCGGAAAGCCCCCTCTTTCCTGGGAACGACCTTGTTAAATATTGTGAGTTATAATATTAATGATTAATAAGTTTGTGTTGATTAAAGATGAAATTGATAGTTCCATTATGTTGGAAGTATTAGTCGTAGTGAAAATCGACATTTATTTCGATAATAATTGTTGTCTGTAGGTTATATTGACCAATCGGGTAATTAACCGGATAAATGAGCAATTAATTGCTATTAATTCACATGATTATAACTATTTGTTCACATGTGTGTACTATTGATTCACATTTATTTACTATTAGGGGAGTTGGTGCAAGATTGATAATACTTGCATGACTAAGTTAAAAATCAAGGTATAGATGGAGGTACTATACTGAAATTCATATTTTCACATGTCTAGAACTATTGATTCACATGATTTACTATTAGGGGAGATGGTGCAAGTTTGATAATACTTGCAGGACTAAATTAAAAGCAAGGAAAAGATGAAGGTATTATCTTTGTAATATTTCGAGCCTCAAAAGCGTGCAATTATCGAAACTATATTTTCCTATAAATAGAAACTCATTCTTCCTTCATTTCTCACCAATTCACTAAAGCTATAGAGCAATTATTATAGAGATAAATTATATAGAGAAAGAAGAAGAGAAGTTTGCTACCTCACTATTCCAATATCCAGTCTTCTTTTGAGGTAAGGGATATTATTATTATAGTAAGGGTATATTTCTTTCGTATTCATGAAGAGAGCTATTGTTATTCCATTCCTTATTATTACATTTGGAATAACTTTTGTATATGCTGGACTCAGGTATACATGGTGAAATTCTTCTATTATTCCATTCTTTATTATTCTGTTAGAATAACCTCATGCATCATGCGGTCCTATCGCATGCCCGTGAATTCATTGTTGTTATTCCATTCTTTATTATTCATTTCAATATCCCGTCTGCAATGCGAATTACGTATGACCTGGTTCCATTCTTTATTATTACATTGGAATATCCCATGCATGCTTGATTACGCACGACTGGTTCCATTCTTTATTATTATGTTGGGAATAACATGTCTGTGCGGTCTATCGCATGCATGGTGAATTCTTCTGTTATTCCATTCTTTATTATTCTATTGGAATAACGTGTCTATGTGGATTACTGCATGCATGGTGAATGATCCTTTGTATTCATTCTTTATTAAATTGTGGAAATGATTTATCTACGTGGATTACCACATGTCGGGTGAAAATCCATTTGCAGTTTCGTATATTCTATTATACTCATCTGGGATATCATTTCTTTTGTACTCATCATGAAATATCATTTTCTTTGGTATTTTTCTGTTACGAGTTACTATTCACCGGTTACTATTCACTCTAGTATTATTCACTCGGGTATTCGTGGCACTTTTCGTGCTGGAGTACTTTTCACGAGTTACTATTCATGGGTTACTATTCACCCGATTACTATTCACTCTAGTATCATTCACTCGGGTATTTGGGGTACTTTTCATGTCAAGGTACTATTCATGGGGTACTATTCCTGAAGTACTATTCACGGGGTACTACTTACTCGAAAAATATATTTCTTTTCTGTCCAAATTATTTTGGATACATGAATATTATTCTTGCATTTTACTCCACAAAGAAGTATCATGTTGACAATTTGGATATTTTTAAACTCTGAATAAATTTAAAGTCTTTAATATTTATCTTTGATTTCGTTTGATTAATGCTTATATCATTGTCATCATCCTCATGCTTATATTATGATAAAAGTCATCTTTGGCTTACGTGCAAAGATGGACTGTTGATTATTGGTTTTACAGTTGTATATCTTTGGCTTATGTGCAAAGATGTACTGTTGATTATTCATTTTATAGTTATATATCTTTGGCTTACGTGCAAAGATGGACTGTTGATTATTAGTTTTACAGTTGTATATATTTGGCTTACGTGCAAAGATGAACTATTGATTGATGAGTATCTTTGGCTTATATATGTGCATAGATGAACTATTTATTGGTATAATTATGACCAGGGACCATTCGGTATAATCCTGACCTGTAATGTTATAGATGATGTGGTAAAAGTCCTCATTGGCACGTAGTACATTGATGGACAGTTATTGGTATGATTATAACCAGGGATTATTCGGTATAATCATGACCATTGATGATTACAGGAATATCCTTGGCTGTAGTGCAGGGATGATTCAATGATGTGGATTATTTATTAAGTTGAGTCTCAACGATAAAATATTGATTATACACTTTTAATTCGTTAAAGATAGTAGATATCATGCTCTACTTGACTCTTCTAAAATACAGTTGTATGTCTTTGGCCTGTAGTGCAAAGATGAATTGTTAATGAATATCTTTGGTCGTAGTGCAAAGATGAATTTATTAGTATGATTATGAGCAGGAATTGTGATTTGGTATAACCATGATTTTTGATGTTTCAGGTGAAGATAGGTGATGAAAATTATCTTCGTCCTGGGTGCGAATAGGAATTTAAAATAATAGATTGTGGACATGAATTGTTGATTGATGTTATAGGGATAAAACATTATTGGTTGACTTTTAACATGGAGAAAATAATAGATCTGATGGTCTATTTGACTCTTCTAATGGATTGCTCGTTTCTCTGCAACTATGGTTGAAAAGTTTTATCATCTAACATATGTTCTAAATCTCTGATTTATTACTGATGAAAGCTATTGATGATGTAAATTATCTTTAGTCATGATATTCTTTACTGGGCTAGTTGTGCTCACCCTTTTGCTTCACAATTCCTTTCGTGTAATAAGAGTGTAGTCAATTGAGCGGGGGTAACAGGAGAATAGAACGGTGGTCTATAGCTATTGAGGTTCTCCTTAAATAGTATGGAAATAATTTTATTGAGAACTTTAGATAAGTATGTCGTATTGTATACGTCATTCGATATTTAATTTTTGTAAACCGAATAGGGTGAAGTGAACCCAACTTTGGAAGGGTGTTTTGCCACTATCATACAAGATGTCTAATGACATACAACCTCGTATTATCATAAGACAGGGTTGTGCACATCCACTTGCTGAGTATATCTACGAGCACTACCTATATAATCTTGGAGTTTTGTTGAAATATAATTTTCAATTGCAGACAGTGGAGATAGTTACATGTCAAGAGAAGACTCACCATTGGAAAGAACATGATAGTAATCTTCTCATTTTTCTTTGGGGTCTATTGGGTCAACCAAGGATAATTCTGTGGAAATATGATATCTATCATAACCTTGACGCATGGCCTCCCATGTACGAAGGTTTCCTTGAGCACTTCCCAAAGATTTTAATTTCTAAAACAGTTTTTGACGGTACTTTTATATAAAGTGCCATTGTAAGGTTGTGGTCGAGGCACCATGAGAGTTACATACATTTGTATTAAAACTCACAGTTTAACTGTGGTCGTATTTTGCACGATAGTTCAACAATTATATAAATTAAGTTTGTAGTTGATTTCTATACCATGTATCTGGCGACCCAAGATGGGTGATGTATACCTATTTTGGGGGCGTCACATATACCTTATTTGATACGAGTTCAACCCACTCTTTTATTTCTCCTACTTGCGATCAACGTTTAAATCTGACTCCAAAGAAATTAGACTTTGACTTATCCGTTCAAACTTCGTTAGGAAAAACCTTGGTTACATCCACCATTTATAAATCTTGTTTGATTCAAATCGATACCCTCACGTTACCTGTCGATCTCATCTCTTTGAAAATACTTGCCTTTGATGTGATTTTAGGAATCGTCTGGTTAACTACTCATCATGCTAAAATTGATTATTTTCATAAGGTTGTTAGCCTTCCTAACCAACCTGTTATGCAAATTCAAGGGGCCAAACCACTAAATTCAACCATTGTCGTATTAAGCCATAAATAAAGAGCCCCAAGCCTTTCGCTGGTGACTTCCAAGTCTTGGAATGCACCGAAGCCAGACTCTACGTAGGGGACGCCATGAATAATGGTGGTAAGTTGATAGGTATCAATGTGACGTGTTATCCAAGTCTTGGATGAGAGTCACAGTTTTGAATGATATTTCTATCGTTAATAAATTTCTTAACGTATTCCCTGAAGACTTCCTGGCCTACCCCCAGAGCGTGAAATCAATTTTTGTATTGACCCAAGTGCAAAACCCATTTCTAAAACCCTCAAATATTTCTTCACCCAGAACAAATGTAACATGCGCTGAAGACGTTGGCTCGAGCTATTGAAAGATTACGACTATACCATTCAATATCGTGAACGTGGTAGCTGACGAGTTTAGTAGAAGATCGTATGCGGTTACGAGTGTGACATTGTTAACACAAAGACCCATTTTGTACGACTTACAAAAGATGGAGATAGAGTTAAAGACTCCAAGAACTTACGTGAAGATAGCGAATATACGATTAGAATCGACTTTAATCAATAAAGTTAAAGCCATTCAAGTTACACACTCAGAGCTGATGAATGTGAAGAAGAAGGTTCAAGAAGGCCTTATTCTAGAAGTAAGTGTCGATAAAGAGAGGAAATCTCAACCCTTAATTTTATTGGTCTATTTGAAATCCTCGATCGAGTAGGAACTTTGGCCTATAGACTCAATTTACCGCTAAGTATGTTGCGTGTTCATAACATTTTTTATGTATCGATGTTACATAAATATGTGGACGACCCGAACCACATTATTGAAATAGAACTAGACGAGATAACAGAAGATTTAACGTATGAGGAGATACCTGTTAAAATGTTGGATAAGAAGGAATATATTCTACGCTCAAATGTTATACCTCAAGAGTTAGAATCTGACGAGGTATCCTCATCTCTTCGACATACCAGGTACGTACGTAAATTTCGAGGATGAAATTTCATAAGGAGGGGAGATTGTAAGACCCCAAATTTTATGAAATAAAAGTATTCAATTTTCTTATAATTATTATGTTATTTAGTAAATGGTTAAATTGATAAAGGTTAAAGTTAAGGGTGATATTTGAAAAATTTTACAAAGTAAGCAAGTTTATATAAAATATTCATTTTGTTGGGAAATATTCGATTGGTCAGAGAATATTCATTTTAACAGGGAATATTCGTACGATGGCACAATCATTGGTGGACTCCACAATGGAAGTATTGTCGTAGTTAGAAAACGACGGAAATATCTTTTTATAAAATAACGACGAAAGTTTTACCGTTAAAATGTTGAAATACCCGGTGGTAAAAGTACAGTAATACGCGTGGTTTCATAGTAGCACACGGTATTAATTATTGATGCTTACGTGAGAAGTCACTCAGTTATACTCAATTATTGTTACAGTAATTGCTGCATAGTATCTCATGTTATTTGATTCAATTATTGTCACAGTATCATCTGCATAATATTTTATATTATTAAATCAATAATTGAGACAACACAGTTATTCATATTATTATTTGCATTATTGACAATGTCTAGAAAGTTCTGTCGAGGAAAGGGGTTTGGTCACCTAATTGCGCGCCAATAGGGAGAAATCCTTATCGGAAAGCCCTCTCTTTCCTGGGAATGATCTAGTTATTAAATGATTTGTGGTAATTATTTATTCAATTTTTGATATAAATAAAGGGGTTTGTTATAAGTTTGGCTTATTATTCCATGAGGAGATGTGCTAATTTTTCAGACCGTTCATTGAAGTTATAATAGTAAATCAATATGGATCTTTGGTTGAAGATATAATAGTAAATTAATATGGACCGCTGGTGGAAAGTTATAATAGTAAATCAATATGGATCGCTGGTTTAAAGTAAATCATTATGGACCGTTGCTTTAAGTTTTAATAGTAAATTAATATGGACAGTCCGTTTAAAAGTAAATTAATCTAGGTCGTTCATGAATTAGTTACTATTCAGTCCTTTTTCCTATAAATAGAAGCTCATTCCTTCATTATTTCTTACGAATTCATTGAAACTCTAGAGAGAGAAACTATAGAGAGGAAGAAGAAGAGTATTCTGCTACTTCACTATTATAGTATTCAGTCTTCTACTAAGGTAAGGGGTATTATTTATTTCATATTCACTTACGATATTATTTTTCGTATTCGTAAGAATATTATTTCGTTTAATATTCGTAAGGGATATTGTTTCTTTCGTATTCATGAAAAGAGATATTTTCTTTCAATACTCGTATGAGTTGTTATTTCATTCTTAATTATTCTATTGGAATAACCTGTCTATGCGGACTACCGCATGCATAGTGAAATCCTTTTGTTATTCCATTTTTATCATTCTGTTGGAATAATCTGTCTACGCGGACTACCGCATGCATAGTGAAATCCTTTTGTTATTTCATTTCTTATTATTTTGTGGAAATGATCTGTCTACGCGGACTACCGCGTGATAGGTGAAAATCCATTTGTAGTTTCGTATGTTATTTCTTTTCATATTCTTAAATCTAAACTTACTATGGTAAGTATCTCTTCTATAATCCCTAAAATTAGTGGAATGTCTTTGAGTTTTGCGCTTCATCCAGTATCGTTCCATTGGAATATTCACTCGGGTATTATTCACTCGAGGATTCGGGGTACTTTTCATGTCGGGGTACTATTCACGAAGTACTATTCATGAGGTACTATTCACCCGGGTACTATTCACCCAAAAAAATTATTTCTTTTCTGTCCAAATATTTTTGATACATGGATATTATTCTTGAATTTTACTCCACAAAGCAGTATCCGGTTGACAATTTGGACATTATTGAATTCTTGATAAATTAAATTATAAATCTTTAAAATTTATCATTTTCTTTTTAATAATTGAATTCTTATATCATTGTCATCATCATCATGCTTATATTGTGATAAAAGTCATCTTTGGCTTACGTGCATAGATGGACTATTGATTGGTATGATTATGACCAAGGATCATTCGGTATAATCATGACCATTAGTGAAAACACGAATATCCTTAGCCTGTAATGCATGGATAATTCGTGGTCGTGATACTAATGAATATCCTTAGCCGTAGTGCAAGGATGATTTGCTGATGTAAATTATTTATTAAGCTGAGTCTCAGCGATAAAATTGATGATAAACTTTTTAAATCATAGAAAATAGTAGATATCATGCTCTACTTGATTCTTCTAATGGATTGCTTGTTCCGCTGCAGTTGTTGATCTAAAACTTGTTGTCTATTATATTCTATCAGTTATACTTTTGAAGGCTAACGATAATTTATTCTGCATTATCTTAGTTATAATATTTCTTATTGGGCTAGTTGAGCTTACCATTTTACTTTCATTGTTATTTTTAGGAAATGAGAACGTAGCCGGGACTAGTCGAGGAACGGAGTGATGGTCTGAGATGGTGTTATAGTAGTCCTCACTATTCTATAAAATAGTGTGACAATAAATATAATAAGGACTCCATTTGGGTTTAGATATTGTCTAGAAGACAATATTCGTGTAAAAATTCTCAGCTCATGTTGTATAATTAAGTTTGTATTTGTATTCAGTACCATGGCGACCCAAGATGGGTGATGTATACCTATTTTGGGGGTGTCACAATTGGTATCAAAGCTTAGGGATATGATCCCTGGCTGAGATGTGAGACAAGAACTAGGAGGGGAGAGATGGGGAATTCCTTCTCTAGTATGACCTACCTAAGTTTATTTGGTATTTAATTGGTCGGTCAGAGTATAGGGATAATATGTGACATGTTAATTAACCCTTGTTTTGTGGCAGTGTTTGAAAATGGTATCTGAAAATGTTGAGATCAGTAATGAAGCACATGAGACCGTTGAGTCACCAACGATCAATACCTAGGATAATATGCAACAGGAAGACAATAATACTCAGGTAAACAACAACATCGATCAAATGATGAAAGATGGGATGTTCAGAGGCTTTACGCAATTCATGCAACATCAGGCGAGAGCGGCTCCTATTCAAAATGCAGTTGGAAACACTGAAAACTCTCAGATGGTCACTGCTAAGCAGTTCAAGGAGCTGGGACCACCGGAGTTTTTGGGAGAGCCAAAACCACTTAAGGTGAAGACGTGGATAAAGTATATCACCAGGATATTTGATGTCTTGGGATGCTCCGAGGAGCAAAAGGTTCCCTTTGCCACCTTCATGTTGAGAGGAAAGGCAGATTACTGGTGGGAATCAATAAAATGTACCTAGTCTGCCGCACTCAAAATATCTTGGGAGAAGTTCCAAGAGCTATTCAACGACAAGTACTTTCCCGAAAGTATTCGTCACATGAAGGAGGTGGAGTTTATCAAGTTTGAGCAAAACAATATGACCGTGTCGCAGTATGAGGCTAAGTTTGTCGAGTTGTTCCGGTTCGCATCCCATTTGGTTGATAATGAGGAAAGAATGACGTGAATGTTTTTGCGAGGTTTGAGACCCAAAATACGTCAATACCTCATTTCTCACAAATTGTGTTTGTATTCAGATGTAGTGAATAGGGCTCAGTTATTAGAGCGTGATAATGAGCCAGCCCAACCAAAAGATAACGAGCAACAACACGATAATAATCATATCGGTGGCAACGATCATTGGAACAATGATAACCATCATGGAGGAAATTATCATGCAAGAAATGGTAACCACTTCGATGGTAATCATGGCCAAGATAATAGAAGAAATGATTCAAGTGGAAAATTTAAGAAGAGAAGATTTAACGATGATAGGAAGACGTCGGCAGCAGCACCAACACCAGCAACAAATGCTAGGGGAGGAGAACGACTGCCAGTTAGATGCTACAGATGCGTAGAGGAGGAACACATAAGTCCAAACTATTCACAGCCTTCCAAGGTATGTTTTAGTTATGGAAAAGACGGTCACATATCTCGATTTTGTCCTGTAGAAAAATCAAATTTAGCTGGGACGGTGCCACCAAAGGCGCATACGGATAAAACAAAGTCGGTGGTTTCAGGAAGAGCGTTTTTTATGACTTCTCAAAAAGTGAGTAACCCATACGAAGTTATCATGAGTTATTTAATCATAAACTCTTGCGAAGTCTATACCATATTCAATACCAGTTCTACCCACTCTTTTATTTCTCCTACTTACGCTCAACGTTTAAATTTGACTCCAGAGAAATTAGACTTTGACTTATCTGTTGAAACTTCGTTAGGAGAAACCTTCATTACATCCACCATTTATAAATCTTGTTTGATTCAAATTGATACCCTCACGTTACCTCTCGATCTCATCTCTTTGAAAATACTTGTCTTTGATGTGATTTTAGGAATCGACTGGTTAACTACTTATTATGCTAAAATTGATTATTTTCGTAAGGTATTTAGCCTTCCTAACCAACCTGTTATGCGAATTCAAGGGGCTAAACCACTAAAGTTGATCAGTCGAGTAGTTCCCATAGGGGAGCCTGTCCCATCTGATCAGTCGACTTGTGTCCAGATATATGGATCCGGATCAGCCGAGTAGTTTTCGTAAGACCACTTTAGGTGTGCGTAGGAGGGCTTCTAATGTGCCTCGACCCCGTTCAGTTAGATAGCATCGTCGTTTGGCGGAGGCGGTGATACGTCCTATCCGGGTTGAGGTATCGGCTGTTGAGGATGAGGAGGAGGATGTACCAATTTTGGACCCCGCTCATGCTACTCTAGTCCCCCGTAGGATTTCCCAAGCATTCAGGTGATGATCCCAAAGCTTCTGGGTGATTTGAGTCTACACCCCTCGGTTTACTTGCATGCAAATGAGGTAAAAGCTGAATTTGATCATCATTTTTTTCCTATTAACGAGGAGCAAAGGTTTTGATATTAATCTTCTTTGTGATGTAGGTTCCCGGCTTTACGCAGCCTCGAGGGAACTGGTTCAGCATGCACTCTGTATATTAGGCTCTGCATCCCGATTATCGAGCGATTGTGTATGGCTGGGGCTTCAAGGCGCTCTTTTTCATCCTCCCCTGTCGTTGTCCCTGGGGTTATCTCAGGGCATTGTCTGAGCGCTGGTTTCACCAGACTCAGTCTCTCCATTTGTTGGACTGTGAGGTGATGATGACGCCGATGGATTGGTGATTTATCACCGGTATAGAGTTTGGAGGGGCGCCCGTGCCTTGTATGGTGGACATTACCTCAACTGTTGTCAGATCCTTGCTAGGAATCCCAGCGAAGGCGCTCAAGGGTAGGACAATTCGTACAGGTCCTTCTAGCATAGATGCTGTGAGTGGGTTGTTGAGTGAGCCCATACCCGCTGATGTGAGAGTCAGGAACTGAATTCTTCAGTGATTGTTCCTGGTTATTATCTGGGGTTGCTTCATAGCGAAAAACTCTTCCATGGTCTCATTTGCTCTGGTGAGCGCAACACGAGATGTGGACAGTATTGGAGAGTATGACTGGGGTTCCTACACCTTCGCCTATTTCCTCAGGGGCATGTGCATGCGTTCGCAGGGCTTGACGGAGGCTTGGCTAGTATTTTACCCATTTTTGTTGGTGAGTATTTCTCTTCTGATTTCCCATCTACAAGTTAAGAGTGTTGACTGACAGCAGATGTTTGCCTTTGTGTTAGCAGTTTTGGGCCTATGAGAGGCTCTCATGCTTGCATCCTGTGATGCCCCTAAATCTGAGTATTTTTTTACTTGAGATCTGGTACATCATTTCTATAACTATTGAGGAAGATATACACATAAATTGTTTATACATTAAACATTTACACATCATTCCCAAGGTCTACAACCTTAACTAAAAACATACCTTCAATATCTAAAAAGGTTTACAATGCTATTTTCGTCAGAAAATTTAATAAATCTAACTGCACCATAATTTAATCTTGCACTTTGTCTTTGCTTCTGTCTTTACTCGAGCTTTCATCTTAATTTGAAAATTTTTATCATGATATAGCAAGGGTGAGTAACAAGTTTGCCCAACAAGTTTAAATTTAATTGAGGATATATCATGATTGAAAAGAACGAATAAGCTTTCATGTTTTCAACAATGTAATAATTATGAATTAACATGAATCAAGTGTCAATAATTGAGTGACTGAATCAATAATGTTTGAAGGTTAACAATGACCCTGAACAATTTAACTGAACCTTATGGTAATGAAGGTGATCAGCCTTTCATACCTGATGAACATATACAACATGCACTAAGTGCGACTCAATAATCAGTATAGATGTGAATAATCAACAATAATTATTCACCAACATGCTGTAAACATACAACTCAAGTTTGAGTTAAGAAAACTTGCCTGAACTGTTGATTACTGCTACGCAATCTAAGTTAACGTCCTTATTGAAAAGACCTATCAGTTATAAGATTGATCTTTCAATTAGCATAATATACCTTATAAGTAAACTATCTAATATTTAAACACATAGTCAATTATTAGATAACCTTAACACTATACATATACTCAAGTCTAAACCTAGTTAAGTATTAGACATTACATTATAGCTTTAGTATTATCATTATACTTTGATAATCTTTTCATCATGTCATAACTTATACTTATAAGTTTTCCATTTTATATGTTATCTTAGTAAATTAGATAACATTTTAGTAAACCAAAATACCATTTCAGTAAGTCGGATTTCATTTCAGTAACCTAAAATAACTATTTCAGCAAACCAAAATCGACTTTAGCGATCTAATTCAATTTCAACTACCCGAAATCAAATTCAGTACTTTGATTCCTTTTTCAACAAATTATACACATAATATAGTTCATTGAATACCAAATTCAACAACTACATTTAAAAATAACATAATTCTCTATTTTAATTTCCCATTTAATATTATTCATTATATAATAACATTAAATTCATTTATTAATATTATTAATCATTAAATAATATTTTAAATCAATGATTTCATAGCACTTTAATCAAAATGTTATCAATCACTTAATAATCTCATAATCTAATATTATTAATATTATAACAATATTTTAATCATTTCTTAAACTTATAAATAATTTATTTTAATTGTTTATATTTTACTAATTAATGCATTTAATCATTCTAAAATGTCATACTCATAAGATTTCATCACCAATGACCAAATCCCTCATCAAAAATCTTCATATACCCTATATAGGATTTCCAAGCCATAAAATCCTATTTTCAAAATTTTCAACTTCACATAACATATTTAATTCATATGTTCGTAACTAAACCATTTCCATGAAAAATAGAAAATCAGTTCCAAAAAATTTTCTTTTCTAGTATTTAGCAGAATATAGTCCCATATTGAACATATATTTTTCTCGGAATTTTTAAAATTCATTTACTATTTTTCAAATGGCCAAAACTGTCGAATAGTTAGATTTTATCATAAACTGTATTTTTGTCCAAAAATTCCGAAATTTACAGGGTATACTCCTGTTATATACATGTACTCTTAATAAAAATTTCACCGAATTTGGAGTTAACCACAAAGAGTTATAAGGGTTTACTTTTAAAATAGTCTTTTCCCATAAAATTCATAACTCTCAATCTATACATCCAAAAATCGCCATTTTTGGTCACAATCTAGAACACTCATCAAATTATCCTCCTCAAAGTTTCCAGAATTTTTGAAGGTCGGGAAAATGACTAAACTACCCCCTAGATTTAAATCGTCCCCAAAATAGTCCTATTTTTTCCCCAAAAATTGGACTGTTTTGGCTTCCACAGGCCTTACAGCTTGTAAACTCATCCTTTTTGAGTGCTACCACTTGAGTTTACTAAATAACTTACATATCTAGCACCCTTATTTGACGGATTGCAAAAAGGAGTTATAGATTTAAAATGGTGGATTTTCAAAGTACATAAAAGTTAGGGATTTCAAAACTAGAAAAATTATTTTCTTTTCTTTTGATTTCCAACCAAATCAACATCCATTATGGGTAACTCCATACTTGAATCCATGAAAAACACATAGAGTATAGGGGTTTGAACTTTCAAATCAAAAACCCCCTTTCATCAAATTACAAAAAGAAAGAGAATAAAGCTTAGTAAGAAAGAAAAAAAAATTAGTTTTATACCTTTGCTTCTTCTTCTTCTTTTCTCATAGAGATTTTCTCCATCTTTTTTCCTTCATAGAGCTGCCGATCTCTCTTCTTTTCTCTTCTATTTCACATTTTCTTCTTTTCTCTCTCTTTCCTTATCTCTTATCTCTTATCTTATCTCCAACAAAATCAATCCAATATCTTATCCTCCTTATCTAATCCGGCCACTTGGCCCATGATATCTTCCGAATCCTTATTTTATTTTAATTGATAATTTACTTAACAAATAACTAAATAGCCCCTCCTTAAGTGGGTCAAAAATTGGGTCACTTATCAATTAAATTCTATTGGGCTTGTACTTTTATTATTTTGCTTACTAACAAAATAAATTTGGGCTTCCACCCCAAACTTAATTGAGCAATTATAATACTTGTCTCACACATAATATATTGGGCTAGATTAACAATTTAATCGCCCTTAATCACTTTATCCACAACTCACATGCTTAATTAATTAATTGAATTTGTTTAAATAATATAACCTCCTTAGTCCATTAAATCTAATTCTCTTGGACTCTATTTAAATTCTTGGACTATGACCTTATTATCGTTCATTACTTTTAATTTTATTCCATTCTACCCTTATCATTTAATTAGGGTTCCACTACACCTTTGTAAATAAATTCCTTACTCATATATCTTTAATTCCATAACCTAATTAAACTTTGGTTATACCATTAATTATTTGAGATATATAAAATAAATCTCTTAATGTTAGTATATATATATATTTATATACTAATATTCTCCCATATTATAACATCTAAGGTTATTTAATTATCACACCTAATATATATATTAGGTTACATAACTTAATTCTTAATTCTTAATTCTTAATTCACTTTTATATACAAAATAAATATATTCACATTATATATATATATATATATATATATATATATATATATATATACATAATTCACATAATCATAACATATTTCACTTCTCACACTAATTTTGACTTTTTGTGGAAAAAAGTCAACTATTAACTTTGACCAAAAGTCAACCTTTACACATTTTGTGTTTACTATCCATTCTGACTAAACTTGACGTTCCGGATGCAACCGAGCAGTCCATGCTTCAAAATTCTATCTCTAACTCAAATTTTGAGTTTTAAATTACTCCCTTCTTATTGTTAATCGTATTAACTAACGACTTTATACTTATTCAAATTCTTATTTGCCAGTCAAGGCCAACGTTCAAGCTATGTTAATTGCTAACATAGTTTTATCTTGATCCTTATATCATTAACTCAATTCATCACTCCTCTTGCTAAAATATATATAGCACCTTACTAAGTATATATATTTCTATACATATACTCTTCTTCGTTTAACCTCATAACATCTCTTCATGTGAAATCTTATCTCCTTAAGAAAATTTCCATATATACTTATATAATATTTCTTAGACTATTCAGTTCACATCGAATTTGCAGGTATCGTAATACCTTATTCTTGATATTCCTTCAAGTACATATTAATTCATTTCTAGGGTTTTGAAATTTTATAACCCATACTTTCTCTATTCTTATTCGAATAGCAAACCGTATAGGTTTTACTTGAAAATTTTAAATAAATTTTCAAATTCTCATCTAGGTTTTATTCTTTAACCTTTATTCTAATCATTCAAGATTTTATGAGTTTTTGGGTTATCACATTCACCCCTTCTTTTAAGAATTTTGTCCTCGAAATTAAGGTATACTAATCTCTGCTTATTCTCTTGATCAAAACTAGGTTTTTAACTTAACCTTTACAATTTCCTCATTTGAGAATTTCTCATCTATTATCACATTTCACCATAACTACTCACTAGGAGTTTACATCTTTTAAACATTCATCAAAACTAGGTTGTCATAATAATCTTTATTCAATCATCTCAGATTCTACTCGTACGCAACGAGTTCACACTATTTCATATCCATCATCACATACTACCACAAAATTACTCTAAAGAGTTTAAAAAAAAATTTATATATGTCTGAGGGATCATAAAAACTATGAACTTTGAGGTTTAGGGGTATTTCTACCTGCTACCTTTTTTAATTACGAAAGAAAGGTACTCTACCTCTAAAATATTTTATATTTGGTATGTTTACAATCACGAAGAAGGTAAACTACTGGTGTGGGTACTTTAGATGATTTGTTTGTTGTACCTTAGTAATCGGAACGACTATATGCGTTCTTAGATTGGAATATTTTATCCAATTAGTATATCCTCATTTTCAAGGTTGTTCACCTCAGACTTATCATAAGATTCTGCACCAAAATAATTTGGTTCGGCATAAGCTTTCAAAGAATACTTTGAATTTCATAAATATTTGTCTAGCTAAATCAAATAGCTTAGACGCATATCAATAATTTGAATTGCAATCGAAACATTTCTGGCCAAATTCAGTTGGCAATAAATTATCTTTAAAATTCTTAAAATCATTTTGAAGTCATGATACCGCACTGTATATACGGTCCGTTTAAGGATTCCATCATTTTGTGACTTTGTCATACGACATCATACTATAGTGGGCTGACGATCTTTAGATCACATCCGACACTAAGTAATTCTGCATTGATAACTCCATTATTTTTATCATCTCTGCACCAGGTTGCATGATGCATTAATGATATAAAATACATTTTGATCATTTAAATCATTTTCGCCTAGATGAATCAATTAGCATAGACTCTTTCTTTAAACCATTCAAAACCTTTGAAAATCATCTTTGGTGTTATCATGCTACAACAGTAACGATGTGTTAGTGGCCCAAAGTCCACACCTACACACTTGTTACCATGTGTTGAGGATAAAAAAATTTTTTAAAGGAACATCAAGTCGCAATTTAGCTTGATGTTAAAAACTTCAAGTCTAGCTTAGCTAGAAGATTTGGAATACCTATTCTTCCATCATCAACTTCACTTTCTCTAATGATCCATTGCTTAATATGTCTATCTATTCCTATAATCCTCAATGCTCCATTCACAACTTTCCTATACCCAGTTCATCAAACTTACCATACATTATGAGTTCAGTAACTTCCCACAATCATATAGGTTTAAGAACTTATGCTAGTCAGACCATAGGCATCCATTCGCTGAGGGGTTCAAAACATATTATGATTATGAGTCATGAACTTACCATAAGTATGAGTTTTAAGAACTCGCAACCAACCTTATATTCTCTACCTATTCGTTATACACATGAGAAAAGAATCACCTTATCAACATGCATATAGCAAATATCGCGACATCAAGTTCCAATGATTATCAATGTAAGAAACTAAGTGGTGGTCAAACCAAACTCGGCCACTAATCAATATAGGAAACTAAGCGGACAATTCTCCGCCCATACAAAGAATTGGTTAACCTAACCACTATATCGACCAGGAAGCTAAGTGATTCTAAAACCAAGTACAAATTCCCCGCCCATACAAGGAATCATACAACTCAGCTGCTGACATGAGTCCTCAATTGAAATCCCACACCATTCTTACTTTCTCTTTTCTTAATACGAATTTTCTTTAATCTGCATCTTAACATTTACCACTCTTTTTTGAGTTTATATCGTACCATTTCTAGTACCTTCTCTTTATAGCGTCAAGTTATATCATTCCAATCACTTAACATATCATATGTTATTCAACAATTTAATCTGATCACGTCGTGATCTTCTTTCGTAATCATTTCTCCTTATACTTACGATCATTTTATATTACGATCTTCTTATTCTTCTCTTTAATCATATTATATTATGATTTTATTTGCACTTTTCATCTTATAGACATCGTCTATTTATTATCACTTTTTATTTTTATTACTGGAGTCAGGTAACTCTAGATTCTTATCCTTATATCTCTTCAAGATTCTTCTTTGAATCTTCTTTATCTTCTTCTTTACTTTATTCCTTATCATCTCCGCGGTTATAGCCTAAGGTACCCCTACCTAAGGTTTATAACTTATGGCTCTGATACCAACCTGTGACGCCCCCAAATTTGGTTATTTTTTACCTCATATGTGGTACATCATTTCTATAACTATTGCGGAAGATATAAACATAAATTGTTTATACATTAAACTTTTACACATCATTCCCAAGGTCTACAACCTTAACTAAAAACATACCTTCAATATCTAAAAAGGTTTACAATGCTATTTTCGTCAGAAAATTTAATAAATCTAACTGCACCATAATTTAATCTTGCACTTTGTCTTTTACTTACGCTCTTTCTCGAGCTTTCATCTTAATTTGAAAATTTTTATCATGATATAGCAAGGGTGAGAAACAAGTTTTCCCAGCAAGTTTAAATTTAATTGAGGATATATCATGATTGAAAAGAAGGAATAAGTTTTCAAGTTTTTAACAATGTAATAATTGTGAAATAACATGAATCAAGTGTCAATAATTGAGTGACTGAAACAATAATGTTTGAAGGTCAACAATGATCCTAAACATTTTAACCGAACCTTATGGTAATGAAGGTGATCAGCCTTTCATACCTGATGAACATATACAACATGCACTAAGTGCGACTCAATAATCAGTATAGATGTGAATAATCAACAATAATTATTCACCAACATGCTTTAAACATACAACTTAAGTTTTAGTTAAGGAAACTTGCTTGAACCATTGATTACTGCTACGCAATCTAAGTTAACGTCCTTATTGAAAAGACCTATCAGTTATAAGATTGATCTTTCAATTAGCATAACATACCTTATAAGTAAACTATCTAATATTAAAACACAGTCAAATATTAGATAACCTTAACACTATACATATACTCAAGTCTAAACCTAGTTAAGTATTAGACATTACATTATAGCCTTAGTATTATAATTATACTTTGATAATCTTTTCATCATGTCATAACTTATACTTATAAGTTTTCCCTTTTATATGTTATCTTAGTAAATTAGATAACATTTTAGTAAACCAAATATACCATTTCAAGAAGTCAATTTTATTTCAAAGATCCGAAATCACTATTTCAAAGAGACCAAAATCGGGCTTTAGCAGATCAATTCAATTTCAAAGAACCCAAAATCAAATTCAGTACTCTTGATTCCTTTTTCAGCAAATTATACACATAATATAGTTCATTGAATACCAAATTCAACAACTACATTTAAAAATAACTTAATTCTCTATTTTAATTTCCCATTTAATATTATTCATTATATAATAATATTAAATTTATTTATTAATATTGTTAATCATTAAATAATATTTTAAATCAATGATTTCATAGCACTTTAATCCAAATGTTGTCAATCACTTAATAATCTCATAATCTAATATTATTAATATTATAACAATATTTTAATCATTTCTTAAACTTATAAATAATTTATTTTAATTGTTTATATTTTACTAATTAATGCATTTAATCATTCTAAGATGTCATACTCATTAGATTTCATCACCAATGACCAAATCCCTCATCAAAAATCTTCATATACTCTATATAGGATTTCCAAGCCATAAAATCCTATTTTTAAAATTTTCAACTTCACATAACATATTTAATTCATATTTTTGTAACTAAACTATTTCTATGAAAAATATCAAATCAGTTCCAAAAAATTCTCTTTTCTGGTATTTAGCAGAATATAGTCCCATATTGAACATATATTTTTCTCGGAATTTTTAAAATTCATTTACTATTTTTAAAATGGCCAAAACTGCCAAATATTTAGACATTTATCATAAACTGTACTTTTGCCCAAATATTCCAAAATTTACAGGGTATACTCCTGTTATATACATGTACTCCCAATAAAAATTTCACCAATTTTGGAGTTAACCACAAGGAGTTATAAGGGTTTACTTTTAAAATAGTTTTTTCCCATAAAATCCATAACTCTCAATCTATAACTCCAAAAATCACCATTTTTGGACACAATCTAGACCACTCATCAAATTATCCTCCCAAAGTTTTCCAGAATTTGTGAAGGTCGAGAAAATGACTAAATTTCCCTTAAACGAAACTATTTCAAAACAGTCCTATTTTCTTTCGAAAAATAGGACTATTTTGGCTTCCACAGCCACTACGGCTTGTAAACTCATCCTTTTTGAGTGTTACCAATTGAGTTTACTAAATAACTTAAATATCTAGCACCCCTCTTTGACAGATTGCAAAAAGGAGTTATAGATTTAAAATGGTGGATTTTCAAAGTACATAAAAGTTAGGGTTTCAAAACTAGAAAAATTATTTTCTTTTCTTTAGATTTCCAACCAAATCAACAACTATTATGGGTAACTCCATACTTGAATCCATGAAAAACACATAGATTATAGGGTTTTGAACTTCCAAATCAAAAACCCCCTTTCATCAAATTACAAAAAGAAAGAGAATAAAGCTTAGGAAGAAAGAAAAATAAAATTAGTTTTATATATTTGCTTCTTCTTCTTCTTTTCTCATGGACATTTTCTCCATCTTTTTCCCTTCATAGAGCTGCCGATCTCTCTTCTTTTCCCTTCTATTTCACGTTTTTTTTTCTTTTCTCTCTCTCTCTCTTTCCTTATCTTTTATTTCCTTATCTCTTATCTTATCTCCAACAAAATCAATGCAATATCTTTTCCTCCTTATCTAATCCGGCCACTTGACCCATGATATCTTCCAAATCCTTATTTTATTTTAATTGTTAATTTACTTAACAAATAACTAAATAGCCCCTCCCTAAATGGGTCAAAAATTGGGTCACTTATCAATTAAATTCTATTGGGCTTGTACTTTTATTATTTTGCTTACTAACAAAATAAATTTGGGCTTCCACCCAAAATTTAATTGAGCATTATAATACTTGTCTCACACATAATATATTGGGCTAGATTAACAATTTAGTCGCCCTTAATCACTTTATCCACAAGTCACATGCTTAATTAATTAATTGGACTTGTTTAAATAATATAACCTCCTTAGTCCATTAAATCTAATTCTCTTGGACTCTATTTAAATTCTTGGACTATAACCTTATTATAGTCCATTACTTTTAATTCTATTCCATTCTACCATTATCATTTAATTAGGGTTCCACTACGTCTTTGTAAATAAATTCCTTACTCAAATATCTTTAATTCCATAACACAATTAAACTTTGGTTATAACATTAATTATTTGAGATATATAAAATAAATCTCTTAATGTTAGTATATATATTTATATACTAATATTCTCCCATATTATAACCTCTAAGGTTATTTAATTATCACACCTAATATATATATTAGGTTACATAACTTAATTCTTAATTCACTTTTATATACAAAATAAATGTATTCATATTATATATATATATATATATATATATATATATATATATATATATATATATATCTATATATATATATATATATATTATATATAATTCACATAATCATAACATATTTCACTTCTCACACTAATTTTGACTTTTTCCCATAAAAAGTCAACTGTTAACTTTGACCAAAAGTCAACCTTTACACATTTTGTGTTTACTATCCATTCTTACTAAACTTGACATTTCGGACGCAACCGAGCAGTCCATGCTTCAAAATTCTATCTCTAATTCAAATTTTGAGTTTTAAATTACTCCCTTCTTATTGCTAATTGTAACACCCCCAAATCTAGGTACTTCATTCCCACAAGATTTTGTGCTCATTATCCATACATTCATACTATCTACCCAAATAAAATAATATTTAAACCATAATCCTCCCTTTTAAATAGGGTTACATCATTAAATTCAAAAACATAACAGGTTGTCTAACATTTAAACATCATTCAAGTGCGGAAATAAAATTATTACATTACATCATTATTAAAAAGTCTATGACCATCACAATAAACAAAATTTACAAGTCTGCATCACTTGTACATTTTTCCCTTTCCTTTGCTAGTTGAAGGCTCATCTACCTTCTCAACTTTAGCTGTAATGAGTTTATAAATATGCAAGAGTAAGCAAAACAATTGCTCACTAGATATAACAATGAATCAACAGAAGAATAATAATAATAACTGCCAACAATAGGCTCATCAAAAATGAATAGTACTCTAACGATGATAATCAAAAACTGGAATCCAAAATATAGAATATATCTAACTGAGGGTCATAAGACCATGAACTATGTCCACAGTTGCGAGTAATCTTTCAACTTCAACTTTAACAGTCATAAGACTATAAGGACTCCTCGTACTTAAGGGGATCAGCCCTTCGTATAATGTATTGTGCACAAATATTTCAACGCTAAGCGTATATTATCCCCTATTAATAATAGGGTTGTTCATCTCAGTATTTAGAGTACAAGTTCGCAACAAAGAAAGTTTGGTTTGGATAAGCTTTCAAGGGTAATTTGAAGTTTAACAAACATGAACTAGAGGACTAGTTGAATCAATTGAGTTTGATAACACAATAGTTGATCAATAGCAACATAATGTAGAACAATGAGTAAGTGTAAGCGAACTAACTATATTCCAAACTCATGCTTAGAAAAAACTACAATGTATAAGTATTGAATGACAATAAACATTGCTTGAACAATATTAAGCTAGGACTAGGAATTTTTAAATATACATTAAGTAATAGCAAACTGAAAATAAAGCTTGCTCAATATGAGAACAACTTGTGTCAAGTAAACGAAATAAAATAATTCAACATTTGAATTAGAATTCAATAAAATCTCATTCATAATTCACGAATGATAATAATGAAACTTGTCTAATAATAAACAAGTTAGAATACATCAATAAATATTGGAATTCAAAGCTTGTATGAATGAAGTTAAAGTATAGCTAGCTTGCTTAAATAATGATTAGGAATACAAAAGTACGCTTAAATGAAAGTTTAAAATAAGAAACTTGCTTAATGTAAAAAGATAAGGTTTAGAAAGCTTGCCTCAAGCGTAAGCTATAAAATTAAACTCACGTTCACCTACACATAGATTTAGAACCACAATACCTATTAGATATGCTAACATACCATAACATGTACATTTCTAGCTAAACTTACCATTTTAGCACAAGTCTTTCTTTTCCATTTACATTTCAGAAATTCCAAGTGTTTACTTTGCAACACTTGCCTAACATTCATTGTGTATACTAAGTTATCACATAATGCGCTCAAATTTACTAATCATTTTTTACCACTTTGAATTCACTAACCACATAACACAACTCTATTTTAGCCTTGTTGTTACATGTTGGACACATTACCACAACCTTAAGCTAAGCTACATTGAATCGACCAAAGTCTCAGATTAGTGAGACTTCATTGTTCTGAATCGGCAATCATGCGGCCACCGCAGCTTTTATACTATTGGGTTTATGGCGCACATGTCTAGCATATACCTACGCAAGGCATGTAGCATGCTTCTTGCCAAGATGTAATTCCAATTTTCCGAACTATAGCACTTTTCTTAAGCCAACTAACACGTAAATTCCACCCACCAAACAAAGGATAATAACATGTAAAAATGGTATAGAACTATCACAAACATATTTGTGAACATATTCCACCAATTAAAATAATTTAACAACAATTTAAGCTAGGTTAATTTCTCAAATTTCATGATTTTCATATACAACTCAAATTTTGATATTCATCCCTAAAAATCATCACTATAATTTCAATACTTGGCCAAATCTCCTCATTCAAATTACATTATGCTCGTTTCTTAATGAACTACCATATACAAGCGTCAATTTACAGTTTCACATACGAATTGGCCACTAAAATTGACAAATACTCAAGCCATATGAAGAACACAAACACTAACATTATTTCTTCCTACTTTCAAACGAATTTAGCATGCAATTTCCTTGTTTGAACATAAACTCTAGCTTTATAAACATGTATAACCACAATTACTAACTATATATGTCCATAATTCATAAATTTTGATTCTACCGAACACAAACAACTATGCCGTGAATTCATGTATGTATGTATGTATATATATATATATATATATATGAATTTCAAGGTTAGATAAATTACCTTAAAATAGCTTATAACCCTTGCTAACTCTTGTAATCCTTGCTAAAATCGATGCAAATTGCTTAAGTTTTCTCACAATTCGCTCAACTCTCTGCAATCTCTAGGCTAGCAAATAGAATGCCAAGAACCAACTAATATACAACGTAGGAAATAAAACTGATAACCCTTAATAATACTAATTGCTATTTTAGTTATAACGCTTAAGGTATAAATATATATTATATTTATTATTTAATTTATTTAATTTATATTATTTATTTTATTTAAATTCAAAAATTAGAAATTCAAAAGCAATAAGGCTTTGTTTGGCAAATCCCTTTAAATTTTAAAGAATTAATATATTAAGCCTTGTTTGGCAAAAAACTAAATTAAACCTTTTTAATTTATTTTAATAAACACTTTAGTTTATAATTTATAATCACATATTATTTATTTGGATTTCCATATCCAACATCGACTCATTAAATTAATCACATACTATATTTTAATTAAATATAGCATTTTAGCAAATATCACAAAATTATAATTTTCATTATAACTTTATTTAATAATCTAATATACCATCTAAATTATTAAATCAAAACAACAATATAACATCTCATGTTATACTACAATTCTCTAAATTATAAATTAATTTAATTTAGAATATTATCTAATAAATTTAGATTCATAAATATTTACTAACAACCAGCACATCAATAAAATATTTATTTCCTCAATTCAACAATAGACATATCAAAAAAATATTTATATTATTCGATAAATATTTAATATTACAATTTGAAATTTAGGATCGTTACATCCTTCCCTCCTTACAAGGATTCTGTCCCCAGAGTCACAATTCAAACAATCAAATCGTCACATTCTCCCCTACTTACAAAGATTCTGTCTCTAGAATCGAAGACACAGACTAAACAAATAACACATGGTAATTCTTCATCATTTTCGCTTCGAGTTCTCACGTAGCCTCTTCGACGTTGTGGTTCCTCCATATCATCTTCACATAATGTATCACTTTATTCCTGAGCACTTGTTCTTTCCTGTCGACTATCTAGATAGGAATCTCTTCATAAGACAAATCTTTACTAAACTGCAATGGTTCATACTCGATTACATGTTTGTAATCGGGTTTATATAGTCGCAACGCCGACACATGAAAAACGTTGTGCACATGCTCTAATTCTGGAGGTAAAGCTACCTCATAAGCTACTTCTCCCACTCTTCGTAGAATCTCAAAAGGTCCAATAAACCTTGGGTTGAGCTTTCTTTTCTTGCCAAAATGAATTTTTCCATTCCAAGGAGAAACTTTCAAGAACACAAAACTTCATGTTTCAAACTCACGACTTTTCCTGTGTTGATCATCATACTTTTTCTGTCGATCTTGAGCAGCTACTAGTCTTGCTCTGATGAGTTTGACAACCTCACTGATCTCATTGAAACCAATTTCGGGCCTAATAATTGATGTTCTCCAACTTCATCCCAAAGATAGTGGAGTTCTCAGATCACGTCAGATAACGCCTCGTATGGCGGTATACCAATGCTTGCGTGGTAACTGTTGTTGTATGCAAATTCCACCAATGGTAGATGATCATCCCAGTTTTCTTTGAAATCCATGATGCATGCTCTGAGCATATCTTCAAGCGTCTGGATCATTCTTTCACTTTGCCCATCGGTTTGCGGATGATATGATGTACTCATTTTCAGTTGCGTTCCCATACATTCTTGAAGTTTCTTCCAGAAATATAAAGTGAACCTTGGATCTTTGTCTGATACAATTGACACTGGAAATCCATGTCTTGAGACAATCTCCTTAACGTATAGCTTCGCCAGCTGATCAAGATTAAATCTAATTTTTATTGGCAAAAACTGTGCAGATTTCGTCAATTTGTCCACTACTACCCATATCACATCGTAACCTTTCTGAGTCGTTAGAAGACCTACCACAAAATCCATTGTGATATGCTCCTACTTCCATTCCGGTATCTCTAACGGTTGAAGTAATTTGCTTGGTCGTTGATGCTCGGCCTTCACTTTCTGACATGTCAAGCACTTTGGAACTCATTATGCAACGTCTCTTTTCATGTTCTGCCACCAGAAATGACGCCGCAAATCTTGATACATTTTTGTACTTCCTGGATGAATCGAATATCTTGTGCTATGAGCTTCCGTCAAGATGTCTTCTTTAATATCCTGTACTGCTGGAACCCAAATTCATCCCTCGAATCTTAGCATTCCCTCAGTATCGACCTTGTACTTCATTTTTTTACCCTCGACCACACTTTCCTTTATTTTTCTACATTCTTCATCCTGTAGTTGTGTGTTCTTCACTTCGTCCACTAAAGTTGGACTAGCTTCTATCTGGAACAATTTTTCATCAGATTCTTCTGGAAATTTGATTTCCAGCTATAACCTTGCCATTGTTGTAATAAGCTCCTCCTTATATGTTAACAACATCAACTTCTCTCGGCCTTTCCTACTCAAGTCATCTGCAACCACATTATCTTTGCCCGGATAATAAAAGATCTCACAATCGTAATCCTTTATCAATTCCATCCATCTCCTTTGCTACATGTTCAAGTCTTTCTGTGTGAAAATATACTTCAGACTTTTATGGTCTGTGTAGATCTCACATTTCTCTCCATAGAGATAGTGTCTCCATATCTTCAGTTCAAACACAACCGCCGCCAACTCTAAATCATGAGTCGGATACCCTTTCTCGTAGTCTTTCAGTTGCCTTGATGCATACGCAATAACCTTGTCGTTCTGCATAAGGACACAACCCAATCCTTTGTGTGAAGCATCACTATACACCACAAAGTTTCCTGTATTATCTGGTAATGACAACACAGGTGCCACACTTAACTTCTTTTTCAATTCTTGAAAACTTTCTTCACATTTTTTCTTCCAAACAAATTTTACAGATTTTCTCATTAAATTTGTCAACGGAGTGGAAATCTTAGAAAAATCCTGAATAAACCGTCTATAATATCCTGCCAATCCCAAGAAACTTCTTACTTCTGATGGAGTTCTTGGTTGTTCCCAATTTATCATAGCTACGACTTTTGATGGATCCACTGAAATCCCATCCTTATCGATTACATGACCAAGAAATTGTACACGTTCCAGCTAAAATTCACATTTAGAAAATTTCGCGTACAATTTTTCTTTTCTTAATGTTTCCAACGTCAGACGTAAGTGTTCCACGCGTTCCTCCTGTGTTTTAGAGTACACCAGAATATCATCGATAAATACCACCACAAACCTGTCTAAAAATGGTTTAAACACCCTGTTCATCAAATCCATGAACGCTGCAGGGGCATTTGTCAAACCAAATGACATCACTAAAAATTTGTAATGTCCATAGCGAGTTCGGAATGCTGTCTTTGGTACATCCTCCTTCCTTACTTTCAGCTGGTGATACCCACTTCTCAAATCTATTTTTGAGAAATATCTAGCACCCTTCAATTGATCAAACAAGTCATCTATTCTTGGCAGTGGATATTTGTTCTTAATAGTGACTTTGTTCAATTCCCTATAATCAATGCAAAGACGCATTGACCCATCCTTCTTCTTCACAAATAACACTGGTGCTCCCCATGGTGACACACTCGGTTGAATGTACTTCTTATCCAGCAGTTCTTGCAGTTGCACCATTAGTTCCTTCATCTCCACCAGAGCCATTCTGTACGGGGCCTTCGATATCGGAGCGGTTCCTGGCGCTAAGTCGATCACGAACTCGATTTCTCTGTCAGGTGGAAGTCCTAGCAAATCTTCTGGAAACACATCCCCAAATTCCCTAACCACTGGTATATCTTCCAGTTCCACACCCTTCTCCTTTTGAGTACCGACTATGTATGTACTAGGGTCAATACAAAATTTACTTTCACGCTCTGGGGTAGGTCAAGAAGTCTTCAGGGAATACGTTAGGAAATTTATTAACGCTAGAAATATTATTTAAAAACTGTGACTCTCATCCAAGAATTGGATAACACATGAAATGAAGGTTTCTCCTAGCAGAGTTTCAACAGATAAGTCAAAGTTTAATTTCTACAGAGTTAAATTTAAACGTTGAGCACAAATAGGAGAAATAAAAGAGTGGCTAGAACTGGTATCGATTAAGGTATAGACTATGCAAGAGTTTATAATTAACTTACCCGTGACAACTTTGTTCAGGTTCCTCGACAAACGTTCTCACTTAAACTACCGTCTTTGACTTGTCTGGGACATCATTTGGCGTCACTATCCCAGCTGGACTTGACTTCACTACACGACAAAATCGAGCTAGGTGACCTTCTCTTCCGCAATTGAAACACGCTTTGGGTTGTCAAGCAGACAGCAGTTTGATTTGATGTGTCCCTCCCCGTCTCGTGATTTGAAACATACTGACGGTGGTCTTTTTTCTTCCTTAACAACGGGTCTTTGGTCACGCTTGTCTTCCATCATTATTGAACCTTCTCTTCTTGAAATTTCCACTTCTATTAGCTTGGCCATGATTACCACCGAAGTGGTTACCATTCTTGGCATGATAATTTCCCCCACGATGGTTATCATTGTTCCGATGGTCGTTTCCACCGGTATGATTATTATCGTGTTGTTGGTCGTTACCTTTTGGTTGTGCTGACTCATTATCGCGCTCCACTAATTGAGTCTTATTCACAACATCTGAATATAAACAATGTTTGTGAGAAATAATGTATTGACGTATTTCGGGTTTCAAACCTCGCAGAAACATTCGCGTCATTCGCTCCTCATTATCGACCAAATGGGATGCAAACCGGGACAACTCCGCAAACTTAGCCTCGTACTGCGACACGATCATATTGTTTTGCTCCAGTTTGATGAATTCCACCTCTTTCATGTGACGAATACTTTTGGGAAAGTACTTGTCACTGAACAATTCTTGGAACTTCTCCCAAGACATCTTGAGTGCGTCTGGCTGGGTACGTTTTACAGATTCCCACCAATGATCTGCTTCTTCACGCAACATAAAGGTGGCAAATGGAACCTTTTGCTCCTTTGAGCATTCCAAGACTTCAAATATCTTGGTGATCTGCTTTATCCACGTCTCTGCCTTAAGTGGTTCTCGCTTTCCCAAAACTCCGTGGTCCCAAATCTTTGAACTCGCTTATGGGTGACCAACCGGTGGGTTGCCATTGTTTCCACCTACATTATCAATGTGAGTCTCTCGTTTGGTGTTGTATGAATCGCATAAAGCCTCTAAACATCCCATCGCTCATCATTTGATCGGTGTTGTTGTTTACCTGAGAATTATTGTCTTCCTGTTGCACATTATCCTGGGTATTAATCTGTGGTGACTCAACGATCTCATGTGCTCCATTGCTATTCTCAACATTCTCAGATGCCATTTTACTATCACAAAACAAGGGTTAATTGACATGCCACATATTATCCCTATACTCTGACCGATCAATTAAATACCAAATAAACTTAGGTAGGTCATACTAGTGAAGGAATTCCCCGTTTCTCCCCTCCTAGTTCTAGTCTCACGTCTCTGCCAGGGATCATATCCCTAAGCTTTGATACCAACTGTGACGCCCCCAAAATTAGTATACATCACCCATCTTGAGTCGCCAAATATATGGTACAAAATTCAAATACAACTTAATAATACAACTGTCGTGTAAAATACGACAAAACATAAATTGAGAGATTTAAAATGAATATTATCTTCTAGACAGTATTCAACTCAAATGGAGTCTTCAATACATTTATTATCACACTATTTTATAGAATAGTGAGGACTATTAATGTTATCATCTGGACCGTCACTCCGTTTCCCGACTAGTCCCGACTATGTTCTCATTTCCTGAGGAGGACAATGAAAGCAAAAGGGTGAGCTCAACTAGCCCAGTAAGAAATATTATGACTAAGATAATGCAGAATAAATTATCCTTAGCCTTCAACAGTATAACAACTGATAGAATATAATAGACAACAAGTTTTAGATCAACAACTGCAGCGGAATAAGCAATCCATTAGAAGAGTCAAGTAGAGCATAAAATCTACTATCTTCTACGATTTAAAAAGTTTTTCATCAACTTTATCGCTGAGACTCAGCTTAATAAATAAAATCGAATCATCCCTGCATCACGGCCAAGGATATTCATGTAATCATCAATGGTCATGATTATATCGAATAATCCCTGGTCATAATCATACCAACAACTGTCCATCAATGAACTACAGGCCAATGAGGACTTTCACCACATCATTCGTCACATTACGGTCATGATTATACCGAATAATCCCTGGTCATAATCATATCAAGTCCATCTATGCACGTAAGCCAAAGATGACTTTCATCACAATATAAGCATGAGGATGATGACAATGATATAAGTAATAATCAACCAAATCAAATCAAATGAAAATCAAGGATAAATATTAAAGACTTTAAATTTATCCAGAGTTTAAAATATCCAAATTGTCAACATGATACCGCTTTGTAGAGTAAAATTCAAGAATAATATTCATGTACCAAAAATAATTTGGACAGAAAAAGAATATATTTTTCGTAAATAAAATACCCGTGAATAGTACTCGTGAATAGTACTTCGGGAATAGTACCTCGTGAATAGTACCCCGACATGAAAAGTACTCCAAATACCTGAGTGAATAATATTCGGGTGAATAGTAATTGGGTGAATAGTAACCCATGAATAGTAACTTGTGAATAGTACTCCGGTATGAAAAGTGCCCCGAATACCCGAGTGAATAATACTAAAGTGAATAGTATAGTAACTCGTGAATAGTAACTCGTAAAGAAAAATACCACGGAAAATGATATTTTATGATGAGTACAAAAGAAATGATATCTCATACGAGTATAATAGAATATACAAAACTGCAAATGGATTTTCTTCGCGCATGCAATCCACGAGATGCATCATTTCCACAATTTAATAAGGAATGAATACAAATGATCATTCACCATGCATGCGGTAATTCACATAGACATGTTATTCCAACAGAATAAAAAAGAATGGAATAACAGAAGAATTCACCATGCATGCGATAGACTGCACGGACAAGTTATTCCCAATAAAATAATAAAGAATGGAACTAGGTCATGCGTAATCCGCACAGATAGGATATTCCAACAGAATAATAAAGAATGGAACCAGGTTATGCGTAATCACATGCATGTGATATTCCAACGTAATAATAAAGAATGGAATAACAACAGAATTCACCAGTAGCATGCGATAGAATCCGCATAGATGGTGTTATTCCAACATAATAATAAAGAATGGAATAATAAAAGAATTTCACCATGTATGCGGTACTTTGCATAGACAGGTTATTCCAACATAATAATAAAGAATGGAATAACAACTCTTATGAGTATTGAAAAAAAATAACTCTCTTCATGAATACGAAAGAATAATACCCCTTACCTCAAAAAAAGACTGGATACTGGAATAGTGAGGTAGCAGACTTCTCTTCTTCTTTCTCTCAATAATTTCTCTCTATAATAATTGCTTTATAGCTTTAGTGAATTGGTGAGAAATGAAAGAAGAATGAGCTTCTATTTATAGGAAAATATAGTTTTGATAATTGCACGTTTTGGGGCTCAAAATATTACAATATAATACCTTCCTCTTTTTATTCATTTTTAATTTAGTCCTGCAAGTATTATCAAACTTGCACCATCTCCCCTAATAGTAAATCATGTGAATCAATAGTTCTAGACATGTGAAAATACGAATTAAAGTATAGTACATCCATCTATACCTCCATTTTTAACTTAGTCATGCAAATGAATATGAATTAATAGTACACACATGTGAACAAATAGTTATAATCATATGAATCAATAGCAATTAATTGCTCATTTATCCGGTTAATTACCCGATTGGTCAATATAACCTCCAGACATCAATTATTATCGAAAAAAATGTCGATTTCCACTAACACTAATAATTCCCACACAATGAAACTATCAATTTCATCTTTAATCAACACGAACTTATTCATCATTAATATTATAACTCATAATATTTAACAATCAGTCGCTCCTGTGAAAAGGGGCTTTCCGATAAAGATTTCTCCTTATCAAGCGCCGCAATTAGGTGACCAAACATCTCCTCGATGTAACTTCTGTGACATTGTCAATATTGCAAATAATAATATGAATAACTTTTCATCTCAATTATTGATTTAATAATATATATTATGCAGATGATACTGTGATAATAATTGAATCAATAATATGAGATATGATGCAAAGAATCATCGTAGTAATAATTGAGTATAACCGAGTGACTTCTTACGTAAGCATCAATAATCAATACCGCGTGCTACTACTATGCAATAACGCCAGACATCGTACTTTTTTACTACCGGGTAGTTCAACAGCTTTAATTCAGAACACTTTCGCCAAGTTATTTTTATAAAATGATAATTACATTGCTTTCTAACTACGACAATACTTCTGTTGTGGGGTCCACCAATGATTGTGCCGTCGTACGAATATTTTCCGACAAAAAGAATATTCCCCGACCAAACGAATATTTTATAATAACTAG
The DNA here is from genome assembly GCA_020205605.1 of Panax ginseng. Classification (NCBI taxonomy): domain Eukaryota; kingdom Viridiplantae; phylum Streptophyta; class Magnoliopsida; order Apiales; family Araliaceae; genus Panax; species Panax ginseng. The sequence goes on along the minus strand of CM035128.1, from coordinate 72,030,378 downwards.
CTTACTTTGCAAAAAAAAAATTCACATATCACCCTTAACTTTAACCTTTTATCAATTTAACCATTTTACGAAATAAAATAATAATTGTAATAAAATTGAATACTTTTATTTCATAAAATTCGGGGTCTCACACATTACCAATAATGCTATCTAATAATATTATTCAAATAATATGAATTATTGATTTGATAATGGGAAATACTATGAAATGACAATTATTGAAACAACAATAATATAAAATATCAACGCAACAATTATTGAACCAATAAAATATTGAATAAAGAATTATCAGAATAATTATTGAGTAAAACGAGTGACTTCTCACGTAAGCACTAATAATCAATACCGTGTGCTACTATGCAACCACGCCAGATTATTGTACTTTTACTACCGGGTAGTTCAACAGCTAATCTGGAAAACTTCCGCCATATTTTCATAAAAGATATTTCGCTGCTTTCTCATTCCGACAATAATTCCATTATGGGGTCCACCAATGATTATGCCGTCGTACGGATATTCCCCGATAAAAAGAATATTCCCCGACCAATCGAATATTTTATAACCACTTCCTTACTTTTCAAAATCTATAAATATTACCCACAACTATAATATTATCTTAAATCCACACCATAACATAAAAACAATATTTTGAAAAAATTAAATATTTATTCATAAAATTTGGGGTCTCACAACTTGTACATTTTTCCCTTTCCTTTGCTAGTTGAAGGCTCATCTACCTTCTCAACTTTAACTGCAATGAGTTTATAAGTATGCAAGAGTGAGCAAAATAATTGCTCACTAAATATTACAATGAATCAATAGAAGAAAAATAATAATAACTACCAACAATAGGCTCATCAAAAATGAATAGTACTCTAACGATGATAATCAAAAATTGGAATCCAAAATATGGAATATATCTAACTGAGGGTCATAAGACTATGAATTATGTCCACCATTGCGAGTAATCTTTCAACTCCAACTTTAACAGTCATAAGACTATAAGGACTCCTCGTACTTAGGGGGATCAGCCCTTCGTACAATGTATTGTGCACAAACATTTCAAATCTAAGCGTAAATTATCCCCTATTAATAATAGGGTTGTTCATCTCAGTATTTAGAGTACAAGTCCGCACCAAAGAAAGTTTGGTTTGGATAAGCTTTCAAGGGTAATTTAAAGTTTAACGAACATCAACTAGAGGACTAGTTGAATCAATAGAGTTTGATAACACAACAGTTGATCAATAGCAACATAATGTAGAACAATGAGTAAGTGTAAGCGAACTAACTATATTCCAAACTCATGCTTAGAAACAACTACAATGCATAAGTATTGAATGAAAATAAACATTGCTTGAACAATATTAAGCTAGGACTATGAATTTTTAAATATACATTAAGTAATAACAAACTGAAAATAAAGCTTGCTCAATATGAGAATAACTTGTGCCAAGTAAACGAAATAAAATAATTCAACATTTGAATTAGAATTCAATAAAATCTCATTCATAATTCAGGAATGATAATAACGAAACTTGTCTAACAATAAACAAGTTAGAATACATCAATAAATATTGGAATCCAAAGCTTGTATAAATGAAGTTAAAGTATAGCTAGCTTGCTTAAATAATGATTAGGAATACAAAAGTACGCTTAAATGAAAGTTTAAAATAAGAAACTTGCTTATTGTAAAAAGATAAGGTTTAGAAAGCTTGCCTCAAGCATAAGCTATAAAATTATACTCACATTCACCTACACATAGGTTTAGAACCACAATACCTATTAGATATTCTAACATACCATAACATGTACATTTCTAGCTAAACTTACCATTTTAGCACAAGTCTTTCTTTACCATTTACATTTTAGAAATTCCAAGTGTTTACTTCGCAACACTTGCCTAACATTCATTGTGTATACTAAGTTATAACATAATGCGTTCGAAATTTACTAATCATTTTTACCACTTTGAATTCACTAACCACATAACACAACTCTGTTTTAGCCTTGTTGTTACATGTTGGACACATTACCATAACCTTAAACTAAACTACATTGAACGACCAAAGTTTGCAGAATTAGCAAACTTCATTGTTCTGAATCGGCACCGGCGCTTGGCTACCGATTTTAGCTTTATATTCACAATACAAATATAGCTCAAGATTTAAGGCAGTTCTTGCAAGGCATGCGCCGCTTATGCGTAATCCATTCTGCGTAATGCTACAACACTTTTCTTAAGCCAACTAACACGAATTCCACCCACCAAACAGTGATAATAACATGTAAAAATGGTATAGAACTATCACAAACATATTTGTGAACATATTCCACCAATTAAAACAATTTAACAACAATTTAAGATAGGTTAATTTCTCAAATTTCATTATTTTCATATGCAACTCAAATTTTGATATTCATCCCTAAAAATCATCACTGTGAATTCAATACTGGGCCAAATCTCCTCATTCAAATTACATTATGCTCGTTGCTTAATGAACTACCATATACAAGCGTCAATTTACAGTTTCACATACGAATTGGCCACTAAAATTGACAATTACTCAAGCCATATGAAGAACACAAACACTGACATTATTTCTTCCTACTTTCAAACGAATTTAGCATGCAATTTTCTTGTTTGAACATAAACTCTAGCTTTATAAACATGTATAACCACAATTACCAACTATATATGTCCATAATTCATAAATTTTGATTCTACCGAACACAAACAACTATGTCGTGAATTCACATATGCATATATATATATATATGAATTTCAAGGTTAGATAAATTACCTTAAAATAGCTTGTAACCCTTGCTAACTCTTGTAATCATTGCTAAAATCGATGGAAATTGCTTAAGTTTTCTCACAATTCTCTCAACTCTCTATAATCTCTAGGCTAGCAAATAGAATGCGTAGAACCAACTGATAAACAGCGTAGGAAATAAAACTGATAACCCTTAATAATACTAATTGCTATTTCAGTTATAACGCTTAAGGTATAAATATATATTATATTTATTATTTAATTTATATTATTTATTTTATTTTAATTCAAAAATTAGAAATTCAAAAGCCATAAGGCTTTGTTTGGCAAAACCATTTAATTTTTAAAGAATTAATACATTAAGCCTTGTTGGGCAAAAACTAAATTAAACCCTTTTTAATTTATTTTAATAAACACTTTAGTTTATAATTTATAATCACATATTATTTATTTGGATTTCCATATCTAACATTGACCCATTAAATTAATCACATACTATATTTTAATTAAATATAGCATTTTAGCAAATATCACAAAATTATAATTTTCATTATAACTTTATTTAATAATCTAATATACCATCTAAATTATTAAATCAAAACAACAATATAACATCTCATGTTATACTACAATTCTCTAAATTATAAATTAATTTAATTTAGAATATTATCTAATAAATTTAGATTCATAAATATTTACTAACAACCAGCACATCAATAAAATATTTATTTCCTCAATTCAACAATAGACACATCAAATAAATATTTATATTATTCGATAAATATTTAATATTACAATTTGAAATTTTGGATCGTTACATCCTTCCCTCCTTACAAGAATTCTGTCCCCAGAATCACAATTCAAACAATCAAATCATCACACTAATCGTATTAACTAACGACTTTATACTTATTCAAAGTCTTATTTGCCAGTCAAGGCCAACGTTCAAGCTATGTTAATTGTTAACATAGTTTTATCTTGATCCTTATATCATTAACTCAATTCATCATTCCTCTTGCTAAAATATATATAGCACCTTACTAAGTATATATATTTCTATACATATACTCTTCTTCGTTTAACCTCATAGCATCTCTTCATGTGAAATCTTATCTCCTTAGGAAAATTTCCATATGTACTTATATAACATTTCTTAGACTATTCAGTTCACATCAAATTTACAGGTATCGTAATACCTTATTCTTGATATTCTTTCAAGTACATATTAATTCATTTCTAGGGTTTTAAAATTTTGTAACCCATACTTTCTCTATTCTCATTCGAATAGCAAACCATATAGGTTTTACTTGAAAATTTTAAATAAATCTTCAAATTCTCATCTAGGTTTTATTCTTTAACCTTTATTCTAATCATTCAAGATTTTATGAATTTTTGTGTTATCACACATCCTATTAATGTGTTAGGTCCAGATACCTATCCATGAGGACGGCGATGGCATCACTCCACACTGGCCGAGGTTCCTGTAGCTGAGGGTTTCACCTATTGTCGTCTACAGTTGGAGTTGTTGACAGCTGATGCTATCACTTAGGTTCCCTATTATGGGGAACATTTGACCGTTGGGTTTGAGGATGGGTACCCGACTAGTGTCGAGTACGTGATATCCACTCGTAGGATTCCCCTCTTCACAGATGGAGGATGGGTGCTCTATTTGGGAGAGCGTGCTATTAGGAGCACCACAGGGGATATTCGTGTACCGATCTTGCCTCCTATCAGGCGTTATTGGCCTGTGTCGCAGTCGCCTATCAATTATATCCCATTGATGGGTGTTGACGGCTTTACATTGTCAGAGGGTCCGTATACTCAGGATATATTCCATCTCTGGTGGTCCCCTCGTACCATCGGAGCCCAGACCCGCGCCACTCAGTTCATGGGGGATATAATTCCTGGATCCGTGATGATGACGGATTGGATGGCCTGTGTCCGAGATCTAGCTCATTTTACACAGATTAATAGCTTGACCCGGTAGTTGGATCGGGCACATTTCTTTATCCTGCACTTGGGCAGAGATCCTTCAGAGGCAGATACTTTTGATCCTTCCAGCTCTGGGACTGGCCCTTTAGGTGACCCATATGGTTTTGCCAATGCAGATCCTCCATTGTATACCACTTGGTGGAAATCCAGTGACTTAGGAGGAGTTACATCAGGTGGACAGGATTGATTATGTAGACATTGACACCATTGTCTTCTTCTGATGTGTATTCTTCCTATATTTTTTATAGGCCTCTGTTAGATACTGGGTGGCTATGCCCCATTCTTGCTATATCTTTTGATAGGCCTCTGTTAGTTGTTGGGCGTCTATGCCCCATTTCCCTGTATTTGTAGCTGTACAAAGATGATGTATTAGATGATGATGTACTTAGGAATATATGTATTGTTTTCCATTCCCTACATCATATTGCCATCTATTATTGATTATGCATGTATCATGTTATGCATATGTATGTCTAGAGATATTCAGCATTGACCTCTAGATGGTCTTATGATACGGCCCACACAGATGTCTTCTTCGACAATCAGCCACATTAATCACACCCCACCAGTTTTGGTAGCCTCCTATCTGAGGTTAAGGCATGATAGTTTGTCACCTCTAGATCGTGTGACCATAGATCATTTATTATAGCATTCCATGACCCTCCTGATGTTCCAGGTTCCTATGGGCTTTGTAGAGGGTATGTTGGAGTATTGGGTACCAGAGAGGCAGGTTTTCCAGTTTGGGACCCAAGAGTTTGACGGATTTGCCATTGGACAGGCCTTGCGCTCGGATGGCTATCAACGACATGAGCCGACAGTTCATGACCCTCACCGAGTTGAGGCATAGAGTAGTACAGGATGAGATTACATCCAGCCATGTGGTGTCCCAGCGTTTTCTGATATACAGATTTAACTCAGTGGACAGTTATGCACAACACTCTGGGGATTTCACCATGTTGGAGGATTAGTGGCATATGGCCAGAGTAGACATACTCATGATTTGCGTAGTGGCTTATGTGTACGTGCCACTGTATATGGATGAGTTAGACATCAATGTTGTCATGGTAGTGAGAGATCTCAGGGAGGGTCATACCATTGTGCCGACGATTGTGACAGAGACATTGAGATCAGTCACGTATTTCTACACCTATCCTGCAGGGGTATTTATAGGTAGCTCGGTCATGTTGTATGTGTGGTTCATGTCACACTTGAGACCGATTGGCACCTTCCGACGACATGGGTACTATTTTTCCCATGAGATAGCCATGTCTTACTCCTTTCAGCCAGTGGAGTGTACAGACGTTATATCCTGGTCGGTGTTCTTGGCAGGGATCGAAGATCCATTTGATATTTTGTCTTGTACAGGGCTCAGTTCTCCCTACAGCTTCATTACTCATGCACCTGACATGGATTATCTCCCCCTGGCTAGTTTAAGAGGCATGACCACTTATCACCCACTGGTTGTGATGTCACAATTCGACCAGTTTTCAAGATGTGCATCCTTTTGAGGGGGATTTAAGTCAGCATTTGGCTTCTCGCCATTTATCAGCAGAGGACAGATCCAGGGTGTTTACCTGTTGGGATCAGCATGAGCTAGCTAAGTTTTTCGTTAGCCATCCAGGCAATTTGACAGAGTATTCTGCATGGATAGAGGCAGAGATCACATTGGATGCGGTTGTATCCACAGTGTCGGGGATTGATTCTGATGGTGGAGAGCCTATAGAGGACACTGATTCTCGTACCACAGAGGAGGAGCTATTCGTTGGGTTTCCAACAGCTCTTGTTGATTCTCCCAGTATGACTGCTACCGTGACCCCGTATTCAGTAAAGTATTTAGAGCAGAGCCTGCATCTGATGATATTTGAGAGAGATCAGGCTAGGGCCTTGATGTTGATAGCTCTTGCTGGGAGAGATGTCGCTCTATTGAAGAGAGATGATGCTTTAGCTCATAGAGACACCACTATTGTTGAGCGGGATGAGGCTAGATCATCCAGAGATGCTTTGATTGTTGAGCAGGATGGTGCCATATCTTCCCGGGACATAGTCGTTATAGATAGTACTGCAGTGAGGTCCCATACTACTGCTATTGTTGTAAAGATGAGCACATATATTGATGAGCATAGTGTCACCATCCAATTGGCTATGGATTTGTTGGCTCGTGTAGATACCCTTGGGCAGGAGCTCACAGTGTTACCTCCTTCTTTGGAGAGAGATGCTATGTTGGACTTGATAGCTCGCATATACACGGATTTGTAGATGGGCTTGTATTTTCCTGTACAGACTAGCTTAGCTATTTTGTCATGTACAGTACACATTATATATATCAAACAACATTATATATGGCAGGGAAATATTTTTTGATTCACTTCCCTTTTAGTTTTGCCTTGTTACTTGCTTGATATTTACCTGTTTCTTCAGGACTTGTGATCTTGATGTATTTTGAACTCCCCCTTGATAGATGGACATTGAGATGTCTCAGGATCTTTCAGAATGGATCGTTGATCTATGTGTATCCCTATCCTTTGGTGCCTTGGGACCGGTTTCTATATGTAGTAATGGAGAGGAGTGTGGCTTTCCTCTTTGAGGTTAACCGCACCATAGATGGTCATCGATACTCCTTTGTATGGGGGAGCCTAGGTAGTTCCATCTATTATGGATTGGTGTTTCTCTTTAAGGACTCAACCGCAGCTTAGATGGTCGCCGATTCTCCCATTAGTGTGGGGAGATCAGTTAGTTTCATCCCTTTGGTCTGAAGCCGATGAAGTGTGGTGGATTGAAGGTTGATCCCAGTACCAATTGATAAGTTTTTGTATTTTGGTAGGGGGTAAGACCGAACCATAAATGGTTGCCTACGTACTCGTATTAAAGAGGAGATCAGGTCTGCGTAGTTCGAACTTGGTGTAAAGGTTCAAAGATGTATGTGAAAAGGTGTAGAAGGGTGTGCAGGTGTTATTTTTTTTATGTGGTGTGATCGGGCCATAAAATGGTTGCCTACGTACTCCCGTGTATTGGGGAGATCAGGTCGACATAGTTCGCCCCATGTGCAGGATGGATTACAGCCAAAAAATTTTGATCCCATGTACAGGACAAACTGCAGGTGAAAAAGTCTTATCCCTGGTGGGACAAAACTGCAGGTTTGAAAAGTTTTATCCCTAGTGGGACAAAACTGTAGGTGTGAAAAGTTTTATCCCTGGTGGGACAAAACTGTAAGTGTGAAAAGTTTAGAAAGTAAAGTTTAGCGAAGGATATGTTAATCCGAAACCAGGCTGCTAGTTTGAAGAGTGAGTTTGTCCCTGATAGGGCAGATAGGTATGAAGAAGGGTTGTATGTAGTGAAGGGTTAAAAAACCAGAAGTGACTGGGGATCTGGTGATCCAAAACTAGGATGTTTGTTTGATGGTAACCTTAGACATAGTACCGTTTCACGGTGTCCGCGTTGATGAGCTGTGGAAATTCATCACCGCCCATTTCCTGTAATCTGAGAGCACCTCCTGTCAATACCTCCTTGACAACAAATGGGTCTTCCCAGTTTGGGGCAAATTTTCCCTTGGACTGATCTTGGTTGTCAATGATCTTCTTCAAAACCAAGTCATGTGTTTAAATTATTGTATCTGAACTTTCCTATTGTAGGATGTGGTGATCCTTTGTTGGTATAACGGACCATAGAAGATAGCAGCGGTTCGCCTTTCGTTTATCAGAGACAAATGGTGATACCTATCTTGTAACCATTGGTCTTCATCCAACTGAGCATCTATCAACACTCTGAGGGATTCCATTTCCACCTCTATGGGGAGCACTGCTTCCGTCCCATAGGTTAATGAGTAGGGGGTTGCCCCAATGGAAGTGCGCATTGAGGTTCTGTAGGCTAATAGAGTCAAAGGCAACAAGTCAGGCCATCCTTTGTGATTGGTGGACATCTTTTGCATGATCTTCTTGATATTCTTATTAGTCGCTTCAATAGCACCATTCATCTTTGGACGGTGGATAACGGAGTTGAGATGTTTGATGTGGAATTTACAGCATAACTCCTCCATCATTTGATTATTGAGGTTCTTAGCATTGTCTGACACAATTACCTCTAGTTGTCCATATCGACAAATGACATTATTTCTGATGAAACCAATGATAACTTCTTTGGTAACCTTTGGGAAGGAGGCTGCTTCTACCCACTTAGTGAAGTAGTCAATCATGGTGAAGATAAACCGATGCCTATTACTGGCTTTGGGCTCGATGGGCCCGATCACATCCATTCCCCACATTGAGAAAGGCCAGGGCAAACTCATATTGTGGAGCTCCCTTAGAGGGACATGGATAGCATTCCCATGAGTTTGGCATTGATAACATCTCTTGATGTGATCATCATAGTCAGCCTTGAGAAAGAGCCAGTAATGCCCTGTTTTGAGGACCTTCTTGACAAGTAGAGGGTCGCTCATGTGTGGGCCACATAATCCACCATGGATTTTATCCATGAGCCTTTGAGCCTTTTCCTTGTCTAGACATCTAAGGAAACCTAGTCCTGCATCTCTTTTGTAGAGTGCATCTCTGCTCAGGTAGAATTTCATAACCATTCGATGGATCCGCTTTTTCTCAGCAGATCTCGCCTCAGCGGGTGTAGATTCATCTCATAAATACTCCTTGATGTGCTGATACAAAGGGTGGTGGATGGGAGCTAGCTCATCCGATACTTCTCCAATATAATTCCCATAGGCTGGAGCCTTTTGCAGGGCAAATGCGATGCTTGGCATGTTTTTCTTGTCAGGTATGTTGATCAAGGAGGCTAAAGTTGCTAGAGCATTTGTAAAGTCATTCCTATTCCGAGGAATGTGGAGGAAGGATATTTCTTCAAACTCTGAAGCCATCTGGATAACATGCCGATGGTAAGGCAGCAAATGTAGCTCTTTGGTGTGATAGATCCCAGTGGTTTATCTGATTACCAATTCGGAATCTCTAAAGATAGTTAACCGCCTGATGCCCACTGATTGGGCAAGTTTTAGCCCCATGATACAGCCTTCATACTCAGCTATATTATTGGTGCTAACAAACTACAATTTGACGGCGACGGGATACTGCTCCCCCGTAATGGCTACTAGAACAACTCCAGCCCCAGAACCTTCCATATTTATAAGTCCATCAAAATACATCTTCCATGCCTGGTGTGCATCGTACTAAGGGTGTTGCTGAACTATCATTATCCCTTCAGCGGGGAAGTATGTTTCCAAGGGTTTGAAATCCCCTAAGGGTGCGGTGGCTAGTTGATCCGCAATTCCTTGACCTGTAATAGACTTTTACGTCATGTAGACGATGTCAAATTGTTGTAGGATCAACTGCCATCTGGACAGTCGACAATTTAACATAGGTTTACTGGACACGTACTTGAGAGGATACACGGGGGATATTAGATGGGTTGTGTGACCATAGAGGTAATGTTGTAACTTCATGGAAGCCCATGCTAAAGCACAACAAGTCTTCTCAATTAGAGTGTACTTGTGTTCACTGCTGCTAAATCTTTTGCTGAGGTAGTAGATAGCTCGCTCTTGGCCTCTATCATCTTTTTGTCCCAGTATGCAGCCCATGGCATTGTCATTGATTGACAGGTACATGAACATGGGAACACCATCCCTATAAGGAAATCTTTCTAACACTCATCATTCCATTTCATGGAGGAGTTCTTCCTTAACAGCTTGAAGATAGGCTCACAGGTTGCTGTGAGTTGGGAGATGAACCGGTTGATGAAGTTTATTCTTCCCAAAAATCCCTGTATTTCCTTCTCTATCTGAGGAATGGGCATTTTTGTGATGGCCTAGATTTTGGTGGGATCCAGCTCAATCCCTTTGTGGCTGAATAGGAATCCTAGCAACTTGCCTGATTTAACGCCAAAGGTGCACTTGGATGGATTCAACTTCAAGTTGTACTTACACAACCTGTTGAAGAGATTTCTGAGATGGTCTAGGTGGTCTTTCTCCCTTTGAGACTAGAAAATGATGTCATCCACATAGATCTTTATCTCTTTGTGCATTAAATCATGGAAAAGAGCCATCATGGCCCGCTGATAGGTAGCTCTGGCATTGATGAGGCCGAATGGAAACCATCTGTAGAAAAAGGTTCCCCAAGGCGTGATGAATGTAGTTTTTTCACTATCCTCTTCAGCAACCATAATTTGATGGTACCCCGCAAAATAATCAGCAAAGGAGTACATGTCGTATTGAGCAGTATTGTCAATGAGTATGTGGATAAATGGGACAAGAAAGCTATCCTTGAGGCAAGCTTTATTCAGCCTCCAGGTTTAGGCACGGGGACTATGTTAGATATCCATTCAGGGTATGTTGACATCATAATGATGCTAGCTTGAAATTGTTTCACAATTTCTTCTATGACTTTTAAAGTCCACTTAGGTTTTAATCACCTGAGCTTCTTCCTGACTGGCTTGAATCCCTCTTTGATGGGGAGGCGATGAATGACAATATCAGTAGACAAACCAACCATGTCTTCATGAGACCATGCAAACACATCCTAGAATTGGGTTAATAGAGTAACCACGTCATTCCTTTGGTTTCGAGTAAGGTCCGTAGCAATCTGGATTAGTTTGGGGTTTTCTAAGGTTCCGAGGTTGAAAGAGGACGTTTGATTAAGATTTGGCTTGGGTTTTTTTTCAACCCATTCTTTGATCTCCTAAGGTATCTCATAGTCCTCTTGTATTTCCATCAAGTCTAAGTCCAACTTTACATCAAAGTTACAGTCCTTGTGGAGAATAGGCACCTCATCAGCAAGTTTAGGCACATCTAAATTTAGAGAACTGAAACAAAAATGCTTTTACTTAATATATGATTCTTTTCAATCATACAAAGTGTTAGCATGTAATGATAAAACAACTGCTAATACTGTACAAAAAAAGTAAGCAGTTTTGGCGATCTACAGGGCAGAGGGAGTTTCTACCATTTTTACCCTTGTCGGCAAACGCATGGAATGCTGCTCCAATTGCCAAGGGTAAAATCCCGTTGGACAGCAGTGATGAAGGGGTTGTCATCGTCCTCCTTCTCCCAAATGATGACCATGATATTTGGACAATCATCGTCTAGGATGTCTCTATTCATACCTTGAGTATGAACAATAACGTGCATGTTTGATAACCACCTGGCAATGTCTTGTTTAGGTCTCCGTTCCTTTTCTTCCACTTCGGGATCTTGAATTAGGACCTCCTTTCCTTTGACCGGTATCGGCTTAGGAAACAACATAGTCATTACATGGGTAGGTACCTTTATCGAAAACCGTACAGGCTCAGGATCTATAGGTTGAGGCAATCGCTGTGTGGCTGAAGCTGAATGAATCTGTATGTGTTGCCCAAACCTTTTCCAGGTTGATAACCCAATGATATCATCTCTTGAGTTGCCGATATTACTTCGACAGAAATTCTGGGTATGAGAGATGGTGCCCCAATAGGTTGATAGTAAGTGTTGCTCACCTCTAGGGCATGGAAACTAACCGGCTTAACTTCTGAATTGAAGCTAATGAATGGTATGTCACCTTGTTCAGGACATTCCGGTTCAGCATTAATAGTGACTAGGCTATTGTTAATGATGTATTTAAGTTGCTGGTAAAGGGTGGAAGGGATGCTCTGGCCATATAAATCCACGGTCTCCCCAAGAGTACGTTGTATCCTATAGCTATTTTGAGCACGTGAAAGGATACGCAGAATGTATGTGGACCAATATCCACAGGCAGTTCAATCTCTCCAACAGCATTTCATCGGGATCCATCAAAAGCTTTGATAATCGTATGGCTGCTTCTAATCCTATTAAGATTGATATTCATCTTCTCCAAGGTGGCAAAAGGGCAGATATTCAAAGATGATCCTCCATCTATCAAAACTCCTCCCACCATATATCCGAAGGACAGAACCGTTATGTGCAATGGTTTGCAATGACCTGTCCCTTTGGAAGGAATGCCGTCATCAGTGAAAGATATCATATTGTTGTTAAAAATGTGATCAACCAGATGATGGAACTTTTCAACATCCACTGATTTCGGCAAGTGGTCTTCTTCCAAAACCCTTAGCATAACCTTCTTGTGATCTTCGGAAGAGAAAACCAAGTCCAGTATGGAGATCTGTTGTGGAGCTTCTTTCAAGCTTAAAACGACCTTGGCTTCATTATGGACTATAGTACGAAGGAATTCTTCGATCTTCTCCATGGGAACTTTCCCCTTTGATCTGATGGTAGGCTTCATCTCCTGTTGGGGAAGATACAGTGGATTCTCCTTCAACACTGCAGTAGTTATGTGGGATGTGGATCCTTCAGCCTCTCCATAATTCCATGGCACTTTTTGTAGGCTGACAACAAGATACTGTAGTCTGTATGGAAAGATGATTTGCTTTGGTGCAGCCACTTTCAAAGGATTATCAACACCTTTGAGTTGAATTACTTGTATTGTTAGTGGTCTGGCAGCCAAATCATCCTCAGCGGATATAACTGCTACGACTTCCTTTCATTTCGTAGGAAATGTGTCCCCACTCTCGAGTAATACAGTGTCATTATATGCTAACTGCAGGACACCGCTAACAATTAGGTTCTGAATGAGATGGCGGAGTGTCCAGTATTCTTCAGTGATGTGTCCGCGAGAATGGGAGTGGTACTGACATACTCCATTAGAATTGAACCATCTTGGACGAGGATTGATTGGAGGTAACAGAGCTATGATTCTTTCTTCATTGATCAGCATCTGAAATATCTCTTCCATCGGTTGGCCTAGATAGGTAAATTCCCTTTTGTTGGCAAAATCCCGACGGGCTTTGGCATTTACTCTTTTTGTAATTATATCCTCTAGCGTTTCACTTTCTGGAGTCAATGATAGAGTACTCGTAACAAGAGGAAGGAGACTAACATGCTCCTGCCTGACTAATTGGCGTGTGACTTGGTGCTGATGGATCACCAGTTCTGCCAATTGATTGACTTACTCACAAAGAGCCTTCATTTTCCATTCCATCAAAAATTGGAACTATGCATAATCCCATTTATTCGCACTATCCTTGCTATTTTGGGAGGATTCACCACCGTAATTGGAACTCGATTATAAGTAGGATTTATACCTACTTATCTGGTAGATATTACTTGAATTAGTTGCTTAAACCTATGTTTCTTAATTACTTTACATGAATTGTGTGTACATTTCATACATTTTATGTTATTTTGTAGGCTATGACACGACATTGGCAAGAAAAAGCAAGGAAAAGCAATTCAGACATCTTTTGGACTAAAATATGCAAGCAAATGCAAGGGAAGATTGTAGGGCTTTTAACACTAATTTGGATGCATGTTCTTACCTTGAAACTTGGATTTTATTATAGATATACTTCTTAGATTTCCGTAACATCTTGAATCATCCAAATCGGAGCTCGGATGTGAGAGTTATCACCTTTTTATCAACAAAGATCAAAGCTCAGAGTTTTCATGCTTGCAATTTACATAGCATCTACTTTAAGCCTGATTTCTTCCTTTATCTGGCCGTAATATGTTAAATCTCAAAGAATGAAAGTTGTAGATCTCGTCGATATCTTCGATTTGATAGGTGGCAGGCCTCGTAACTCTTAAAGGATCAAAAGTTAAGTATTTTTTACCAAAGGACATCGCAGCAGAAATTAGAGCGGCGCGGGGTGCGCCGGACCAGTAGATTTTCTGCTATAGTAGCGCAGGGTGTGCCCAAATTGGCCTAGGAGAAGCGTTGGGCGCGCCGGTCGGCAAAGAGAGAGTTAATTTGGGTGTTATGATGTCTAATTTGAGCTAGAATAGGATTGTTAGTTGCCTAACTTGTTAGGGTTTCCGTTAGATTTATAAATACTTGATTTTAACATGGATTGGGAGGCTATTTTTAGGATTCCATTAAATCCCTCTTGGGATAGATTTATGTTACATTCATCTTTACTTTCTCTTTTAGACTAGGAACCCTAGATTAACGAAGAACTGAAGATTGAAGCTATTGATTATCATTGGAGAATCAGATTGGAAGCAAGAGAATACAAATTTGTTTATCTCAATTCTAAATTATTTTCTTATCTATTTATATCTTTTTAATGCTTAATCAATTATGGATGATGGATTCTAGTTCCGTTATGAATTAAACTCTATTTTGAGATTACTATGGATCTTATTGTGTAGTTTACTTTGATATGCTTCTTTGTTAGTCTTATTAGCTATATTTGGATTGTCTATTATGGTATGCCCTTAATTGCTTAATTATCTAGCTAACAATTACTGTGATAATCCATATGAACTTGAGAGACAAATTATGGGTTTAGATCTGATCATAATAGCATGTATTTATGTGTTCTACATGGAGTTGGAATTCATGATTTGTGCTTAGGATATAAATATTTCGAAGCATTGCATGTAGTCTAATAAGAACTTGAACTTAAACCCTTTTTAATTGTAATTCACATAGAGATATAGTGGGTTAGTTAATTAGGGTATTCAAATTGATTCTATCATCTGTGGATTTGATTTGATATGAGTATGGTGCATTGAGAGATGGTCATATTTTACTTTTGTGTTCTTGATTAACAATCCAGTATAAATAATTTGGCTTAACAGGAAGTGTGTTGATTTAAATGAAACAATTAGTGAAATTATAATCTCAAGTCTTCAATATTTTGTTGCATTCTAGGGATAGTTAGTAATAGTTTAATTAATTATTTTAAAATAAAATATTAAATCATTTGTTTAAATAAGATTAAATTGGTTATAGGTTAGTACTTGGTAATTCTTGTTAACTAATTCTTTGTGGGAACGATACTCTACTTACTATTATATTACTTGTTGACTACGTATACTTGCGTGTTGTGCGTAATTAGATTTTACACCAACACTCGGTCCACTGCTCCAATTAATCATATTAACCTCCTCGTCTTTGTGTTGAGGAAGAGGGTTATCTTGCATGTGCGGTTGGTCGGGTTTAGTCACCACGATCTCACCATTATCAATCAAATCCTGGATCTTATACTTCAAGGCCCAAAGAATCCACGAGTAGTATCATGGCTGGAGCTCCAAAGATGATAAGCACACTTCCTGTTAGCATTGAAACCCTTCCCATTCGGGTTGGCTGGTGGAAGAAGATGGGTAATTTTCTTCTAAGTTGTCAGAAGATTGAGAATATTCTTGAGCGAGTCCCCTAAGGGTGTGAACATTCGAGTGCGTCTAACTTCCCCACTCTTTGGCAATGGAGGGTTTGAAGACTATGCTTGAAAAGGGGAGTAGTTTCTCCTCTGGATAGGCATGTTCTGACTGCCTTTATGTCCTTGTAGTATCAAGAAAACATCATCCTCTTTCTTCTTATGGACCCTCTGGGGGTTGTTTCCATAACTTCCAGACTAGATGTGCTTAGCAACAGCTTTTAGAGCGGCAAGGTCTTGAATCTTTCCTGACTTCAATCCCATCTTAGCCATCTCTCCATGTTTGATCATTTCGGAGAATGGTTTGCCTATGCCAGCTAAGACCCTCTCATAGATGGGAGCTTCTTGTATGTCTATGAAGTTCATCACCATTTCAGACTCAGTCATAGAAGGAATAACTTGAGCAGCAACTTAAATACAAGACTCATTGGTTGAAATGGTGAAAGACTTTAAGTATACTCTCTGAAAGACTCATTGGCTTGTTTCTTGACCTTAGTAATTTGGTATCGATCGGGAGCCATCTAAGACTGGAAACTGTACTGACTGAGGAAGGCATAAGCTAGCTCCTCCCAGCTATGAATCTTGGAGTTGTCTAATCTAGTGTACCATGACATGGCTTCTCCAGTTAGACTTTTCTGAAATAGCTGCATTCTGAGTTTTTCATCTTCAGCATAAGATCCGAGTTCTCCAATGAATACCTTCAAATGTGTGTAAGGATCCCCCAACCCATCATACTTTTTAAAGTCAGGAGTCTTGAACTTTTCTGGATAATGAACACCAGGGAAGATGCAAAGGTTTGCATATGAAACACTCACGTGTGCTCCAATCCCTTTGATAGACCGAATGGTCTCTTCCATTTGTAGGACTTTCTTCCTGATATCACAGGTATCTAGATCTTCTTTGAGAAGGGTAATTTCAGGGGTTTTGTTGATTTTGTTGGTTTTGTCCACTTGAGACTCAAGTACGGGAGCTTCTTTATCCGGACCTTGGGTTCCTATATATGCAAAGGATTCTGTATGTATGGGTATTTATGGACCCTGAGTGGACTGGTATAGTTCTTTTAGCAGAACAGCCAACTCTGTAATTTGAATACTTAATCCTTCGAACTCCTCACGAGAGACAGGAGTAGGATTAGACTGGCCAGATGAAGCCGTGTTTGGTTGTAGATTTGTTGCCTTTTTTAGATTTTGAACGGGTAACAGGCCCAATTATTTCCCTACAAAAAGATTTATGTAGTTTAGTCTTAGGGAATGTATAAATGTTACATGCTATGTGATGTATCTGTTTTAGGAGTATTATCCTTGAAAACGGATGTTAGCTGTTTGTAAGATAGCATGTCAAATTTTGATATAAAAGGGAATGCATGTACATATATTCCTTTATATTTTCCATTACATATAGATTGACATGGAATGAAATTACAAGTAATTGAAATAGGAAAGTATGATGAGACTTCCCTCCGCGTTTGGTTTATCAGAGGCTGACCTATCTTAGGTTACTCTTGCGACTTTTTTGGCATGAAGGTTCCTAGATCATCGTAAAATTCGAATGGTTCCTTGCCCCCAGGTTGTAGGTATTTTGATACGGATTTGGAGGTATTCTATTATAGCTACCTACAAACTGAACTACAGCTGGATTGATGGCACACTGCTCTGTCGGTTGTTCCCCGTGCATAATTCACACACAAACGCCACCTGTTGAACCTGTGCACCCGTGAGGGGATCCATCTTCTTTGATAGCGCTGAAATTTGGGATGCTAAAGTTGTCACTCCATCTACCTCTAGCACTCTAGCTGCCTTTAATTGTGTCATTCTTGCTGTGGGCCACTGGTAGTTGTTAGTTGTCATCGTCTCAATTAAGTCATATTCCTCCTCGAATCTTTTAGCCATAAAAGGTCCCCTAGACGCTGCATCTATACTAGTACGGAGATTTCCATTCAACCCATTGTAGAAGGTGTTCATCTGCAACCACTTGGGTAATCCGTGATACAGACATTTCCTTAGTAATTCCTTGTACCTTTCCCAAGCTTCATACAAAGACTCCTCGTGCAGCTGTTCAAAAGTGGTAATCTCATTCCTCATCTTCGTAGTCTTTGTTGGTGGGAAAAATTTAGTTAAAAACTTCTGAGCTAGGTCATCCCAAGTAGTGATTGATCCTGGCGGTAGTGAATGTAACCAGCTTTTAGCCTTATCTCGCAATGTGAACGGAAATAACCATAGCCTAACTTTCTCATCAGATACCCCATTGTATTTGAAGGTATCACAAATCTCCAGAAAGCTAACCAGGTGCTCGTTTGGATCATCATTAGCCAATCCTCTAAACTGTACTAAATTTTGTATCATCTGAATTATCCCAAGCTTAATCTCAAAATGGTTCGTAGCTATCGCAGGCCTGGTAATGCTTGACTGAATTTTAGTAACCCTGGAGTAGCATAGTTCCTAAGTGTTTTCTGATCCTCTGCAACCATACTTTCTTTCTTATTAAGATTCTCTCGAGTTTCCTTAATCCACTTACTAAGCCTCTGAAACCTTCATTTGATGTCGTCCTCATAAGGAAGAAAATCTGGTTTCTTTGACCGAGTTGCATGCACTAAGTAAGAGAACCTGAAACAAGAAATAACAAAAACAAAAGGAAAATATGTTTAACTAAAACGTATCTAATTACACTGATATTGAAAGTAATAAAATCAGTAACTTTTCCCCAGCAACAGCGCAAAAAACTTATTGGGTATAATCTAATTAAGCACGGCACGCAAGTATACGTGATCAATAAGTAATATAATGATAAGTTGAGTATCGTTCCCACATAGACAAGTATCAATTTTAATCTAACAATTACCAGCTTTGTATAATCTCAATTTTATTAAGCTAACCGAATTAATGATTTAAAATAATGAAAAACTAATAAATAAAAATCAAAACAACTCAATTCAACTAGCTACTACAAATTTTAATCAGATAATGGAGAATTAAGCCTACAACTTCACTTTATGCTTCACTCAGATTATCACACTTCTTTTCAATCCATTTAACTATTCTAGTTCATTAATCAAGAACACAAAAAGTAGAATTAGCCATCTCTCAATGCACTAACATCATATCAACTTAAATTCACAATAGATAGGATTAAGCATGTAAAGCCCCCAAATCCAGGTACTTGAAACCCGAACTCGGTGCTTCACGATACCATTTCTATGAGCGGAATAATACTAATAATAATAACAATAATATAAAGATCAATTTAATTTACATAATTATCAGAGTCTAGCTCCCCAAGTACGAGACCTTTAAATACATTCCTTACAATACATGATAGATAATATATATCATACTTGTCTTAATAAAGTTAACTATTACATAAAATAGCATTGCACTCATTCAGCAATCTTTTCTTTCCCTTTATTTTAAGCCAGAGCCTTCTGAACTGATCACACTTAATCAAAAACATTTAAATTAAGCAAGGATGAGCATTTGAGTGCCCAAATAAGTATTAATAATTATATATATATATATATATATATATATATAAAATTTGAAAAGAATTTAAATGTTTTCTTTATACTATCCTTCTACAACAAATCAATAGTTGTGAAGTATTCTCGAACCATTAATAATAATATAACAACCCTCTTTCAAATTTTTGAAACTACGTACTAACTATAAATAGGGTTTAGTGACATACTATGAACATTGTTTTCATTTTCGAAAAGGTTAAACAGAACTTTATCTATAAACCGTTATAACTTACAGGCATGGGGGTGATCAGCCTGTTGTACCCTGTATTGATCAATAATACTACATGCAAGAACGATGTTATCGTTCACACTGTCCACCTTGGGTGCATAAAAGTTTTCCCATGTAAGGGATGTTCATACTTGTCAGGGTTCCAAACCAAAGCAATTCGGTTGGATAATAATAAGGTTTTATCTTGTTCAACAATAATATATAATTCAACATATATATATATATATATATATATATATATATATATATACGGGTAATTAACAAAGGTGTATCAACATATGATTAAATACAATGATTATCCAAGTGGGGACACTTGTATAACCATTTATAGAAATTAACAAACAGAATATATATCTGAATTACCATATACTAACATGTTGATAATCAATGAGCGTATATAATATAGGGTTAATAATATGTACAGTAATAATATAATTCTGAAATATTAATTCTTACTCATGTCCATTGCATAAAGAAAATGCAAAGGTAGGATACTTGCCTGATGCGCTGCTTACAATTCGCAACTTAGTTTTATCTTTTATATCACAACCTATCATTAATCAGATCATTCGTTCGATTAGAACAATATACTATAACACATAGTACTGCATTTCGCATTCAGCACATAACCTAATCACATTATCGCACATATCCAACAGTCATTGAATCACAAACAAACAATAATACATTCAAATTATCTAAGTCCAGATTAATTTCTGAAACATGTCGGTGTACCGACAGCTTCATCGAGTAATTATCGAGTCTAAGACTCTATTCCGAAGTTCAATATCCGTAAGTATTAGTCATATTATTTTAAATGACTTAATAAATATTTAGTATAATTTATCATGAATTTTCAAACACCTAATCATTATTAAATGATTTAAATATCAAATAATTCTATTATCATTAACATTTAATTAATAGTAAACTATTAATGATACCATTGCCAAACTATTAAAGTTATTTATAATAACTCGTAATATTTTTAAAGTATTAATATTACCCTTAAATGATTTTTAAAATATTTAAAATAATTTTTAAATAATTACCATTGATATTAAAATATTAATGTACTATTCTTTAAAATATTAAAATTTATTAAGTATAACTTAAAATATTTTTAATTCATTTATATCTTTTTAAATAATTTTAAATTATTAAAACCCTTTTAAAACCATTTATTTAATATAATTATTAAATAAATTTAATATCATTAATGTTAAATAAATATCATTAATATTCAATTATTAATGAAATTATCTTTTAAATATTAAAAGTTATATTTTATAACTTAAAATATCTTTAAACACTTTATTTTCATTTAAAATGATTTTTATAATAATAAAATCATTTTTTAAACAAAATTATTTAATATAATTATTAAATAACTTTAATATCGTTAATAATAATTAATTAATGAAATTTAACTTTAAATATTGAAACTTATATTTAATAACTAAAATATTTTTAATTACCTTATTATTATTTAACATGATTTTTAATATAATAAAATCATTTTTAATCTATCTATTTAATTCATTTATTAAATATCTAAATTATCATTAATATTAATTAATTAATGAATTTCATCACAAAATATTAAAAGTCATTAAAAATAACTTAAAATATTTTCTTATTCCATAATATAATTTTAATTGATTTTTTTTAAGTATTAAAATCATTTTAAATAATTTATTTAATATATAATTAAATAAATTAAATAACTTTAATATTTCAAAAATATTAAATATTTATGAAATATATTAAAAATAAAAATAACTATTTTTTAGACTTTAAAATAATTTTTAATAATTTATTATGTATTTTTAATAATTAAAAACTAATTTTTTATAATTATTTAATAAAAATATAATTTTTATAATTAATCTGTCGCTAAATACCACCTATAGTGATAGAACCGTCGCTATAAGTGTTCTTCATGTTCTTCATGCAAACCTAGATCTTCATACACAGTTTCGAGGGACCATGTTTGACCATCAATCATTCTTCACACAAAGTGTTTTTGTACTTGTTGTTGTTCAGATCATGTAGTACAAATGCACCGCTACAAGACCCAACAACAAACATAATCAAACAACATCACAATCAGAAGATATAAGCCTTCAAAGTGGTTGTCAGAGCTATTCTTCATTTCTGGGTTTGCCCAGAAATGAAGAACAGTGCGACATGCCCACTTTGGGCTTCCACAACTTGAGTTTCACGTAATGGTTTAGTGTTCTATCAAGTCTAGGTTGTAGACAACATACAAGTGAAGAGATCTAATACATAAAATACACATAACATCAATCGAATCAACTTGTAGAATCTCCTAGAAACCATGTCGTAAATTATATTGTAGGTTTTCTGGGTTGCCCAGAAAACCGGATCCATGATCAAGCTACTTACTTTGACCAGCCACTACATCAAATATATATGTTATTTAGATGATCTAGAAGCTTTAAACTGTAGTCCATATACAAGATTACAACTTTATTACAACAACATGAACAAAACAACTAACACCTACAAGATCTAGCCACATAAACATACTGTTAGATCATTCTAGGTGATTTCTGGGCTGCCCAGAATGTAATGGTCAATGCCAGTTAACGTGGTTTGACCACGAATAACTTCCAATCTAGACCAGATATAAGCTTGATTCTTGATCCAGATTAAAGAGTACATAACAGACTACACATTACAACTTAAAAATAACAAAAATCATAGACGAGCAAGGATCTGTGGCCACTGACATTCGTTGTCAAACCACAGTTTGAACTTTTCCAGATTTTGTAAAATTTCAAATTCGAGCCTCTAGATGTTATGGATCTAACATCTAGCAACCCAGATCATCATTATACACTACTAACAACATATTAAAACACAGAATCATAACATCTAACAACAGATTTATGGTCAGATTTCATGGCTAGGGTTTATACCTTCTTTGATCAATCTTTGATTCTATGTTACTGATGTTGTTATGAAATTTGCGGGGCTTGAGTTTGTGACTGTTATGCTAGGAAATTTCGTGGGTTTTGAGTTTGAGAGAGTTTAAATGGGTGTTGTGTACAAAATAAGCAAACAAATGAACTTTTTCTCTCTACATTCTATATATATAACTGTTAGATGCATGTATGGCTGAGCTTAGGGGCTGATTGCTGGCAATTAGAGATCACATGGAGTAGTTGGGTTTGGTCACCAACTCACCTATAATCAAAACCTATACATTAGCTTCAATAATGCACAAAAGGGTAAAATAGTCATTAACCTTGTAATTTTAATGGCAATCTTATAATCTTGACAAACCCTTAGGGTTTAACCCTAAGGTTTAGCATATAGCATTTGCAAGATTTAGCAATTAGGGTTTGTACAAAATAAAAATTTTAGTTTCTAAAATTTATAATTAGGGTTTCCTTAATTAGATTAGGGTTCTAATTATACATGAACATTAGGGTATTAATTATACTTATCCTTGCTAATTTAGCAATTAGGATTTATAATTTTTGTAATTAGGGTTACCAAATCACAATTAGGGTTTATAATTCAAACATTAAGATTTTTAGAAATTAATATATCTAAATGTTAATTAGGGTTGACCTAATTAATCATAAAATCATATAACACAGTTATATAATAGTCTTAAACTCACAATTGAGTTTCAATTTAGGGTTTCCCATAGTAAAACTAGGGTTTTCAAATACTGCACCATAATTGACCAACCATTGACAGTTCACATTCATACAGTACATATTTATAGCACTGAAAAATCAAAATATAATTAATATTATATTATTATTCTCATGCCTTGATCAAAATCCAAAACTAGGGTTTGGATTCCATATCTGATTTATCTGCCATACTTAACATTATTAATTAAGTTAAAATAATTAACTTAATAATCTGTACTAAAATTCACATAATAAAATAATTATTATAATTATTCTAAAAATCATTTCATATATTATTTAAATAATATATAATTATATTTTCATGGAAAATAATTAATAAAAACATTTTTACAATAAAATTAATTATTATAAAAATATAATTTATAATGATCAATAATTCTAAAATAAAATCATTTGTAAATACTCATGTAATAAATATATTTTTATTTATGACATATATATATACACATTATCTTGGCACATATTCCCCATATTTATTTTAATAAATAATAATAAAAAAAAATTATACGCAAAATTTAGGATTTATTTGTATAGAAAATATCGGGTTGTTACATTCACCCTCCCTTATAAAGATTTCGTCCCCGGAATCACCGTTTTAAAACCCATACATACCAGGGTACATAGAATACACAATCATTGCAAGTAGATCTTGATAATAAATGATCGTACTGATCATTAACTATTCACAAAAAGCTTGTCTATCTGATTAAACGAAAATTTGATTTCTAATAGAATTCAAATTTCTCCTTCAAATTTTTTTTATAAAATAATTTACTATATATATAGAAAATCATGCATATAAGAAAGTAAAAGTTATACGAATAATACATGGAGTTCCATCGCCAGCTGCCGTCGTATCCTAGACTGTCATGTTGAAAACCCTCGCAGTAGATTTTGTTAGCTTGTTCAATGCCGTTGGTCCCGTGATTGCTAAAGTCCCGCTGCCCATGCCAGTATTCACACTTCCTGCCTCATCCCTCCTCTTCGGACAATCCTTTACCTTGTGCTTAGTCGACCCGCATAGAAAACACCCACTGCTCATTCTTGGATTGGGGTAGTTGGGAGAGATATGGCCCTCCTGCCCGCACTAATAGCAAACAAACTTTCCTTTCAAACATTCTCCAGAGTGGTTCTTTCCACAATTTCCACACTGTACCGCTTGCTTCTTAACTCCTTCCTGTTTTACCTGCACACTTCCAAAATTGCTCCCCTTCCTCTTGCTACTACCACTTTTACTTTCACTATTAATTTCTACCTTCCCAGTTCCTACGACCTTGCCCTTGTTCTTTCTCTCTTTGTTGTAGAGGCTCATGTCCTCACTCCCCTCCTCAGCAATAATTGCTTTCTCCATGAGTGTTGCAAATGTAGGGATCTGCAACACTGCCATCTTGTTGCTTTCCTTCTTGCTCAAATAGTAGAGCCAGGGTTTTAATCCCAGCTCAAACCTTCTTGCTTTCCTAGCCTCCGTATGAACTTGATGTGAAGCAAACCTAGCCAACTCATTAAATTTTGTGGCATACTCCGCAACAGTCATATTCTCCTAATTCAACTCTAAAAATTTCACCTTCATCCTAGCCTGCATACTAGCTAAAAAATAATTTTTGAAAAATAGTGTCTTAAATCTATCTCATGTAACTACAACTTCTCCTGCCCTCGCCTGATTCGCTTGAATTCCCACTAAAAATTTGCCTCACCCTTCATCATGTAAGTGGCAAAAGTTGTGATGCCCCCAAAATAGGTATACATCACCCATCTTGAGTTGCCAAATACATGGTACAAAATTCAAATACAACTTAATTATACAACAGTCGTGTAAAATACGACAAAACATAATATAAGAGTTTTAATAAGAATATTTTCATCTAGACAATATCCACACTCAATGGAGTCCTCATTATATTATTGTCACACTATTTAACAGAATAGTGAGGACTACTAATGCTATCATCTGGACCGTCACCCGCTTCCCGACTAGTCCCTTTCGTTCTCATTTCACGAAAAGAATAGTGAAAAGAAAGGGTGAGCTCAACTAGCCCAGTAAGAAATATTATGACTAAGATAATGCAGAATAAATTATCATTAGTTTTCAACAATGTTAACTGATAAAATACAATAGACATCAAGTTTAACTGCAGCGGAATAAGCAATCCATTAGAAGAGTCAAGTAGAGCATGATATCTACTATCTTTTATGATTTAAAATGTTTTCATCAATTTTTATCGCTGAGACTCAGCATAATAAATAAACCACATCATCGAGTCATCCCTGCACTATGGGCCAAGGATATTCATTAAATCATCAATGGTCATGACTATACCGAATAATCCCTGGTCATAATCATACCAAAAACTGTCCATCAATGTACTATAGGCTACTGAGGACTTTTACCACATCATTTATAACGTTACAAGTCATGATTATACCGAATAATCCCTGGTCATAATCATACCAAGTCCATGATACTGCTTTGTGGAGTAAAATTCAAGAATGCTCAGAAGAATATTTCCATGAAAAGATACAGGATGAAGCGCAAATATCCAGGATATTCTACTAATTTCATGGAGAATAGAAGCCAAAACTTTAACCAAATGAGTATCATAGAATATATGAAACTGCAAATGGATTTTCACCCGCCATGCGGTAATCCACGTAGATAGATCATTTCCACAATTTAATAAGGAATGAATATGAAGGATCATTCACCATGCATGTGATAATCCACATAGACAGGTTAATCCAATAGAAATAATAAAGAATGGAACCAGGTCATGCATAATCCGCACAGACAGGATATTCCAACAAAACAATAAGGAATGGAATAACAGAAGAATTGACCATGCATGCAATAGACCGTACAGACATGTTATTCCAACAAAATAATAAAGAATTGAACCAGATCTAGCGTAATCCGCACAGACTGGATAACAGAATAATAAAGAATGGAATAACAAAGAATTCTCCATGCATGAGATAGACCGCACAGACAGGTTATTCCAACAGAATAATAAAGAATGGAACTAGGTCTAACGTAATCCGCACAGACAGGATATTCCAAAAGAATAATAAAGAATGGAATAACAAAGAATTCACCATGCATGCAATAGACCGCACAGACAAGTCATTCCAACTGAATAATAAAGAATGGAATCAGGTCTAGCGTAATTCGCACATACAGGATATTCCAACAGAATAATAAAGAATGGAATAACAGAAGAATTTCACCATGTATGCGGTACTTCGCATAGACAGGTTATTCCAACATAATAATAAAGAATGGAATAACAGAAGCTCTCTTCATGAATACGAAAGAAATAATACCCCTTACCTTAAAAAGAAACTGGATACTGGAGTAGAGAGGTAGTAGACTTCTCTTCTTCTTTCTCTCTATAATTTCTCTCTATAATAATTGTTCTAAAGCTTTAGTGAATTGGTGAGAAATGAAGGAAGAATGAGCTTCTATTTATAGGAAAATATAGTTTCGATAATTGCACATTTTGGGGCTCGAAATATTACAGTACAATACCTTCAAATTTTCTTTAATTTTTAATTTAGTCCTGCAAGTATTATCAAACTTGCACCACCTCCCCTAATAGTAAATAATGTGAATCAATAGTTCAATCATGTGAATCAATAGTTATAATCATGTGAAAATACTGAATTACAAATTATAGTACCTCCATCTATACCTCCATTTTTAACTTAGTCATGCAAGTATTATCAATCTTGCACCAACTCCCCTAATAGTACAAGAATGTGAATCAATAGTACACTCATGTGAACAAATAGTTATAATCATGTGAATTAATAGCAATTAATTGCTCATTTATCCGATTAATTACCCGACTGGTCAGTAAAACTTCCAGACATCAATTAATATCGAAATAAATGTAGATTTTCACTTACACTAATAATTCCAACACAATGAAACTATCAATTTCATCTTTAATCAACACGAACTTATTCATCATTAATATTATAACTCACAAAATTTAACAACCAGGTCGGTCCCAGGAAAGAAGGGGCTTTCCGATAAGGATTTCTCCTTATTGGCGCGCAATTAGATGACCAAACCTCTCCTTAACAGAACTTCTAGACATTGTAAATATTGCAATTTAATATTATGAATAATTTTGTCGTCACAATTATTGATTTAATAATATATCATATTATGCAGATGATACTGTGACAATAATCGAATCAATGATATGAGAGATATGATGCATCAATTACTGTAGAAATAATTGAGTATAAATGAGTAACTTCTCACGTAAGCATCAATAATCAATATCGTGTGTTACTATGCAACCACGCGTATTACTGTACTTTTACTACTAGGTAGTTCAACAGTTTAATGGTAAAACTTCCGCCGTTATTTTTAAAAAGATAATTATGTCATTTTCTAACTACGATAATACTTCCGTTGTGGGGTCCACCAATGATTGTGTCGTCGTACGAATATTCCCTGTTAAAACGAATATTCCCCAACCAATCGAATATTATATAACCACTTTCTTACTTTGCAAAATTTGTAAATATTACCCACAACTATAACATTATATCAAATCCACACCATAATATTCAAAAATATATTTTGAGAAAATTCTTCTTTATTCATAAAAGTTGGGGTCTTACAACCTCCCATTCTTATGAAATTTTTCCTCGAAATTAGGCTGCGTACCTGGTATGTCGAAGAGGTGAGGATACCTTGATTTCATTTCAGATTCTAACTCCCAGGTCATTTTCTCAACATTGTGGTTTCTTCACAAAACTTTGACTTGAGGTATAACTTTAGAGCGTAGAATATGATCCTTCTTATACAAGATTTTAACAGGTACCTCTTCATATGTTAAATCTTCCTCTATCTTGTCTGGTTCTAATTCAATAATGTGGTTTGGGTCTTTCACATATTTACGTAACATAGATATGTGAAAAACGTTATGAACACGAGACATACTTGGCGATAAAGTGCGAGTCTATAGGCCACGCCCCTACTACTTCGATCGAGGATTAAAAATGGGCCAATAAATCGAGGATTGAGCTTTCCTCTCTTTCCAAATCTTATAACTCCTTTCTATAGAGCAACACGTAACAACACATGATCTCCAATATTGAATTCCACGTCCTTTCGATGAAGATCAGCATAACTCTTTTGTCAATCTTGTGAGGTTTTTATACGTTGTCGGATCGTTTAAATCTTTTCCATAGTCATACGTACCAAATTCGGTCCCAACAACATTGCTTCACTCACCTCATCCCAGCATACTGGAGAACGACACTTTCTTCCATACAACGCCTCAAATAGAGCCATGCCAATACTTGCTTGATAATTATTGTTGTAGGAAAACTCCACCAATGGTAAGAACTTGTCCCAACTTCCCTTGAAGTCAAGGACACAGAGTCTTAATAAATCTTCAAGAGTTTGAATAGTCCTTTCCGACTGCCCATCTGTTTGAGGATGATATGCCGAACTAAATCCTAAATCCGTGCCCATAGCTTTTTGCAAACTAACCCAAAATCTTGAAGTGAATCTTGGGTCTCAATCAGAAACTATGGATACTGGCATACCATGCAATCTTACGATCTCGTTTATGTACATACTGTAATAACCGTAAAATTTAAGTCACTATATATGTATGTACATTATGGATTTTTTTTTTTAACCTTGTGTTACATAAGGATTTAATATGTGACAACACATGTGAAGTGGTGCATGGGTCAATTAACATATATATTATAGTTATGGATACATACATTTATAGACTTCATTAAAAGTGAAAGCCTTGTGACCTAATTATATATTAGGTAAGACTATTAAATAACCTAAGGGTTATGGTAATACGAAAAAGTTAGTATTTTATATGTATACTAACTTAAGTGGGGAAACTTTGTATTTTAAGTGACTAATAATTCTAAACCTAATTCTTGTAAATCTAATTAGGTTATGAGATAAAAATCATATGTGTAAGTAATTTAACTTCATATGATTGGAAATGAAAGCCCTAAATTATCAAATTGGGTAACATTATTAAAATTGCTAGACTATGTTTATTATCTAGCCCAAATCAAATAAAAGAAAAGCCCAAAGGAAATAAAATACAATCCAATACTTAGCCCACTTGATTAGGGGTATTCTAGACATTTGATTAATCAAAATTGGGCATTTAAAATAAAAGCTAAATGGAGGATATTATGAGGATCCTAAGTGGAATAATTAAGCTAACTTGTCCATTAGTAGACATTATTAAACATAAGGACAATGTTGTTAAGCTCTCATTGGTTGCCACTCCATTATGTACATTTAATCATGTTTAACCTAATGGAAGTAATAATACAAAGTTTTTTACCTAATGGGCAACAAAATAATTGTGGGAGGTTATTAGTGAATCACCCACTTCATTTTGTTTTCATTCTTCCAACATCTCATTCTCTCTTCATCTTCTTCTTCTATCTTTTGCTCCCAAGCTAGCCAACTTCAAAGAGAGAAAAGAGAGAGAGAATTTCATCCATAGAAAGAAAAAAATATAGGAGTGCTAGTTGTTTATGCCCCCTAAGTTTATTAGTTACTTTGGAAAATCAAGAAGGGTAGCAACTAAGTCAAGGTATAATGTACCTTCATCTTCTTCTTTTACTTTGTTTTGCTAGCTTGAGTTTTGATGGAGTTGTGTACAACTACTCAAGATACACTAGTTCTACATATCATCATGCATGAAATTAAGTATCTTGAGTGTTGGATCTAAGGCTTAGAGGAAGAAAATGAGCATATGTTCTCCAATGGTGAAAACTCTTGTTTTTCTTCCACTAAATCTTGTGTAACTCAAGTTCTACAACTTGGAATTGTGATCCGTCCAAGGGGGGTGCTAGATACATGAGTTACCTAGTAAAACCAAGTGATAGGACACAAATCTAGCATGTTTTGGAACCTTTAAGATTATTTTTCCCAAAACAGTCCACTTTATATGCTAAAGCTTTGAAACTCTAAATCAGCTACTGACTTGTTTTTCATGAGGCTGTTTCGATCAGTTCCTTATCTTGTAAAAATCTGAAAAACTACTACAGAGGTACCTTATAAAGTTATCTACGCGTAGGAAAAAGAACGGACACGTTTCGAGTTATATATTGTGCGTAATGACTATTTCCGTAAAGGACTCCATAAATATTATCCTACGAATATCTCACTATGTATACACTGGAAAATTCCAAAATTTGTACAGTAGCTTCATATATGTTAAGAGAGCATACCCTGAAAATGTCAGATTTTTCTGAGTAAAACTCAATTTATGAAAAATAAAGCAAGATCCGAGTGTTTTGGACACTTTAAAAATAGTAAATCATTTTCTAAAATTCTAGAAAAATTAGAGGATCATTGTTGGTTCATATTCTGTCAAAATCCAGAAGCTAAGAATTTTTGGAATCAGTTTGCTATTTTTCCTAAAAATAATTAGGTTGTGAATAAAAGGAAATAAATAGTTAAATGATGTCTTTAATGAGAAAAATATGATTTTTATGCTTGGATGCTCATAATATATTATATCATGACTATCTTAGGGCATTTTGGTAATTTATAATAATAAATATTATTTATGACCTTTTATGGATATTAAATAAGAGGTTAATAAAGGATGAACAATTAGAATAAATTGTTTGTTAATTTAATAAATCATTGGAATATTATTATAATATTAATAATATTATAATATGATGTTGTTATGTAAATAAAAATATTAGATTAGAGTATTATTATTAAATAATAATATTCGAGATTAAATAAAATATTATTAAATGATTAATAATATTAGTAAAGGGATAAAATATTATTAAATGATTAATAATATTAGTAAGTGAATAAAATGTTAGTAATGATTTAAAGTATTATTAGTGAACCAATAATACTAGAAGGTGAATTAATATTATCTAAGTTAATAATATTATGTGAATTAAAGGTAGTCGTTAATTAATAATAACACTATCTAGGCGTGATAATGTTTATAAGAACTTATTGTAATGTATAATATCTATGTGGTTACATAACTGATGTTATGCATCGACTAATTGAAAGACTAATTATAGGTCTCTCAAAGGAAGATAATTTAACCGCATAGTGGATAGAAATTAATTTCAGTGTCAGTAACCTCATTTATCGAGGCAAGTTGAGTAACTCAACTTGAGTTATTATTTTCAAAGCATGTTAGTGAATAATTATTGATGATTATTCACGCCTTTATTGATTATTGAAATTCGCACTTTTGTGCAATCGAATTCCGCTCTACCGCCATTGAATCGTGAATTAAATTAAAGTTCTTTATTTATGAATCTGTTTATGGGATAGATCTATGCTAATTGTATCAGCTAGATCAAGTATGTCTAAATTTGTTAAATCAAATGGGTTTTAAATAATTGTTCTTATTAATTGATATGGTAAGAACTCTTGACTGAGAAATGGACAAATTTGATTAAGGCATGATATCAATGTCGGATTATTAAGTGTTTATGCATAAATCACGGGGTATGAAAGGCTGATACCCTTGAATACCAAAACTTATTAAAAGGTCCAGTTTAAATCACTGAGCACCTTGGCAAATGTTCATGGTTATTCAAAACCACTCAGTTCATGTTATTCAATTATCAAATATTCAATTGTTGATTATTAATTCATGTTCCTCCACAATCTTATATTATTGTTGAACATTGAAGGCAATATTTCTTTCTAAGTCATGATATATATCCTTTGTCTTTATAAACTTGTGAAGCAAATTAGTTGCTTACTCTTTCTATATCATGACCTCTATTTCAAAGCTAAGCCCAAGGATCTAACGTGAAGGACAATGGCAAGGGCAAGATCCGTGAGTAATTTTAGAATGAATGTTAAATTAGTTATTATCTAATGGAATTTCTTAAGTAAACTATTTGTATTATAAATGGTGTATTTAAAGTTAAGGTTATGGAGACCTTGGGACCATATTATGAGAGCTTATTATAATGAACAATGTATGTTTATTATTTCAAAATAGTTATAGAATGCTTATGATGATGATAGGATCGTGAGCACTGAATCTGAGGTTAGAGAACCTGGATTTGGGGGCGTCACACATACTAGCAAGACGTTCAAGTGTAAAAGTTTCTCGTATCGGTAAGAAATGAGCAGACTTGGTCAATCAATCAACAATAACCTAAATCGTATCTATGCCTTTAGAAACCTTCGAAAGACCAGTAATGAAATCCATGGTAATGAGCTCCCACTTCCATTCTGGAATTTCAAGTGGTTGCAATGGACCTTTTGGCACTTGATGCTCCGCCTTGACTCATTGATAAGTTAGACACCTTGAGATAAACCCTGTTATCTCTCTCTTCATATTGCTCCACCAAAATGTATGTCGAAGATCATGATACATTTTGGTACTCCCGGGATAGATTGCAAACGGTGTGTTGTGCGCCTCCATCATGATTTTATACTTCAAGTCAGAATTGTTAGGAACACAAAGTGAAACAACCCGGGTCAAATCCCGAGTTCGGAACAAATCTTGGGTCAAATCCCAAGTCCGAATCGAATCAAATCCATCCAAATAAGGCCTCAAACCACTGGCCCAATAGTATCTTCTTGGGTCATCTAGCCCACCACAGGCTCCCAAAAGGTCATGACTTGAAGGTACTATTGGTAGTAACTTATTTCCTAATATGCAGACAAATTTTTTTCCTATCTTTCGATGTGGGACTGGGGTGTTACAAACTCCCCCACTTAAATTTCTGACGTCCTCGCTGTAACCCCATCACACACACTACCAAAGATCTTTTGCCTCTCTAGCCATTGTGGGATAATACCGGCTGGCTTCATGTCCCCACCTCCGGACCTTTATCTCTCCATTGTGGGATAATACCACCAGCCTTCGTGTCCCCACCTCCGGCAACCCGATCGGATGACCCAACCCGAGCTTTTGAGAGTTGGCTTTGATACCATATGTAACAACCCGGGTCAAATCCCGAGTTCGGAACAAATCTTGGGTCAAATCCTAAGTCCAAATCGAATCAAATCCATCCAAATAAGGCCTCAAACCACTGGCCCAATAGTATCTTCTTAGGTCATCTAGCCCACCACAGGCTCCCAAAAGGTTATGACTTGAAGGTACTATTGGTAGTAACTTATTTCCTAATATGCAGACAAATTTTTTTCCTATCTTTCGATGTGGGACTGGGGTGTTACACAAAGTCTGGAGTTGACTCAAAGTATTCCTTCTTCATCGATTCTTGCTTCCGGAATAGCACCTTCTTGCACTTTCTTCTTCATACGGATCAACTCCAGGTCTGTAGTTTGAGCAGCTTTAACTTTATCGATTAAAGTTGGTTCTACTCGTATATTCGCCATCATCACATGGGTCCCTGGAGTCTTTAACTCTATTTCTATTCTTTCCAAGTCATACAAAATGGGTCTTTGCGTTGATAATATTGCACTCGTTCCCGCATATGATCTTCTACTCAATGCATCAGCTACTACGTTCATTATTCCAAGATGGTATTGGATGGTATGATCATAATCTTTCAACAACTTAAGCCATCGTCGTTGCCGCATGTTGATTTCCTTTTGAGTGAAGAAATATTTTAGGCTTTTATGATCCATATAGATCTCCACCTTCTCTCCATATAGGTAATGCCTCCAAATCTTAAGCGCAAAAATGACTGCTGCCAACTCTAGATCATGAGTAGGATAATTCCTCTTATATTCTTTGAGTTTATCGAGAGGTATAGGCTATGACTTTCCCATGTTGCATGAGAACACATCCTAACCCTTTGCCTCAAGCATCATCAGAGATGACAAATCCCTCACGAGCTGGATGGTATTGTCGAATAGTCTTTGAAATGAGTTTCCTCTTGAGTTCTTGAAAACTCTTTTCACATTCCTCGCTCCAACAAAATTTTGTATCTTTTTGAGTCAGCTGAGTTAATGGAGTAGCGATTCGAGAAAATCCTTCCATGAATCTCCGATAATAACCAGCTAAGCCGAGAAAGCTACGTACTTCGGTCACTGACCTAGGTTGCTCCCAACTTTGAATTGCTTCAATCTTTGCCGGGTCAACAGATATTCCATGATTTGATATCACGTGCCCAAGGAATGCAACTTCCTCAAGCCAGAACTCATATTTCTTCAACTTGGCATAAAGCTTGTTTTCACGAAGCTTTTGAAGTATCAGCCTCAAGTGTTGCTCATGGTCTTCACGGGTTTTGGAGTATATGAGGATGTCATCAATAAAGACAACCACAAAGTGATCCAAATATTCCTTGAATACTCGGTTCATCATGTCCATGAAGGCAGCAGGAGCATTAGTCAATCCAAAAGACATGTCTAGGAATTCATAATGCCCGTACCGAGTTCTGAAAGTAGTCTTTAGAATGTCATCAGTTTTATTCTTCAACTGATGATATCCGGAACGAAGATCAATCTTTGAAAAGAATTTGGCTCCTTGCAACTGGTAACTATTTTTGATGGTGACATGATTCAACTCTCGATAATCAATACAAAGTCGCATACCTCCATCATTCTTCTTCACGAATAGAACAGGAGCACCCCAAGGAGACGTACTAAGATGAATGAAACCGATGTCTAACAATTCCTATAGTTGGGTTTTTAACTCCTGAAGTTCAATAGGAGCCATTCGATATGGGGCTTTGGAAATGGGTTTTGTACCAAATTCAAGGTCGATACAAAATTCAATTTCACGCTCTGGGGGTAGGCCAGGAAGTTCTTCAGGGAATACGTCATGAAATTTATTAACAATAGAAATATCATTCAAATCTGACGTATTTTTATTTAAATCCGTGACATAGGCTAAGAAATCTTGACATCCATTTTCAATAAATGAATAGCTTTATGACTTGATATGACAGTGATTGATTTTAGTGGTTTGGTTGCTTGAATTCGCATAATAGGTTGGTTAGGAATATGAAAGCTAACAACCTTACGAAAATAATCAATTTTAAAATGATGAGTAGTTAACCAATCAATCCCTAAAATCACATCAAATGCAAGTATTTTCAAGGAAATAAGATCGACAGGTAATGTGTGGTTACCGATTTGAATCAAACAAGACTTATAAACCGTGGATGTAATGAAGGTTTCTCCCAACGAAGTTTCAACAGATAAGTCAAAGTCTAATTTCTTCGGAGTCAAATTTAAATGTTGAGCGCAAGTAGGAGAAATAAAGGAATATGTAGAACCAGTATCAAATAAAGTATAAACTTTGTTAGAGTTTATGATTAGCTTACCCGTGATCACCTCGTTCAGATTCCTCACTTTTTGGGAGGTTACGACAAACCCTCTCCCTTGAACTACCAGTTTTGTCTTATCTGGGACACCCTTGGATGCCTCCATCCCAGTTGGACTTGACTTTGGTGCACGATAAAATCGGGCTAGGTGACCTTCTTTTCCATAATTGTAACATGCTTTGGGTACCGTGATCGCGCGCTGGACTTATGTGTCCTTCCCCTCCACATTTGTAACATACGACCGGCGGTCGTTCTCCTTTCTTAACAACAGGTGTTGGTGCTGACGTCTTTCCATCATTATTGAATCTCCTATTCTTGAAATGTACACTCTTATTGTCATGGCCATGATTACCACCGAAGTGATTACCATTTCTGCCATGTTGATTCCCTCCACGTTTGTTGTCACCGCTTTGATGACTGCTACCACTGGTATTATCGACTTGCCGACTGTTCTCTCTTTTTTGGGTTGACTCATTATCGCGCTCCAATAACTGAGCCCTATTCACAACATCTGAATACAAACACAGTTTATGAGAGATAAGGTATTGACGTATCTCAGGTTTCAAACCTCTTAGAAACATCCGCGTCATTCTCTCCTCATTATCAACCAAGTGGGATGCAAACCGAGACAACTCGGAAAACTTAGCTTCGTACTGCGCCACAGTCATATTGTTTTGCTCAAGCTTGATAAACTCTACCTCCTTCATGGGATGAATACTTTCAGGAAAGTACTTGTCGTTGAACAGCTCTTGGAACTTCTCCCAAGACATTTTGAGTGCGGCAGGTTGAGTACGCTTTACAAATTCCCACAAGTAATTTGCCTCTGCTCGCAACATGAAGGTGGCAAAGGGAACCTTTTGTTCCTCAGAGAATCCCCAAGACATCAAATATCTTATTGATCTTCTTTATCCACGTCTCCGCCTTAAGTGGTTTTGGCTCTCCAAAAAACTCTGGTGGTCCCAGCTCCTTGAACTACTTAGCGGTGACCATCCGAGAGTTATCAGTGTTTCCACCTGCATTTTGGACAGGAGCTGCCTTCGCCTGATGTTGCATAAATTTCATAAAACCTCTGAACATCCCATCGTTCATCATTTGATCGTTGTTGTTTACCTGAGGATTATTGTCCTCCTGTTGCACATTATACTGGGCATTAATCTGTGGTGACTCAACGGTCTCATGTGCTTCATTGTTTATCTCAATATTTTCGGATGCCATTTTCAAATACTGCCACAAAGCAAGGGTTAATTAACATATCACATATTATCCCTATACTCTGACCGACTAATTAAATACCAAATAAACATAGGTAGGTCATACTAGCAAAGGAATTCCCGTCTCTCCCTCCTAGTTCTTATCTCACATCTCAAATGGGATCATATCCTAAGCTTTGATACTAACCATGGCGCCCCAAAATAGGTATACATCACCCATCTTGAGTCGCCAAATACATGGTACAAAATTCAAATACAACTTAATTATACAACGAAGAGAGTGTAAAATACGACAAAACATAATCTAAGAGTTTTAATAAGAATATTATCATCTAGACAATATCCACACTCAATGGAGTCCTCATTACATTTATTGTCACACTATTTAACAAAATAGTGAGGACTACTAATGCTATCATCCGGACCGCCACTCCGCTCCCCGACCGGTCTCAGCTACGCTTCTCATTTCCTAAAAGAACAAAGAAGGAAAGGGTGAGCTCAACTAGCCCAAGAAAAATATTATGACTAAGATAATGCGTAATAAATTATCATTAGTCTTCAACAATGTTAAACCGATAAAATATAATGACATCAAGTTTAACTGCACAGTGAATAAGCAATCCATTAGAAGAGTCAAATAGAGCATGATATCTACTATCTTCTATGATTTAAAATGTTTTCATCAATTTTATCATTTGAGACTCGACAATAAATAAACCACATCATCGAGTCATCCCTGCACTACGAGCCAAGGATTATTCATTAAATCATCAATGGTCATGACTATACCGAATAATCCTGGTCATAATCATACCAAAAACTGTCCATCGATGCACTACAAAGCACGAGGACGCTTACCACATCATTTATAACGTTACAAGTCATGATTATACCGAATAATCCCTGGTCATAATCATACCAAGTCCATCTATGCACGTAAGCCAAAGATAACTTTCATCACAATATAAGCATGAGGATGATGACAATGACATAATAATTCAATAAAAACAAGTTCAAGAATAAATTTTAAAGGTTTATAAGTTAATTTATCATGAAATCAATTACGTCCAAATTGTCAACATGATACTGCATTGTGGAGTAAAATTCAAGAATGCTCAGAAGAAAATTTCCATGAAAAGATACAGGATGAAGCACAAATTTCCAGGATATTCTACTAATTTCATAGAGTATAGAAGCCAAAACTTTAACCAAATGAGTATCATAGAATATATGAAACTACAAATGGACTTTCACCCGCCATGCGGTAATCCACGTAGATAGATCATTTCCACAATTTAATAAGGAATGAATACGAAGGATCATTCACCATGCATGTGATAATCCACATAGACAGGTTAATCCAACAGAAATAATAAAGAATGGAACCACGTCATGCATAATCCGCACAGACAGGATATTCCAACAAAATAATAAGGAATTGAATAACAGAAGAATTCACCATGCATGCGATAGACTGGACAAACAGGTTATTCCAACAAAATAATAAAGAATGGAACTGGGTCTAGCGTAATCCGCACAGACAGGATAACAGAATAATAAAGAATGGAATAACAAAGAATTCACCATGCATA
This sequence comes from Panax ginseng, assembly GCA_020205605.1. NCBI lineage: Eukaryota > Viridiplantae > Streptophyta > Magnoliopsida > Apiales > Araliaceae > Panax > Panax ginseng. Next base: position 71,991,965 of record CM035128.1, on the reverse strand, counting down.
TGATAGACCGCACAGACAGGTTATTCCAACAGAATAATAAAGAATGGAACCAGGTCTAGCGTAATCTGCACAAACAGGATATTCCAAAAGAATAATAAAGAATGGAATAAAAAAGAATTCACCATGCATGCGATAGACCACATAGACAGGTTATTCCAATAGAATAATAAAGAATGGAACCAGGTCTAGCGTAATCCGTACATACAGGATATTCCAACAGAATAATAAAGAATAGAATAATAGAAGAATTTCACCATGTATGTAGTACTTCGCATAGACAGGTTATTCCAACATAATAATAAAGAATGGAATAACAGAAGCTCTCTTCATGAATACGAAAGAAATAATACCCCTTACCTTAGAAAGAAACTGGATATTGGAGTAGAGAGGTAGCAGACTTCTCTTCTTCTTTCTCTCTATAATTTCTCTCTATAATAATTGTTCTAAAGCTTTAGTGAATTTGTGAAAAATGAAGGAAGAATGAGCTTCTATTTATAGGAAAATATAGTTTCGATAATTGCACGTTTTGGGGCTCAAAATATTACAGTACAATACCTTCAACTTTTTTTTTATTTTTAATTTAGCCCTGCAAGTATTATCAAACTTGCACCACCTCCCCTAATAGTAAATAATGTGAATCAATAGTTTAATCATGTGAATCAATAGTTATAATCATGTGAAAATACGAATTACAGTATAGTACCTCCATCTATACCTCCATTTTTAACTTAGTCATGCAAGTATTATCAATCTTGCACCAACTCCCCTAATAGTACAAGAATGTGAATCAATAGTACACACATGTGAACAAATAGTTATAATCATGTGAATTAATAGCAATTAATTGCTCATTTATCCGATTAATTACCCGAATGGTCAGTAAAACTTCCAGACATTAATTAATATCGAAATAAATGTAGATTTCCACTAACACTAATAATTCTAACACAATAGAACTATCAATTTCATCTTTAATCAACACGAACTTATTCATCATTAATATTATAACTCATAAAATTTAACAACCAGGTCGTTCCCAGGAAAGAGGGGGCTTTCCGATAAGGATTTCTCCTTATTGGCGCCTTGAATTAGATGACCAAACCTCTCCTCGATGTAACTTCTAGACATTATAAATATTGAAATTTAATAATATAAATAACTTTGTCATCTCAATTATTGATTTAATAATATATCATATTATGCGAGATGATCTTTGTGACAATAATCGAATCAATAATATGAGAGATATGATGCGGCAATTATTAATGTAGCAATAATTGAGTATAATGAAAGTGACTTCTCATGTAAGCATCAATAATCAATACAGTGTGCTACTATGCAACCACGTGTATTCCTGTACTTTTACTACCGGGAAGTTCAACCGTTTAACGGTAAAACTTCCGCCATTATTTTTAAAAAGATAATTATGTCGTTTTCTAACTACGACAATACTTCCGTTGTGGGGTCCACCAATGATTCTGTCATCGTACGAATATTCCCTTTTAAAACGAATATTCTCCGACCAATCGAATATTATATAACCACTTGCTTACTTTGCAAAATTTGTGTATATTACCCACAACTATAACATTATATCAAATCCACACCATAATATTTTAAAATATATTTCGAGAAAATTATTCTTTATTCATAAAAGTTAGGGTCTTACAAAAGCGGTCTTTTGCCCCTCAGCTACCCTAGCTATTACGAACGCCTTCTCAAACTCCTTAACCCAAGTTTGTGCTTCTACAGGGTCAGTTATACCTTTAAATTTTGGCGATCCTACAGCCTTGAAATCTTTGAAATTTGCCAAGTGATTATCCGGTTGGTTCCCTGCGGCTGGTATTCCTTGTTTGAGCTACCAAATTCGCAAAATGTTGCATCGGGTCTGCTTGTTGTTGTCCCTCAACATTATTGACAGATTCTTCTGCCCTTTGGTTTCGAGTTTGTCGTCTTGGCGGCATTATCTGGATAAATAAACATGAATTTAACTTACATTCTAAACCTTATCATATAAGTTTAATATTTTAAACTTTTTTATTTCTCAAACTTAGATTCATATTCATTCAACGATTTCAAAATACTTTACATATCATAGCACATATTGCTTTAAACATCAGTTATTCCTTTGTGACTATAAAAGTCAGAATTTACAACCTTGACCAACACAAAAGTTGAGAATATTTCATTATACAGACATACTTATCACACATATTACCTTAAACATACATACACAACAGAATATATACTACCTATTTACTAAGCCTTTTTCTTGGACAACCGTTTGCCTGATGATCTTTTATTCCACAAACAAAACGTGCACCTGGTTTATAGTTAGAACAATATAGAGTGGTATGCCCCTCGTAACCGCAAAGATAACATATTCTTTTCCCTTTCTTCTTATCGGGTTTTCCTAAGTCATGGTCTTCTATCTTTCTTTTTCCCTTATTGCTCGGAGCTACACACAATGTGTTACTTGAGGCTCCCATCTGATCAATTTGGATTTTAAGCTTATCATGTTCTTCCATTATTTCTATTAACGCATGTCGCAGTTGACTATTAAGCAGCTTTTCTATCTCCCACAGCCTTTCCAGAGAAGAAACCTTGTTCCTCAGATTCTGCACTTCCATTGATGCTTGATCAGCTTCAACTTTAGTGTCCGAATCACTATCTGTCAGTTCCACCATCTCCGGATCTGGTACTATATTTTCCACGATAACCACCTTGTCCAAGTTGGTTTCATTGTGAGCCTCTATTTCAGCTATTGGCTTTGATATTAGCTCGGGTGTATGGATTTGATCCTTCTTCATGCTATAAGCATATAACAAGCCTTTCCCACCAGACATCTACACAGATAAATTTATCCTGATTAGCATATAGTATATACACACAGCAAACAATAGTTTTATATAAGTTATTTTTTATTTTGTTTGACGATTAATTTATTCAATTCATCTCTTTTTAAACTCTATATGAGTTATTTATATTTTCAACATTTCCCTCTGTTCTAAGGTTATAGCCTAAGGTCTATCCCACCTAAGGTTTCTAACCCTATAGCTCTTATACCAACCTGTAAAGCCTCCAAATCCAGGTACTTGAAACCCGAACTCGGTGCTTCACGATACCATTTCTATGAGCCGAATAATACTAATAATAATAACAATAATTTAAATATCAACTTAATTTAGATAATTATCAGAGTCTAGCTCCCCAGGTACGAGACCTTTAAATACTTTCCTTACAATACATGATAGATAATATATATAATACTTGTCTTAAAAAAGTTAACTATTACATAAAATAACATTGCACTCATTCAGCAATCTTTCCTTTCCCTTTATTCTTAGCCGAGCCTTCTGCTTGATCATACTTAGCTGAAAACATTTAAATTAAGCAAGGATAAGCATTTGAGTGCCCAACAAGTATGAATAATTATATATATATATATATATATATATATATATATAAGCTGAAAGAATTTAAATGCTTTCTTTATACTACCCTTCTACAACAAATCAATAGTTGTGAAGTATTCTGAACCGATAATAATAACATAACAACCCTCTTTCAAATTTTTGAAACTACATACTGACTATAAATAGGGTTTAGTGACATACTATGAACATTGTTTTCATTTTCGAAAAGGTTAAATAGAACTTCATCTGTAAACTGTTATAACTTACGACACGGGGTGATCACTTCATTGTACCTGTATTGATCAATACTACATGCAAGAACGATGTTATCGTTCACTCTGTCCATCTTGGGTGCATAAAAGTTTTCCCATGTAAGGGATGTTCATATTTATCGGGGTTCCAAACCAAAGCAATTCGGTTGGATAATAATAAGGTTTTATCTTGTTCAACAATAATATATAATTCAACATATATATATATATATATATATATATATATATATATATATATATATATATATACGGGTAATTAACAAAGGTGTATCAACATGTGATTAAATACAATGATTATCCAAGTGGGGACACTTATATAACCATTTATAGAAATTAACAAACAGAATATATATATGAATTACCATATACTAACATGTTGATAATCAATGAGCGTATATAATATAGGGTTAATAATCTGTACAGTAATAATATAATTCTGAAATATTAATTCTTACTCATGTCCATTGCTTAAAGAAAATGCAAAGGTAGGATACTTGCCTGATGCTCTGCTTACAATTCGCAGTCAGCACATAACCTAATCACATTATCGCACATATCCAACAGTCATTGAATCACAAACAAACAATAATACATTCAAATTATCTAAGTCCAGATCAATTTCTGAAACATGTCGGTGTACCGACAGCTTCATCGAGTAATTATCGAGTCTAAGACTCTATTCCGAAGTTCAATATCCGTAAGTATTAGTCATATTATTTTAAATGACTTAATAAACATTTATTATAATTTATCATGAATTTTCAAACACTGGAATCATTATTAAATGATTTAAATATCAAATAATTCTATTATCATTAACATTTAATTAATATTAAACTATTAATGAAACCATTGCCAAAATATTAAAGTTATTTATAATAACTCAGAATATTTTTAATATATTAATATTACCCTTAAATGATTTTTAAAACGTTTAAAATCATTTTAAATAATTACCATTAACATTAAAATATTAATGTACTATTCTTTAAAATATTAAAAGTTATTAAGTATAAATTAAAATATTTTAATTCATTTATGTCCTTTTTAAATGATTTTTAAATTAATAAAACTATTTTTAAAACCATTTTTTAATATAATTATTAAATAAATTTAATATCATTAATGTTAAATAAATATCATTAATATTCAATTATTAATGAAATTATCCTTTAAATATTAAAAGTTATATTTTATAACTTAAAATATCTTTAAACACTTTATTTTCATTTAAAATAATTTTTATAATAATAAAATAATTTTTAAACTAAATTATTTAATATAATTATTAAATAACTTTAATATCATTAATAAAAATTAATTAATGAAATTTAACTTTAAATATTGAAAGTTATATTTAATAACTTAAAATATTTTTAATTACCTTATTATTATTTAAAATGATTTTAATATAATAAAATCATTTTTAATCTATTTATTTAATTCATTTATTAAATATCTAAATTATCATTAATATTAATTAATTAATGAATTTCATCACAAAATATTAAAAGTCATTAAAAATAACTTAAAATATCTTCTTATTTCATAATATAATTTTTAAATAATTTTTAAAGTGTTAAAATTATTTTTAAATAATTTATTTAATATATAATTAAATAAATTAAATACCTTTAATATTTCAAAAATATTAAATATCTATGAAATATATTAAAAATAATTAAAACTATTTTTTCAGACTTTTAAAATAATTTTAATAATTTATTGTGTATTTTTAATAATTAAAAACTAATTTTCTATAATTATTTAATAAAAATATAATTTTTATAATTAATCTGTCGCTAAAGACCACCTATAGCGATAGAACCGTCGCTATAGGTGTTCTTCATGTTCTTCATGCAAACCCAGATCTTCATACACAGTTTCGAGGGACCATGTTTGACCATCAATCATTCTTCACACAAACTGTTTCTGTACTTGTTGTTGATCAGATCATGTAGTACAAATGCACCGCTACAAGACCCAACAACAAACATGATCAAACAACATCACAATCAGAAGATATAAGCCTTCAAAGTGGTTTGTGAGTCGTTCTTCATTTCAGGTTTGCCTGTAAATGAAGAATAATCTGTGATACGCCCACTTGAGCTTCCACAACTTGAGTTTCACGTAATGGTTTAGTGTTTTATCAAGTCTAGGTTGTAGACAACATACAAATGAAGAGATCTAATACATAAAATACACATAACATTAATCGAATCAACTTGTAATCTTCGGTCAAACCATGTCAGAACACATGGTCATAGGTTTTCTGGGTTGCCCATAAAACCGGATTTGTGATCAAGCTACTTACTTTGACCATCCACTACATCAAATATATATGTTATTTAGATGATCTAGAAGATTTAAACTGTAGTCCATATACAAGATTACAACTTTATTACAACAACAAGAACAAAACAACTAAAACCTGCAATGTGAGACCCCAAATTTTATGAAATGAAAGTATTCAATTTTTTTATAATTATTCTATTTAGTAAATGGTTAAATTAATAAAAGATTAAAGTTAAGGGTGATATGTGAAAATTTTTCAAAGTAAGCAAGTTATCATAAAATAATCAGTGGTAAAAGTATAGTAATATGCGTAGTTGCATAGTAGCACACGGTATTGTAGAGTATCTTTGATTATTGATGCTTACGTGAGAAGTCACTCAGTTTTATTCAATTATTGTCACAATATTTTATATTATTAAATCAATAATTGAGACGATAAAGTTATTCATATTATTATTTGAAATATTGACAATGTCTAGATGTTCTGTCAAGGAGAGGTTAGATAATCTAATTGCGCGCCAATAAGGAGAAATCCTTATCGGAAAGCCCCTTCTTTCCTGGGAACGACCTGGTTGTTAAATATTGAGAGTTATAATATTAATGATGAATAAGTTCGTGTTGATTAAAGATAAAATTGATAGTTCCATTGTGTGGAAATTATTAGTGTTAGTGAAAATCGACATTTATTTCGATAATAATTGATGTCTGGAGATTATATTGACCAATCGGGTAATTAACCGGATATATGAGTAATTAATTGCTATTAATTCACATGCTTATAACTATGTGTTCACATGTGTGTACTATTGATTCACATGATTTACTATTAGGAGAGTTGGTGCAAGATTGATAATACTTGCATGACTAAATTAAAATGGAGGTATAGATGAAAGGTACATACTTGTAATTAGTTTTTTCACATGATTATACTATTGAGTCACATGATTTTACTATTGATTCACATGATTTACTATCAGGGGAGTTGGTGCAAGATTGATAATACTTGCATGACTAAATTAAAAATGGAGGTATAGATGAAGGTACTATACTATAATTAGTTTTTTCACATGATTATACTATTGAGTCACATGATTTTACTATTGATTCACATGATTTACTATTAGGGGAGGTGCTGCAAGTTTGATAATACTTCCAGGACTAAATTAAAAATGAAAAAAAAGAGGAAGGTATTATACTGTAATATTTCGAGCCCCAAAATGTACAATTATTGAAACTATATTTTCCTATAAATAGAAGCTCATTCTTCCTTCATTTCTCACCAATTCACTAAGTCTCACAAGAGCAATTATAGAGAGAGAAGCTATAGAGAGAAAGAAGAAGAGTAGTCTGCTACTTCACTACTCCAGTATCCAGTCTTCTTCTGAGGTAAGGGTTATTATTTTATATTCTGAACAGATATTAGTTTTTGTATTCGTATGAATATTATTATAGTTCAATATTCATTATATTCGTTTAATATTCGTAAGGAATATTATTTTCGTTCAATATTCGTAAGGAATATTATTTTTGTTCAACCGTTGTAAGTAAGTGGTTTCTGCCGGGGGCAGTTTCGTAATTTTATGACCCTCAAAAATTCTGGAAAAATTTGAAATGATAATTTGATGAGTTTTCTAGATTGTGTCCAAAAATGGCAATTTTTGGATGTATAGATTAGGAGTTATGAATTTTATGAGAAAATATTTTTTTAAAAGTAAACCCTTATAACTCCTTGTGGTTAACTCCAAAATTGGTGAAATTTTTATTGGGAGTACATCTATATAACAGCAATATACCCTGTAAATTTTGGAATTTTTAGACAAAAGTATAATTTTTGATAAATGTCTAAATATTCGGCAGTTTTAGTCATATGAAAAATAGTAAATGAATTTTAAAAATTCTGAGAAAAATATATGTTCAATATGGGACTATATTCTACTAAATTCCAGAAAAGAAATATTTTTGGGACTGATTTGGTATTTTTTATGAAAATGAACTAGTTATGAGTAAATGAATTAAATATGTTATGTGAAGTAAAAGAAATTGGAAAATAGGATTTTATTGCTTGGAAATCCTATATAAGGTATATGCAGATTTTTTATGAGGGTTTTGGTAATTAGTGATGAAATCTTATGAGTTTGGCATTTTTGGATGATTAAATGCATTAATTAGTAAAGTGTAAACAATTAAAATAAATTGTTTATAAGTTTAAGAAATGATTAAAATATTATTATAATATTAATGATATTAGATTATGAGATTATTTAGTGATTGATAACATTTGGATATTATTATCGGAATACTATTTATGAGTTACTATTTATGGGTTACTATTCACCTAGTTACTATTCACTCTAGTATTATTCACTCGGGTATTCGGGGCACTTTTCATGTCGGGGTACTATTCACGAGTTACTATTCATGGGTTACTATTCACCCGGTTACTATTAACTCTAGTATTATTCACTCGGGTATTCGGGGCACTTTTCGTGCCGGGGTACTATTCACGAGTTACTATTCACGGGTTACTATTCACGGGTTACTATTCACCCAAAAAATATATTTCTTTTCTGTCCAAATTATTTTTGAGACATGAATATTATTATTGAATTTCACTCCACAAAGCAGTATCATGTTGACAATTTGGATATTTTTAAACTCTTGATAAATTTAAAGTCATTAATATTTATCATTGATTTCGTTTGATTAATGCTTATATCATTATCATCATCTACATGCTTATATTGTGATGAAAGTCATCTTTGGCTTACGTGCATAGATGGACTGTTGATTATTGATTTTACAGTTGTATATCTTTGGCTTACGTGCAAAGATGGACTGTTGATTATTGGTTTTAGAGTTGTATATCTTTGGCTTACGTGCATAGATGGACTGTTGATTGGTACGATTATGACCATGGATCATTCGGTATAATCGTGACTTGTAATGTTACAAATGATGTGGTAAAAGTTCTCAGTGGCCTGTAGTGCATTGATGGACAGTTGTTGGTATAATTATGACCAGGGATTATTCGGTATAATCATGATCATAATTGAAAACACGAATATCCTTGGCCCGTAGTGCATGGATAATTCGTGGTCGTGATACTATTAAGCTGAGTCTCAGCATTATTGGTTTTAAAGTTGTATGAACTATTGATTTACATGATTATAAATATGAATTGTAGATTTAATTATAATCTTTGGTGTCTCAGGTGAAGACAGGTGATGAGAGTTCTTTTATCTTGGGTATAACAAAGAACTGTTGATGAGTATTATTGGAATGAAATATTAACGATGGACTTTTAATCTAGAGGATATAGTAGACATTATGTTCTACTTGACTCTTCTAATGGATTACTTATTCCGCTGCAGTTCTTGATCTAAAACTTGTTGTCTATTGTATTCTATCAGTTGTTATACTGTTGAAGGCTAAGGATAATGTATTCTGCATTATCTTAGTCATAATATTTCTTACTGGGCTAGTTGAGCTCACCCTTTTCTTTCACTGTTCTCTTCAGGAAATGAGAATATAGCTGGGACGAGTCGGGGAACAGAATAATGGTCCGAGATGGTTGTTTTACCAGTCCTCACTACTTAGTGTGATAATAAGTGTAATGAGGATTGAATTTGAGTTTGTATACTATCTATGAGGCAATATTCATGTAAAAACTCAACTATATTTTGTCGTATTTTTACACAACAGTTGCATTAATTAAGTATATAGTTGAGTTCTGTACCATGTATCTGGCGACTCAAGATGGGTGATGTATACCTATTTTGGGGGCGTCACAGTTGGTATCAAAGCTTAGGGATATGATCCATGGCTGAGATGTGAGACAAGAACAAAGAGGGGAGAGATGGGGAATTCCTTCGCTAATATGACCTACCTAAGTTTATGTGTTATTTAATTGGTCGGTCAGAATATAGGGATAATATGTGGCATGTCAATTAATCCTTATTTTGAAACTATATTGTAGAATGATATCTGAAATACAGGAGATGAGCAATGGAAAAATCATGATACATAGGAAATAACCGGAAGGTACAATCCGAAAAGAAAACAAGGTATTCTCATCTCTTCGAACTATCAGGTACGTAAATTTGGAGGGCAAAATTTCATAAGCAGGGAAAATTATGAGACCCCGAATTTTATGGAATGAAAGTATTCAATTTTCTTATAATTATTCTATTTAGTAAATGGTTAAATTGATAAAAGATTAAAGTTAAGGGTGATATGTGAAATTTTTTCAAAGTAAGCAAGTTGTCATAAAATAATCGGTGGTAAAGTATAATGTCTGGCGAGGTTGCATAGTAGCACACGGTATTGTAGAAAGTATCTTTGATTATTGATGCTTACGTGAGAAGTCACTCGCTTTTATTCAATTATTGTCATAATATTTTATATTATTAAATCAATAATTGAGACGACAAAGTTATTCATATTATTATTTACAATATTGACAATGTCTAGATGTTACATCGAGAGAGGTTAGATAATCTAATTGCTTGGCCAATAAGGAGAAATCCTTATCAGAAAGCCCCCTCTTTCTTGGGAACGACCTGGTTGTTAAATATTGAGAGTTATAATATTAATGATGAATAAGTTCGTGTTGATTAAAGATAAATTGATAGTTCCATTATGTGGGAATTATTAGTGTTAGTAAAAATCGACATTTATTTCGATAATAATTGATGTCTGGAGGTTATATTGACCAATCGGGTAATTAACCAGATAAATGAGTAATTAATTGCTATTAATTCACATGCTTATAACTATGTGTTCACATGTGTGTACTATTAATTCACATGATTTACTATTAGGGGAGTTGGTGCAAGATTGGTAATACTTGCATGACTAAATTAAAAATGGAGGTATAGATGAAGGTATTATACTGTAATTAGTTTTTTCACATGATTTTACTATTGATTCACATGATTTACTATTAGGGGAGTTGGTGCAAGAATGATAATACTTGCATGACTAAATTAAAAATGGAGGTATAGATGAAGGTACTATACTGTAATTAGTTTTTTCACATGATTATACTATTGAGTCACATGATTTTACTATTGATTCACATGATTTACTATTAGGGGAGGTGGTGCAAGTTTGATAATATTTGCAGGACTAAATTAAAAATGAAGAAAAAGAGGAATGTATTATACTATAATATTTCGAGCCCCAAAATGTGCAATTATTGAAACTATATTTTCTTATAAATAAAAGTTTATTCTTCCTTCATTTCTCACCAATTCACTAAGTCTCACAAGAGCGATTATAGAGATAAAAGCTATAGAGAGAGAAGCTATAGAGAGAAAGAAGAAGAGTAGTCTGCTACTTCACTACTCCAGTATCCAGTCTTCTTTTGAGGTAAAGGTTATTATTTTTATATTCTGAAGAGATATTATTTTTCGTATTCGTATGAATATTATTATCGTTCAATATTCATTATATTTGTTTAATATTCGTAAGGAATATTTTTTTGTTCAACCGTTGTAAGTAAGGGGTTTCTGCAAGGGGCAGTTTCATAATTTTACGACCCTCAAAAATTCTTGTAAAATTTGAAATGATAATTTGATGAGTTTTCTAGATTGTGTCCAAAAATGGCAATTTTTGGATGTATAGAATAGGAGTTATGAATTTTATGGGAAAATACTATTTTAAAAGTAAACTCTTATAACTCCTTGTGGTTAACTCCAAAATTGGTAAAATTTTTATTTGGAGTACATCTATATAACAGCAATATACTCTGTAAATTTCGGAATTTTTGGACAAAAGTACAATTTTTGATAAATGTCTAAATATTTGGCAGTTTTAGTCATATGAAAAATAGTAAATGAATTTTAAAAATTCTAAAAAAAATATATGTTCAATATGAGACTATATTCTGCTAAATCTCAAAAAAGAAATATTTTTGGGACTGATTTGGTATTTTTTATGAAAATGAACTAGTTATGAGTAAATGAATTAAATATGTTATGTGAAGTAAAAGAAATTGGAAAATAGGATTTTATGGCTTGGGAATCCTATATAAGGAATATGCAGATTTTTGATGAGGGTTTTGGTTATTAGTGATGAAATCTTATGAGTTTGGTATTTTTGGATGATTAAATGCATTAATTAGTAAAGTGTAAACAATTAAAATAAATTGTTTATAAGTTTAAGAAATGATTAAAATATTGTTATAATATTAATGATATTAGATTATGAGATTATTAAGTGATTGATAACATTTGGATATTAATACCAAAATACTATTCATGAGTTACTATTTATGGGTTATTATTCACCCGGTTACTATTCACTCTAGTATTATTCACTCGGGTATTCGGGGAACCTTTCGTGTCGGGGTACTATTCACAAGTTACTATTCACGGGTTACTATTCTCCCGAAAAATATATTTCTTCTCTGTCCAAATTATTTTTGAGACATGAATATTATTATTGAATTTTACTCCACAAAGCAGTATTATGTTGACAATTTGGATATTTTTAAACTCTGGATAAATTTAAAGTCATTAATATTTATCCTTGATTTCTTTTGATTAATGCTTATATCATTGTCATCATTCTCATGCTTATATTGTGATGAAAGTCATCTTTGGCTTACGTGCATAGATGGACTGTTGATTATTGATTTTACAGTTGTATATCTTTGCCTTACGTACAAAGATGGACTGTTGATTATTGGTTGTAGAGTTGTATATCTTTGGCTTACGTGCAAAGATGGACTGTTGATTATTGGTTTTAGAGTTGTATATCTTTGGCTTACGTGCATAGATAGACTATTGATTGGTACGATTATGACCATGGATCATTCGGTATAATCGTGACCCGTAATGTTACAAATGATGTGGTAAAAGTTCTTAGTGCCTTGTAGTGCATTGATGGACAGTTGTTGGTATGATTATGACCAGGGATTATTCGGTATAATAATGACCGTAATTGAAAACACGAATATCCTTGGCCCATAGTGCATGGATAATTCGTGGTCGTGATACTATTAAGCTGAGTCTCAGCATTATTGGTTTTAAAGTTGTATGAACTGTTGATTTACCTGATTGTAAATATGAATTGTAGATTTAGTTATAATCTTTGGTGTCTCAGGTGAAGACAGGTGATGAGAGTTCTTTTGTCTTGGGTATAACAAAGAACTGTTGATGAGTATTATTGGAATGAAATATTAACGATGGACTTTTAATCTAAAGGATATAGTAGACATTATGTTCTACTTGACTCTTCTAATGGATTACTTATTCCGCTGCAGTTCTTGATCTAAAACTTGTTGTCTATTGTATTCTATCAGTTGTTATACTGTTGAAGGCTAAGGATAATGTATTCTGCATTATCTCAGTCATAATATTTCTTACTTGGCTAGTTGAGCTCACCCTTTTCTTTCACTGTTCTCTTCAGAAAATGAGAATATAGCTGGGACGAGTCGAGGGATGGAGTGATGGTCCGAGATGGTTGTTTTAGCAGTCCTCACTACTTAGTGTGATAATAAGTGTAATGAGGATTGAATTTGAGTTTGTATACTGTCTATGAGGCAATATTCATGTAAAAACTCAACTATGTTTTGTCGTATTTTTACACGACAGTTGCATTAATTAAGTTTGTAGTTGAGTTCTATACCATGTATCTGGCGACTCAAGATGGGTGATGTATACCTGTTTTGGGGGCATCGCATGCAACATCTAACCACATGAACATACTGTCAGAGCACTTTAGGCGATTTCTGGGCTGCCCAGAATTGCATGGTCAATGCCGGTCAACATGGTTTGACCACGAATAACTTGCAATCTAGACTAGATATAAGTTTGATTCTTGATCCAGATTAAAGAGCACATAACAGACTACACATTACAACTTAAAAACAACAAAAATCATAGACGAGCAAGGATCTGTGACCACTAACATTCGTTGTCAGACCACAGATTGAACTTTTTCCAGATTTTGTAAAATTTCAAATCCGAGCCTCTAGATGTTATGGATCTAACATCTAGAAACCCATATCATCATTATACACTACTAACAACATATTAAAACACAGAATCATAACATCTAACAATAGATTTATGGTCAGATTTCATGGCTAGGGTTTATACCTTCTTTGATCAATATTTGATTCTATGCTACTGATGTTGTTATGAAATTCATGGGGCTTGAGTTTGTGACTATTATGCTAGGAAATTTCATGGGTTTTGAGTTTGAGGGAGTTTAAATGGGTGTTGTGTACAAAATAAGCTAACAAATGAACTTTTTCTCTCTCCATTCTATATATATAAGTATTAGATGCATGTATGGCTGAGCTTAGGGGCTGATTGATGGCAATTAGAGATCACATGGACTAGTTGGGTTTGGTCACCAACTCACTTATAGTCAAAACCTATACATTAGCTTCAATAATGCACAAAAGGGCAAAATAGTCATTAACATTACAATTTTAATGGCAATCTTGTAATCTTGACAAACCCTTGGGGTTTGACCTTTAGGGTTTAACGCTAAGGTTTAGCACATAGCATTTGTAAGATTTAGCAATTAGGGTTTGTATAAAATAAAAAATTTAGTTCTAAAATTTGTAATTAGGGTTTCCTTAATTAGTATTATTCACTCGGGTATACATGAATATTAGGGTATTAATTATACTTATCCTTAGCAATTAGGGTTTATAATTTTGGTAATTAGGGTTACCAAATCACAATTAGGGTTTATAATTCAAACATTAAGGTTTCTAGAAATTAATATATCTAAATGTTAATTAGGGTTGACCTAATTAATCATAAAATCATATAACACAGTTATATAATAGTCTTAAACTCACAATTGAGTTTCAATTTAGGGTTTCCCACAGTAAAACTAGGGTTTTCAAATACTGCACCATAATTGACCAACCATTGACAGTTCACATTCATACAGTACATATTTATAGCACTAAAAAATCAAAATATAATTAATATTATATTATTATTCTCATGCCTTGATCAAAATCCAAAACTAGGGTTTGGATTCCATATCTGATTTATCTGCCATACTTACATTATTAATTAAGTTAAAATAATTAACTTAATAATCTGTACTAAAATTCACATAATAAAATAATTATTATAATTATTCTAAAATCATTTCATATATTATTTAAATAATATATAATTATATTTTCATGGAAAATAATTAATAAAAATTTTTACAATAAAATTAATTATTATAAAAATATAATTTATAATGATCAATAATTCTAAAATAAAATCATTTGTAAATACTTATGTAATAAATATATTTTTATTTATCACATATATATATACACACACATTTTCTTGGCACATATTTCCCATATTTATTTTAATAAATAATTAAAAAAAAATTATACGCAAAATTTAGGATTTATTTGTATAGAAAATATAGGGTTGTTACAAAGCAAAACACCCTAATTAACTTATTCACTATATCTCTATATGAATTACAATTAAAGAAGGTTTAAATCTCAAGTACTGACACGATTACATGCGATGTTAGGTATATCTCTATCCTAAACATACATCACGAATTCCATCAAAACGTAGAAATCATAAACACATGCTATTATGACTATGTCTAG